>ML994623.1:1988317-2452699 GCA_010093925.1 Zopfia rhizophila CBS 207.26
ATTATTATTATTATTATTATTATTATTATTATTATTATTATTATTATTATTATTATTATTATTATTATTATTATTATTATTATTATTATTATTATTACTATTTACCGTCTGATTTAGTCCCTTTAATGGGTCTATATAGGCTAATTCTTTTTATAGGAAAAACTTATTAATAAGAAAATTTATTAATATACTATACTAGAGGGGCGCTAATGCTCTACTATTATAATACATTTTTTTTTATTATTTTATTTTTTATAAAGTCTATATTTTTAGCTATTATACTTATGTTTTATAAATAATCTTATTTTCTTCTTTCTTTTATACCCTTTTTTTCTATCTCCTACTATTAGTTTAGGCTCTAGAATGGGCGGAAGTAGTCTATTTTCTTAATATTAATTACTTTTACTATATAAAACTAAGTAAGTATTTTTGATTTTATAAACTATCTTATAGCTACTTAAGTATTATCTTTCTAGCTTAGTATTTTTTCTAGTTATTCTAATAAAAATAATACTATTAGTTTAATTCTCTTAAGCCTAGCTATACTTTGCAGTAGAGTTATAAATAAAGTTATAATTAACTATACTTTATAGTAGAGTTATAAATAGAGTTATAATTAGCTATACTTTATAGTAGAGTTATAAATAGAGTTATAATTAGCTATACTTTATAGTAGAGTTATAAATAGAGTTATAATTAGCTATACTTTATAGTAGAGTTATAAGTAGAGTTATAATTAGCTATACTTTATAGTAGAGTTATAAATAGAGTTATAATTAACTATACTTTATAATAGAATTATAAGTAGAGTTATAATTAGCTATACTTTATAGTAGAGTTATAAGTAAAGTTATGTTTAGTAGCTAAATATTACTAAATACTTAAAAATACCGGAAACGCTAGAATAGCGCGAATATAAAATTCTTAGCCACAAATTTTTTTCCTAATAAGCTTAAGATAATAGAGAAGAATATAATATATAGTCTATACTAGCTAGCTATAGTTATACTATAGAAACTTATTTAAAATCTCTATTTTTACTAGCTAAGTATTAAAGCTAAGGATTTTTATATATAGTAGAAGTAGAGTAGTAGTTTCTACTTTTAGAAGTTTTTTATAAAGTAGAATTATAAATATTTTTTATAAAATACACTAGGTAGTTACTATCTGTTCTTTTACTATACTTTATTATTAATATTATTACTTTATATTTATCTACTTTAAAGTAAGAGTAGCTGTGTGCTAGTAATATTAATAGCTATTAATATAATATACTTATATTTTCTTTACATATCTTTATTCCTATTAGTGTTAGTAATTTCTAGGGTTTCTTTTATAAAGTAGGCTAAGACTTCTTTTTTATATTCTTTTACCTAGTTTTAAAGCTTTTCTAGTAGAGTTAGTAGTTATATTATAATCTACTATTAACTTACTAGTAATATCTAGATGTTATTAAAAGTGCTTACTATCTTTTTTTTTAATTAAATTCTAATTAGTATCTAAAGTCCTCTAGAGAGCTATAGTGTCTATATAAAGTATAATTAATAAAACTACTACTTTTTTCTTAATAGCTGCTATTAGTATTCTTTTATATACTTTTATAATTTTATAAAAATACTAGTTTTAAGTTTTCTAGAACAGTAAGATAAAGTTCTTTACTATTAAATTACTATTATTACGAATTTCTTATATCTAGGTACTGTAGAGTATTATTAAGCGGATAACTACTATATATAAAAGACATAAGCGTCTTATAAACAGGCTTTATATTAATATAATAATTTATAATATAGCTTTAAAAGCTACTGTACCCTTTTTTTACTATTTTATAAATATATTCTTTTTATTAGAATTTTAAGTCTATCTAGACCTTAAGAATAAGTATACTTAAGCTTTAGAGAATAACTTTATAGCTAGTAATTTATATTATTAATACTAAGTCTACACTATTATAGCGTTTTTTTCTAGTAAAATATATAAACTAGTATTTTTTTAATATAAATATAGCTTTATAGTGTTTAGCTTATACTATATATTAATTATATATAGCTATTAGGCATTAGTAATTTTTAGTAGCTAAATATTTTTATAAAATAAAATTTATATTATTAATAAAGCTAAATACTAGTATATTATTATTTAATTACTAAAACTCCTTTAGAAGCTTTAATATAAAGAAGAGAAATAAAATTAATAAAAGTAGAAATTTTTATAGAATACCTATTTACATTTAAATCTACTTACTTTAATACTTAAAAAATATAATACGTATTTATTAAGTAGTTATAAAGCTTTATATAAAGTAGACTATTTATTCTAGTAGCCTCTTCTTTTTTAGAATATATAGTAGATATTTATAGAAGACGTTGTTAAAAGCTTTAGCTAGGTCTAAATTTAGTATTAAAATAATATAATCTAAATACGCTATTTACGTCATCTAAACGCTAGAGATAAATATACTAATTACTAAAAATATTAAGCACTTTTTTCTTACTTTTATTTAGTTCTAAAAAAGTAGTTTATATCTCTTAGTAGCTATTACTATTATATTTACTACTTATTTCTTAATTACTTTAGCTAGAGTATTTTCTAGCGTAATTAATTAATAACTTTTTTAAAAAAAGTAATTCTTTTTACTTTCTTTACATAAAACAATTATAATTAATTTTTTAAGATATGTTAGTATTATTTTGTTTTTAAAATATTAATAAACTACCTATACAAGCTTCTAAGCTATTAATAAAAGTATAATTTTTAAAATCTTATTTAGTATACTATTAGGGCCTAGGGCTTTTTTATTTAAAAGTTTTATAATTAAATTACTTATTATCTTCTTAAATATATATAAATTAATATTAATTTAGGTATACTCTAGCTGTATTTTATTATTAATATTTTCTAAGTCAGCTTTATTTATATTTAGAAAAAACTTTTTAGCTAAAATCTTTATTTTTATAGTATTATCTTTAGTAAGAGGGTTACTAATTAAACTTCTAAAATTAAAGAGATAAGAATTATTTTTTATTACATTAGTACTTTTTTTACTTTATTTTAAAAAAGTTTATAATCTTTTATTATATAGTTTTATAGGATTTACTATAAATTCTTGTATAAATTATCTTTAGTTATTTCTTTCTACTCTTTAGATTTCTTTTTAGAGCTGGTTAAATAGTACTTTATAACTCTAATAGTTATAATTCTTTCTATAATTATAATACTAATATCTTATTTATTTAATACTTATAAGAAACTAGGTTGCTTTTAATAACTATATTTTACACACTTATAAACTAAGTCTTACATATAGGTAGTAAATTTTAAAAATATATATAATTTCTTATTAAAAGGCTTTTAGGAGTTCTAGGGCTGTTATCTACTTAAGATTTTTAATATCTTAGAAGAATTCTTTTATGTCTAGTTTTTTAAGCATATAGCGTTTATTTTTCTTTTATAAGTAAATAATAGTATTTATTTAAATTTATATTAATATATAGTTTCTTATTAAAGCTTATTTATCCTTAGTTTTATAGAAGCTAACTCTTTTATATATTATATCTAATAAAAATATAAGGTTAATAACGTTCTCTTTTTATCACCTTTTTTATATTAGTTTATTTTATAATATAGTAAGTTAAAGACCTCATGCTTTTATTTTAAAAAGTAGATATTCTATTTATACTTTACTTATAATATAGCTTTTCTCTTATATTAAGTAGTGTATATTAAAGTTTTTAAATAATATAACTTCTTTTTTTACTTTTTTAATTATTTTATTAACTTCTAGCTAGATCTTTATCTGTTAGTAGTCTTTATATAAGTTATAAATATTAATAATAGTAGTCTCTAGCCTTTTTAAGTAAAGCTAGAGTGTTATAATAAATAGACTATATTATTTACGTCTTTACTACATAATATTAACGTTTTAGCTAATTATAAAATATATTTTTATTATAAGGTCTTTTTTATAAGCCAAAGCGTATTTGCATAAGTAGTATATTAATTTAATATATTTATTATATACTAGTTCTTAAATTATAAGTACTTAATACTTTATTTATATTACTCTATTAAAAAAGAGACAGTATATACCTTAATTTACGTTTTTATAGTTATATTAAATAATAGTAAGTTTACTTATTTAAAGTAGGTATAAAGTCTTTTATATTAATATTAAAGTTATTATTTATTTTTACTTAAATTAAGTATATATTACCTGTGTTTAGTATAAGCCTTAATTATAATATATTTTTACTAGTAACTTTTATGTGGGAAGGTCTATCTAGTTTTTTTTTTAATAATAGTTCTTTATATAAGTGTGATGACGGGCTCAGTCTTTACGCGTCGTTGCATGGATACAGGTTGACGGAATAAGTTAGCTCTATTTCAGCTACACTAAGATGAGGAGAGAAGAGGTACAAAGGGGGCTCGCCCCTAAATAGGGCGGTGCATGGCCTGAGCGTGAGCTAGCCATGCTCCGAGCTCTGCGCTAGGTCATGGCTGGCGTAGCCAGTCGCGATATCATGTAGCCTGCAGCGAGCAGAGCAAGCAGCACCGTCACATTACCCCCCCTCTAAGGGAGGCTCGTCCCCGAGTCTCTAGGTTACAGTCTCCTCCTTGCTGGTCTCTGTACCACTCTTGTCTTTAAAGCCGCCTTGTCGTCCTCCTCTGTTACGTCCAGGCCCTCCTCTGCTTCGTACGCTTTCAACCAGGCGTCTAGTCGTGCCGGCGGTCCTGCTTTCTCTGGATAGGCCTCGTGGTAGTCTCTTACCTTGTATGGGGCGCCTATAAAACCTCGGGCGTTGTACCAGGTAGGATCTGGGTCATGAGCTAGCCAGGATGCTTTGTACTGTAGTCAGCCATAGAATAGGCGGCTATCAAGGATTTCCTGTACTGGCCACTCGGGATGCCCGTTGATCTTGATAGGCGGTTCCTTAGGTTCAATTTGGCCAGACAGTGGGCGAGTAGAAGCCTTCTGTAGGCGGTCTGCGTGGAAGACGTCAAGCATGCGCATGTGCGACGGCAGCTTAAGGCGATAGAAATGTCCCTTCATGCCTACAATAGGATAGGGTCCGTACATCTGCTGGTCAAGCTTCTGGCTAGGTCAGCTAGTGGTGAAGTCCTTAGGTGTAACGTATATCTCATCTCCTGTAGAGAAGTCTGGCTCGCGGCGCTTCTTATTAGCCTATTGAGCCTATTACTCTTATGCTTAAGTAATCCCTTATTAAGCTATCTCTATAGCTAGCTTTACCGTATTATAGTGAGCTTTAGTATAGCTCTGTGCTTCCTCACGTGACATCTGTTTACAAACTATAATAAATACCTTTATACGTTTCTTCTAGTTCTAGTGATAGATTAGCTAGTAGCTAAACTTAATTTAATAGAGTAATAAGCCTATAGTCTTATGCAGTAGAATTACTTAAGTCTAGTCTATATAAGGTAACAGGTCTAACTAGTTGTCCTAATAGTAGTTAACGAATAAACATAAGCGCTAGTTAATATACTAGTTTAGAATCTTAGTATTCCTGTTAGTTTAAAGATAATATAGTATTAAGAGCTTTTACTTAATTCCTATTAGTTAATATAGCTTATTTATAAATACTAAGATAAACTAAGGACCGTAATTAGAGACTATTAACTTAAGTAAACTAAATACTTACTAAATATAGTAATAGTACATATCAGCTACCTAAGTAGCTATAGTAGTTTTATAGTAAGATAGTAAGAAATAATACTTATTTAGCCAGTCCACAATAACAAAGATATAGTTATATTCTTTTTTATTTAAAGAAAAGAACTTAAAGTCTATAGAGATGTTTTACTATACTCACTTAGAAATTAGCAGTAATTTAAGTAAGCCTAGAGTTTTATTATAAGATATATAGCTTTATTTATAAGCTTTATATATAGCTATATAGTTATCTATATCTTTATTTATGTAGCTTTAGTAGTAGTAATTATAAAGTAGCTTACCTATTTTTCTCTTACCTAGGTAAGTAGTCATCTAGATAGTATAAATAGCTTAAATAAGGTAAGTTCTTAAGAAGTGTATAGTAGAGACTACTAGCTTATTATAGTATATAAAAAGACTCTAGCTAAGTTTTTATGCTAAGTAGTTACTAGAGAGGGCGTGCTCTTAGAATAGCTATAAACTCTTATAGCTACAGTTCACCTTAATAATATAATTAATTAATAAGTAAGGGTTATTTAGGGGCGATAAGACTATAAAAGTATTAGTAATAATTACTTTAATTATATTAATAGCTAGCATGCCTTTTGCTGACAGCGTAGCTAGGTTATTACTTATAGTTTTAATAAAGCTAATATTAATTTACTCTACTAAAAGAAAGACACGTGTTCAGGCTACTTTATTCTTATCTTTTTAGATTTTTAGTTTCTTTTACTTGCGTAAGAGTGTGTTAGCTACTATATTAGCTATACTAAAATAATAAATAAACATTAGGTAATAGTCTACTATACTTATTACCTAGTATATCTAGTAAGGAGTAAGCTTTTGCTTTATAGAAAAGTACTCTAGCGTATAATAGTTAGTTAAGGTACTAAATAACTTAGTAGTTTATAAGCCTATAAGCTATAAGCGCTATTCTTAGAGGCTATAGATTATAGCTAATATCTTTTTATTATATATATTATAGTTTATCTAGGGCTTGCTTATAGTCTTAAAATAGAAAACTATAAATCACTAAAGGCTATTCTCTTAGAGCTATAATAATATTTTTATAATAACTCTATTACTTACGTCTATCTCCATGCGCGTCTGATAATAGAGTAAGTAGTAAACTAAAATATTATCTAATAACATTAAATTCTTAGCTTGCTAGAAAACTACTAGCTTGTATTTATTAAAGGCATATTATATACTCTTCTTAAGCAGCTTAGTAAGCAGTTAGATAATGCGTTTATAGTTTCTTAGAAAAGCTTTATAAAAGTTACAGAATTTTAGAAAGGATTATAGGCTTTTAACTAATGTAGATACTAGCTATTTCTATATAGTAGTAACCTTCTTAAGGTCCTTTTAAATCCCTTCTGTGCTAATAATAAAGCCTAGAAACTTTATTTTAGTAATAGTAAACTTACTCTTCTTAATATCTACCTAAAGGCTAGTATTTTAGAGATGTCTTAGTATTTAAGTAATATGCTTCTTATACTACAGTAAGTCTTTAGAATAAATTAGAATATTATTAAGGTAGGTAGTATAGAAGTTATTAAGTAGACTATAAAGCACTTTATTAATATAGTACTGGAATATAGTAGGGCTATTATAGAGACTAAATAGTAGTATATAGTACTTATAGTTTCTATACTAAGTACAGAACATAGTTAGATCCTCTATATTCTTATTTAAATGTATATAATAGAAGGTTTGTTATATATTAAGCTTAGTAAATACCTTTACACGCGCTAGTTAGATAAGGGTTTTCTAAATTAACAGAATTAAATAAGCGTTTTTCTTTATAATAGTATTAAGCTTATAGTAGTTAATGTAGAAGCATTACTTTTTTTTAGGTTTTTTAGTAAACAGTACTAAGAAAGTATATAAAGCATTACTATAAATAATAATCTCTTATTAAAAGTAGTTATTTAGGTAGGTCTTAACTAGCTATAGCTACTTAAAAAATATGCTATATAATAAACTTAATATTAGTATATTCTTAGCTATTAGTTTAATATTATAATTAATACCTTCGCGATGCAGGGGCAGTATGTCTGAGTTTTTTTTTAAAAAATAAACTTAAGTTATACCAGTATAGTTAAGATAGAATAGCTTTTATTTAATAAGCTACTAAAGTTCCTTTTCTCCTGTAAGGTTTTTATTTAATTAATAGGGCCCTTTTAGCGAAGCCTTTACTAAGGGGTTTTTAAAGTCTTAAGAAAAAAGCTTTAGGTCTAGTAGGCTAAGCTTATCTCTATAGTTCTAAATAAGCTTATTTACTTTATAAATACTAGTATACCCTAATATAGTTTCCTTCTGCTATACATATATTATAAAGATAATAGCTTTTATAGTATTAATCTTAAGGCCTGCCTTAGAGAGGTCTTTGTATAAGATAAATTAAAAATAAAAAGTTTACTTACTTAGCTCTAGCTGTTATTATAGATAAAGCTACTCTTTTATTTTTTTAAGGTTTTTTTACTATATTATATACTAAGGTGAGCGCTAAGGTAGCTTATAAGTGCACTATAAAATTACTATATTTATTAGCTTATCACGTTAATCAGTATTAGCTTAGTATAAGGGGTTGATTTTAGTTAATAGGTCTTATATTAGAATAATAATATTATACTTATAGTTAATTAGCTTATTATCTAGCTATTTAAGTGTTTACTTCTTATAATTAATTAAAGTACCTATGTCTTTAAAAAGTTTATAGCTAATTATAAAGTCATAGCAGCCAGTATTATAGAAAATGAAATAGGTTAGTAAGTAGTAGTTATTTAGTACTAGATCTACCTAAAAGTACTTATCTACTTATTTATTTAGTCTATTATTATAGCTAGCTAGGGGGATAGATTTTATTTAATAAGTTTTTATTTTAAGCTCTTTCTTAATAGCGCGTATGTGCTTTAGGTATACTAAAATAAAACTACTAGCTCTAGTATTAAGAAAACCACTTAGCTTAATAACTAGTTTACTAGTAGAAATATAATAGAATAGAATAAGAGTAAGTCTGCTAAATAGTAGTTAGTAAAAGTTAAATTAGCTAATAGCTCTAGAAAGTAACTCTAGAAAGGAGACTTCCCTTAGGGTAAGTCTTTCCCTAATAGTTCCTTTATAATAAGCTAAAACTTCTTATTATTATTAGTATCTTAAGGCGTATAAAGCTTTTTATTAGTATCTATAGACTTAATTACTTTAGCTATAACTTAAGTAAATAGTTAGTAGTTTTTTATAAAATAACTAGGTTTCCCGTAATTATAGTAACTAGCTAGCTTAAGGATAGGTATTAATAAAATAGTAGTAATTACTACGCAAGTTAAATACTTAGCTTTTAAATAAAACTATTAAGTTAACGGTAGCTAAATTCTCCTAGTTTTTCTATTAATCTACTTAGTAGCTTTCCTAGTGCTAAGAGCTAGCTCTCTAGTAAAGTCTTAAGCTAAGTTTATATACTTATTATACTAGTTATAGTATTACTATTAATAGATACCCATCTGCGTATGCAGAGCATCTAAAAGCTTTTTATAAAATTCTTTTATTTATTAGTTTATAGGTAGGCTGTGTTTTTAAGCTAGGTAAAAAAAATCACTCTAAAATATAATAAAGTTAGTAGAGTCTTTAAGGTAAAGCTTTTGGAAATTACGGTAAGTATTAAGTCTCTTATATAAGTCACTATATATTCTTTTTAGGTAATTTACTATATACTAGTAGCTAACTAGCTGCTTACTCTCTTTTATTATATATATTAATATTAAGAGATACTAGTTAACAGGACCCTCTGTATGTGTGCGTATATAAAAGACAATATTCTTCTAAGTAGCTTACTTATTAGCTTTAGTAAACTAGTCTTAGTTAGTGTGTACCTTATTCTCTAGGATATTTCTCTATTAATTAAAGATAACGTCCTTACCGTCCTTAAGTATTAGTGGATTAGGAAATTAGGCTAAGTAGCTATTACTTTAATAGCTACCTATAGTAAGCGTAGCTAGTAGAGTGGCTGGTATATAAAGTAATGCTTAAGAAGTTTAGTTACTAAGATCTTTTGTATTAGAACTATCGTTAGGTCCTACAGCTATATAGCTAGCCTAGTTCTAAGGGGTTTATGGCAGAGCTATGAAGCGTGTCTTCTTTACTGGTGTTAATGATAGCGCTAAGCTGGCCTTTACAGAGAGGAAGGAGTATATATTATACGTGGGTTTCTTTATCTGTACCTTTAGTGTCTTGATCTCGTTCTCTTAATCTGCTACGCGCTTGAGCGTGTTGTTTAGTAGCTGACGAAGCTTAGTAAGCTTATCTCTAGCCTCGTTAAGCTCAGTTTTGGACGTGTTGAGCGCTTTTCCTAGCGTATCGGCATGGTCGCGATGTGTGAGTACTTTGAGATGGCTACGCTCTAGCTCGCTAGCGATTATCGCTTGATCAAGGGTTATCAGGGTAGAAAGCGTAACCTCTATCTCCTGAGGCTCGTAGGTGTCGGTTCCCCAGGTAGTGCTCTTAGTAGTAGCCACGAAGGGTTTCTTGTCATGTCGTGCCTGGATGCGGAGCTTCTTAATGGTGTAGTCTTCTCCAATCACGTTGTCAGGGTAGTACGTGGCGGCACACCTGAGCGACTTAGGGATAGGCGTGTAGTCATTGCTAGTGGCTGTTGCCTTGGGATCGACCCTCATCTCTAGCGTCGAGAGCTTTCCCATGGTCCTAACCTATCCGTTCTTGTATGTGTATAGAGCTTCTGGCCCCTAGCAGGGTAAAGCGATTGGCTGATTCTCTGGCGTGGAGAAGGTGAGCTGGTAGTACTCACAGGAGTCGGTTTCTCTAGCAGGGAGAAGATGATGAAGGGGGGGGGGAAGGGGGGTTCACTAGAGCTCTTATAGCTCTCTTCCAACCTAATGGGTACGTTGCCTACTGCTGTAGGTCTTTTGGTTACCTGCTGAGTCGCTCTTAAGGCCTGCTGCTGCAGGGCTTATATAGGCTATTGCTCAAGGTTTCAATTGCCTACCGCTGTAGGGCTTTCCAGTAAAGATCGTATGGTTAACAAACTAACGACTCAGCGTAGTCATGCAATTGATTCTCCAGGTGCGGTTGTTAATAAATTAAATGCTTAGGTTAATCATGCGGGTTAACCTCGATATTATGTCGCTATCATCCGGCCGAGTTAGATTGATCTTAGTGTAATGTAATAACGGGCTCAGTCTTCACGCGTTGTTACATGGATGCAGGTTGACGGGATAAGTTAGCTCTATTTCAGCTACACTAAGATAAGGAGAGAAGAGGTACAAAGGGGGCTCGCCCCTAAATAGGGCGGTGTATAGCCTAAGCGTGAGCTAGCTATGCTCTAAGCTCTGCGCTAGGTTATAGCTGGCATAGCCAGTTGCGATATTATATGGCCTGCAGCGAGCAGAGCAAGCAGCACCGTCACAATAAGTTACTTAATAAAGTAATCTATCTTCCTTTTTTTCTTATTATAATAGTAAAGTTACTTTATATAGAGTTTAGTTATTTTATTTATATTTTTCTATAGTATAGATACGGAGTATTTGCTTAAAAAAAGCTTTTTTTTTTTACTTAAATCTTTTTTAAATAGCTCTAGAATGTTTTACACTTTTTTTATTATTATACTTTATAGGCTTTACTACAGTTTACGTAGAATACTCTTTTTTAAAAGTATTTTATTATATTATATAAGCTTGTGTAATGTCTGTATTATATTTTTTTACTATATACACTTTAGATATAGCCCTATTAATTATATTAAAAGTATTATTTAATAATTATATTATTATTAAATAGCCTTATTTTAAAGAGCTAGGAGTTAATAACTAATCTACTTTTTATAATCTTTTATTAAATTACTTATATAAGTGTTTTAATAATTAAAGTACTATAAGTTTTTTCTAGCTCTTTTAAGTTTTTTATAGTATTTTTATAACGTATCTTCTACGCCTTAGAGTTATATAGCTATTAGATTTAAATAATAGCTATATTTAGTACTAGCTATTTAATAGCTTTATATATTATATATATTAACTTAAAATTATCTATGTTTTTTTTTAATCTTTATCTTAAGTAAAACTTCTAAAACCTTTAAAAAATAAGTTTTTTTTAGGATTTTAAATCCTAGTGTATTTAGTCTATTTATGATTTAGTTTTTTATAGTTTATAATAACACGTAAACGTTAATATTATTACTCTTTAAAGTGTTTATAGTAAAGGCTTTTAGTATTATCTTTTTTACTATTTCTAATATTTCTTTTAGGTCTTTTCTCTAGAAATCCTTAAAATAAATTCAGATAGTAGTTTTTTGTAATATAATGGTAATATTTATTATATATAATGTCTATATAGTAATAGCTACTTAAGTTTTATTTTATATTTAGAAAATCTCTAGGCAGTTTCTTTTATATGTTTTTTTCCTAATTTTATTAATTTTAGCTTTAATTTAGTTGAGCTGTATTTTATTTTTATTTTAAATAACTTAATAATATATCTAAAGATTTTAAATATATTATAGTATTTTTTTTATATTAGTAAGAATTTTACAGCATAGCTTTTTTTCCTTCTCTTTATTAAAATCATTTTTAATTTTTTAAAGAGTTTAAATTGCTTTCTGCTAGTTTTAATTAGGCTAGCGTTTATTCTTTTTTTAGTATTATTTAATTACTTATTAATTACTTTCTAACGTGTTATAGTCGCGGTTTTTATAACTATAAAAATAAGATTATAACTTACTATTATTCTTTATACTCTATAGATTAAATATAAAAAGTTTATTAGAAATAATTAAGTACAGGAAATTATATTCTAGCGTCTAGTTTCTTTTTAAATAGTTTTTAAGCTTATTTAGCTACTAATATAGCTTTTTAAATAAAAAAATTTCTTTATTAAATAATTATATAATAAGTTTATAAAAAATAGAAACTAGTATTTAATTAAATAAGTTTACTTTTATTATACTATTTATTATTTACAAAATAAAGTCTTTAATTTAATAAAGTTATTTTAATTAAATATAATATAAAAGTTAGTAAACTTACTTAAAAGTACTTATAAATATTTAAACTAAAAAACTATTATATAAAAATAATTAGTTTATATAAACTAAAAATATTAAAACTTTTTTTTATTTTTAGAAAATTTTATAAATATAGTTAAAATTTAAATTAAATAACTTTACTTTATTTATATATTTAATAAAAACTTTTTATTTTAATTTTTACTATATTTTAATTAAAGTTAATTTTTTTAATAACTTTAGTAAATATGTAAATATAATAAGTAAATAATATAATAATATACTTATATTATTTTAAAAAGTTTTTAACTTATAATATTTAATTATAAAATATTACAAAAGTATTATATATAAAAATTAAAAAGTTTAAATTTTTTTTAAATTAATTACTATATATAGTATTAAGTAATAATTTAAAAGTTTATTTATTAAAAAAAACATACTATAAATAAAAATATTTAAGTAAAAACTTATATATTAATGTAAAGTTAATATGTAAATACATAATATAAAATAAGTTTATAAAAAATCTTTATAAAAACCTTTATAAAGTGTTATAAATAGTTACTATAATAATTTTTTTTAAATTAAAGTTTTTATAATACATATTTATATTAAGTTTTAAATAGTAAATTAAGTCAAGTATTAAAATTTTTTTTTTTTTATAATAACTATATTTTAAAAATTATTTATAAGTTACTATATTAAGTTATTATATTTAGTTTATTTAACTAAATATTTATAGTATTTTTATTTATAATTAAAATATAGCTTTTTAACTTATTTAATATAATATTTAGTATTACTATTAATTTTAATAAGTTGTAGTAGTAAATTTTACTAACTTAAAAATTATTCAAATTTAAATATAGTTAGCTAAAGTAAAAATTTATAAAAAACTAAGTTTATTTTAAAATTTTTAAAATTTTTAAGTTAGTATATATATATAAAAATAAAATAAATTTTTTTTTAAACTTTTTAAGTTTAGTTTTTTAAATAATTATTTAGTTTTAATATTTTATAAATTAAGTTAAATTATATTTTTTATTTAATAGTTAGTAATAAAGTTTAAAAATTAATTTTTTTTAAAAAAAATTAGTAGAAGTTTTAAAAAAAATTATAATACTTTTTATAAACAACTTTAGATTTTTAATAAGTATAGTAATAATAAACATATTAAAATATTATTTTAAATATTTAAAGTTTATAGTATTTATATTATAAAATTTTAAGTTTATTATAATTTAATATTACTATTTAGTTATAATAGTATAACTAGTTTTTTTTAGTTTTTATACTTAACAAAAACTTATTGAAGTGTTAGATTTTATTTTATATTAGTAAAATAAAGTAAAATATTTAATAAAAGTTTAGTTACATATTATAATAGTTTTATTTACTTTTATAAAAAAAATTAATAAGTTATTAACTATTAATAAATTTAATAAATTATTTTTTTTATACTATTTATTTACATTAAGCAAAAATATTAAAGTTATAAAACATTTTTATTTACTTTACTATATATAATAACTAATTACTAACTTAAATCTTATAATAACTTTAACTTTTAGAAATTACTATTAAATAAATTTATAAAAAGCTATTATATAAAAAACCTACTATAAGAATTATTATATAAATTTAATTTTTTTTTTTTAGAAAAATAGTAATTATCTAAGAATTTAAGCCAATAATAGTAACTAAGTAAAAATAAAGTAAATTTAATAAAAATTTAATTATAAAAACTATAAAAACTTTAATAGCTAACTTTTATTAAGTTACTAAAGTTATATAGTTATATATAAAGTTAAGACTAAAGTAACTATTTTAGTTAACTATTTTAGGCTCTAGCTTATTACAAATTATAATATAATAATAAAACAAAATAATAGAATAGTTATTAAAAAGTATTATAGTATAAAAGTGTATTAATATATAGTAAAGTAGTAACTAAACAAAACTTTGACTTACAATTAAATATAAAAAAGTTTACTAAAAATAGTTTAAAATTAGAAAGTAACAGAATTAAAAGGTAATAAAATTAGAGAACAAAAAAATATTTAATATTAGTAATTAAAAACTTTTAAAATAGTTTTATAAAGTTAGTTATATAGTTACTAAAAAGTTTTAGTATATATTTAATTTATATATAAAAGTAAAAACTATTTAAAAGTTATTAAAAATAAGAATTATTTAAAAATACTTTATATATTATTAGAATTAGAAATTATTAAATAATATTAGTTCAAAATTTAATTTTTTTTTTTTTTAGCTAAACTTAATTAAAAATTAAAAGAAAGTTAAAGTATAAAAAAGTAGTAAAAATATTATAATAAAGTAAATAAGAATTTTACATAACTTTAATATTTTTACTTAATATAAGGAAATAAAATAAAATAGATAATTATTATTATTATTATTATTATTTCTATTTACTGTCTGATTTGGTTCCCTTAATGGGTCTATATAGACTAATTCCTTCTATAGGAAAAACTTACTAATAAAAAAACTTATTAATATATTATACTAGAGGGGCGTTAATATTCTATTATTATAACACTTTTTCTTTATTATCTTATTTTTTATAAGGTCTGTGTTTTTAGCTATTACGTTTTATTATAGCTAGTATAAACCTGTAGGTAATTATAAGTAGTTGTAAATAATAAAACGCTGTATTAAAGCTACTCTAATATAAAAAAAGAAAAGAGTATAGAAAGAAAGTAGAGAAGGATTATATAGACGCTTATAGCATACATATAAAAGCATAATATATAACTAGTAACATTATTTATAACACGACAACGCGATAACGTGTAGTAATACTTTCTATAAGTATATTATATAACAAGTTATTACACGTTTATATTTTATAAATAATCTTATTTTCTTTTTTCTCTTATACTTTCTTTTTCTTTCTCTTACTATTAGTCTAGGCTCTGGAATGGGCGGAAGTAGTTTATTTCTTTAGTATTAATTACTTTTACTATATAAAACTAAGTAAGTATTTCTGATTTTATAAATTATTTTATAGCTACTTAAGTGCTATCTCTTTAGCTTAGTATCTTATCTAGTTATTTTAATAAGAATAATACTATTAGTTCAGTTCTCTTAAGCCTAAGATAGTAGAAAAGAATATAGTATATAGTTTATACTAGCTAGCTATAGTTATACTATAGGAACTTATTTAAGACCTCTATTTTTACTAGCTAGATATTAAGGCTAAGGATTTCTATATATAGTAGAAATAAAGCAGTAGATTCTACCTTTAGAAGTTCTTTATAAAATAAGATTATAGATATTTTTTATAAAATATACTAGGTAATTATTATTTGTTTTTTTACTATACTTTACTATTAGTATTATTATTTTTTATTTATTTACTTTAAGATAAAGGTAGCTGTGCGCTAGTAATATTAATAGCTATTAATATAATATACTTATATTTTCTCTACACATCTCTATCCCTGTTAGTGCTAGTAATTTCTAGGGGTTTTTCTTATAGAGTAAGTTAAAACTTCTTTCTTATATTTTTTTTACCTAGTTTTAAAGCTTTTTTTAGTGGAGTTAATAGTTGTATTATAATCCGCTATTAACTTACTAATAATATCTAGATATTATTAAGAGTATTTATTATCTTTTTTTTTATTAAATTCTAGCTAGTATCTAAGGTCCTCTAGAGAGCTATAGTATTTATATAAAGTATAATTAATAAAACTACTATTTCTTTCTTAATAGTTATTATTAGTATTCTTTTATATACTTCTATAATCTTATAAAGATACTAGTTTTAAGTCTTTTAAAATAGTAGGATAAGGTTCTTTATTATTAAATTACTATTATCACGAATTCTCTATATCTAGGCACTGTAGAGTATTGTTGGGTAAATAACTATTATATATAAAAAACATAAACGTCTTATAAACGGGTCTTATATTAATATAGTAATTTATAATATAGCTTTAAAAGCTACTATACTCTTTTTTACTATTTTATAAATATGTTTTTTCTATTAGAGCTTTAGATTTATCTAGATTCTAAAAATATATATACTTAAGCTCTAGAGAGTAGCTTTATAGCTAGTAATTTATACTATTAATACTAAGTCTATACTATTATAGCGTCTTTTTCTAGTAAAATATATAAGCTAGTATTTTTTTAGTATAAATATAGTACTATAATGTTTAGCTTATGCTATATATTAATTATATATAGCTATTAGATATTAGCAATTCTTAGTAGCTAAGTTTCTTTATAAAATAAGATTTATATTATTAATAAAGCTAAACGTTAGTGTATTACTATTTAATTACTAAAACTCCTCTAAAAGCTTTAATATAAAGAAGAGAAATAAGATTAGTAAAAGTAAGAATCCTTATAAGATATCTATTTATATTTAAATCTATTTATTTTAATATCTAGAGAATATAATATATGTTTATTAAGCAGTTATAAAGCTTTATATAAAGTAAACTATTTATTCTAGTAGTCTTTTCTTCCTTAGAATATATAATAAATATTCGTAGGAGATGTTATTAAAAGCTTTAGTTAAATTTAAACTTAGTATTAAAATAATATAACCTAGACGCGCTCTCCACGCTGTCTGAATATTAAAAATAAGTATACTAATTATTAAGAGTATTAAGCGCTTCTTTCTTACTCTTATTTAGTTTTAAGAAAGTAGTTTATATCTCTTAGTAGCTACTATTATTATATTTACTACTTATTTCTTAATTACTTTAGCTAAGGTGTTTTCTAGCGTGATTAATTAATAGCTTTTTAAAAAAAAAGTAATTCTTCTTACCTTCTTTACGTAAAGCGATTATAATTAATTCTTTAAGATATATTAGTATTATTCTATTTTTAAGGCATTAGTAAACCACCTATATAAGTTCCTAAGCTATTAATAAAAGTATAATTTTTAAGATCTTATTTAGTATACTATTAGGGCCTAGGGCTTTTTTATTTAGAAGTTTTATAATTAAATTACTTATTACCTTCTTAAATATATATAAGTTAATGTTAATTCAGGTGTGCTTTAGTTATATTTTATTATTAATATCTTTTAAATTAGTTTCACCTATACTTAAAAAGAATTTCTTAGTTAAAATCTCTATCTTTATAGTGTTATTTTTAATAAGAGGGTCGCTAATTAAGCTTTTAAAATTAAAAAAATTAGAGATTACTTTTTATTATGTTAGTACTTTTTCTATTCTATCTTAAAAGAGTCTATAGTCTCTTATTATATGGTTTTATAAGGTTTACTATAAATTCTTATATAAATTATCTCTAGTTATTTCTTTTTACTTTTTAGATTTTTTTTTAAACCTAGTTAGACAGTGCTTTATAGCTCTAGTAATTATAGTTCTCTTTATAATTATAATACTAGTACTTTATTTACTTAATGTTTATAAAAAGCTAGGTTGCTTTTAGTAATTATATTCTACGCACTTATAGACTAAGTCTTATATATAAATAGTAAATCTTAAAGGTATATATAATTCTTTTCTAGAAAGCTTTTAGAGATTCTGGAGCTATTATCTACTTAAGATTTTTAATATCTTAGAGAAATCCTTTTATATCCAGTTTTTCAAGCGTATAGCGTCTATTTTTTTTTTAAATAGATAATAGTATTTATTTAGATTTATATTAGTATATAGTCTTTTATTAGAGCTTATTTATCTTTAGTTTTATAGAAGCTAACTTTTTTATATATTATGTTTAATAGAAATATAAGGTTAATAACGCTCTCTTTTTATTCCCTTTTTTATATTAGTTTATCTCGTAATATAGCGAGTTAAAGACCTCATACTTCTATTTTAAAAAATAGGTATTTTATTTATACTTTACTTATAATATAGCTTTTTTTTTATATTAAGTAGTGTATATTAAAGTTTCTAAAGAATATAACTTCTTTTTTTACTTTTTTAATTACTTTATTAATTTTTAGCTAGGTCTTTATCTGTGAGTAGTTTTTATATAGGTTATAAATATTAATAATAATAGTCTCTAGCCTCTCTAAATAAAGCTAGAGTACTATAATAAATAAGCTATATTATTTATACTTCTAATATACAGCGTTAATGTTTCAGCTAATTATAAAATATACTTTTATTATAGGGTTTTCTTTATAAGCTAGAGCGTATTTATATAAGTAGTATATTAATTTAGTATATTTATTATACACTAGTTCTTAAATTATAAGTACTTAATACTCTATTTATATTATTCTATTAAAGAAGGAGTAGCATACACCTTAATTTACGTTTTTATAATTATATTAAATAATAATAAGTTTACTTATTTAAGGTAGGTGTAAAGTCTTTTATATTAATATTAAAATTATTATTTATTTCTACTTAAGCTAGGTATATGTCGCCTGCGTTTAGTATAAGTCTTAATTATAATATATCTTTACTAGTAACTTTTATATAAAAGAGTTTATTTAATTCTCTTTTTAGTAATAGTCCTTTATATAAGTTACCTAATAAAGTAATTTATCTTTATCTTTTTCTTATTATAATCGTAAAGTTATTCTGTATAGGGTTTAGTTATTCTGCTTATATTTTTTCTATAGTATAAATATAAAGTGTTTACTTAAAAAAAGGAATTTTTTTTACCTAGATTTTTTTTAGATAGCTCTAGAATATTTTACACTCCTTTTATTACTATACTTTATAAGCTTTATTATAGTTTATATAGGATACTCTTTTTTAAGGATATTTTAATATGTTATATAGGCTTACGTAATGTTTACACTATATTTTTTTATATATATATGCTTTAGGTATAGCCTTATTAATTACATTAAAAGCATTATTTAATAATTATACTATTATTAAATAGCCTTACTTTAAAGAGCTGGAAGTTAATAACTAATTTATTTTTTATAATCTTCTATTAAATCGCCTGTGTGGGTGTCCTAATAATTAGAGTATTATAGATTTTTTTTTTTAGCTCTTTTAGGTTTTTTATAGCGTTTCTATAACGTATTTTCTACGCCTTAGAGTCGTATAGTCATTAGATTTAGGTAATAGCTATATCTAGTACTAGCTATTTAGTAGTTTTATATATTATATATATTAGCTTAGAGTTATCTATATTTCTTTTTTTATTAATTTTTATCTTAAGTGGAATTTTTAAAACGTCTAAGAGATAGTTTTTCTTTAGGATTTTAAATCCTAGTATATCTAGTCTATTTATAATTTAGTTTTTTATAGTTTGTAATAGCACATGAACGTTGATATTACTACTCTTTAGAATATTTATAGTAAAAGCTTTTAGTATTATCTTTTTTACTATTTCTAGTATCTCTTCTGGGTCTTTTTTCTGGGAATCTTTAAAACAAATTTAGATAGTAGTTTTTTGTAATATAGTGGTAGTATTTATTATACGTAACACCTACGCAGTAACAGCTATCTAAATTTTATTTTATATTTAGAAAATCTCTATATAGTTTTCTTTATATATTTCTTTTCTAATTTTATTAATTCTAACTTTAATCTGGTTAAGCTGTGTCTTGTTCTTGTTTTTAGTAACTTAATAGCATATCTAAAGATTTTAGATATATTATAATGTTTTTTTTATATTAGTAAGAATCCTACGGCGTAGCTTCTCTTCCTTTTTTTTATTAAAATTATTCTTAATTTTCTAATAAATTTCGATTGCTTTCTGCTAGTCTTAATTAGGTTAATATTTATTCTTTTCTTAATATTATTTATTTATTTATTAATTACTTCTTAACGTGTTATAGTCGCGGTTTTTATAATTATAAAAATAAGATTATAACCCGCCGTCATTCCCCATGCTTTATAGATAGAATATAAAGAGTTTATTAGAAATAATTAAGTATAGAGAATTATATTCCAGCGTCTAGTTCCTTTTTAAGTAGTTTTCAAGCTTATTTAGCTACTATTACGGCTTTTTTTAAAATAGATAATTAATTATTAAAAAAGTTAAATAAATAAATATATATTAAATATTTTTAAATAAAGTTTACTTATTTTTCTTTTTTTTAAAAACCTTTTTAAACTAACTAAACTTTGTTTTTAACTAATATAGTAGCTTTTTTATTATAATATAAGTATTAGTATCATTAAAATTTAAACTACTAAAATTAAAAACAATAGTAAAAAATTATTAAAATAGTAAAAGAAAACTAGACAGAATTTTTTATAGTAATAAACTAAAAGTAAATTAATATTAGTTTATTAAAATTTATAGTTAAGTAGTTTTATATTTTTTTTTTAAACATTTACTAAGTTGTTTAAAAGCTATAAAGACTTAAAGTTAGTATTTATTTTATAGTAAACTTACTTATTATATTAATTATTATACTTAGCTTTTTATTATTATTTTTTACTTTTATAGCTTTTTTTAGTTATTTTTAAAATTTCTTTCTTTTTAACACAAGTTTAATTAATTAGCTTAGGCTTAAAAAACTTTTAGAAAAAACTTTAGTTTAAAGTACTAAACTATATACTAAAATTAAAAACTAAAATAAACTTTTTTACTATATTTTTACTACTAATTAATAAACTTAAACTAATAATATAAAAATTTTAATTAGTAGTATAAAGTTTTTACTAAAGTATTATAATAAAAGCTTTTTAAAACTTAAGCAATATTTTTAAAAATTTTAATAAAAATTTTATTTAATACTATTTTTATAAAATAATACTTCTTTTTACTTTAATAAAAAGAATATAAACTACTTTTTAAATTATTTTAAAAACTTTTTATAGTATTATAAGTAAAAGAACTAAAAGTAAATTAAAAAAGTATTTTTTTTTAAGTTTTACTAAAAGAAAATTATATAATACTTAAATATGTATAAAAAAAATACACTATACTTTAAACAAAATTTAAATTTTTTATTATGAAAATAATAGTATTTAGTATAAAAAGTAAATAAAGCTTTTTAAAATATAACTTTATAAACGTCAGGAAAAAAAATTAGTGGCATTTTTATAATATTTAGTAGTATTTAATAGCTATTTATGTATTTTATATACTCTACTTTATAACTTATAGTCTTAACTTTAAAGTAGTATTAAAACTATTAAACATAATACTATTTTATAAGCTACTATAAAATACGCGATTGTATCCTCTAAAGCTTTTATTATTATTTATAATATTTATATAATTTATTAATTATATACATTTTATAAATTTAATGCTTTTTAAATATATTATATATCTATTTATTTTACATATATAGTATGTATACTTTTATTTATATATTAAGCTAGCTTTAACCTATAATAAGTAGTAATTAACTATAAAAAGATATAAAATATATAATACTAGCTCTTTATACTACTAATAAGCTTTATACTAATTATATTTATAATCTATTATATATGTGCACTGCAGTTGACGTATATTATATATTTTAAACTATAGTTTTAAATTAGTAGCTACTGCTAATTTATTATATAAAGTAATAAAATAGTATATAAAATCTATTTACTTTTCTTTTTTTATTATTATTTTTTTTAATCTACTTAAAGTACTTTTTATGTTTATTATTTAAACTTATAAATTTTAATATAACCTATCCATCTTTAGTCCACATACGGGCCTTTATATTCTTTAAAATATTATTATTTATAATATTTGTATTTATAGCATCCTTAATAAGGATATACTATAGAATATTGTTATTAATTATTTTTTTTAATTATATTAGTGTCTTAAAAGATTATATGATGCTTCCAAACAGCAATAAAATTATAATTATAAAGTATTAAAATCGTATTTTCAGTATACTACAGGAAAAGGACCTTGTATATAGGTTTAAAAATTATAGATATAGAAATAATTAGATATTATTAAGATCTTATTATAATATATTAATTAGCTTATATATAGTCTATACTATAGTATATAAAAGTAGTAAACTATTATAAGTTATAGTAATTAGAGGTGTATATTATTATAAGGTAGTAAAATTAATAAAGTATTTACACTTATATTTTATAATACAGTTATAAAGCTATTATTATACTCTAAGTCTAAGTCTTTTAAATCTTCTATAGTATTTTTATAAGAATTATTAATTACTTACTAATTAGATTATATTTATTATAGTATCACGTTTTATATTTTATTAATCTATTATAAAAGTAGTTTATATATTTTGTTGACGTATTTAGGTTTATAGCTCTTTTATATATTCTATAGTTACTCCTAAGTATTTATAGTAGTATTTAATAGGTATAAAAGAAATATTATTAAGCCTTATTTATAATTATTATATTAGCTTTAAACTTTAGAGTTACCTTTACTCTATTCTTATATTCTTTAAGAGTATACTATATTACTAGGTAGATTAATTATATTATATTAGGTATTATTAGTGCGAAGAGGTCGGCACTATTTTTATTAAAAATAAGTAATTTTAAACTAGTATTAAAAAATACACGCTTAACGTAGTATGTAATAACTAGTAATTTAAAATATATTACTTTATACTAGTTTTTATTAGTTATATTAAAATTAATATATATAATACTAACTAGGCCGCTTAGCGTAAAGCTATTATCTTTAAGTAATTTATTTATTTTTATTATAGTATTAGCCTCTAGCTCTAAACAGTCATAGCTTTTAGTAATAACTTTATATATTATATTTATTAAAGAAGAATAAAACATGCTAAGCTGGTTATATAACTATAATACTAGTTAGTATATTATTACTAAATTTAGTAGTATTATATCTTGCGTGCTATTACTTCTAGTATTATATCTAATACTTTACTAGCTATTATATTATAGCTTTTTATAATATTTATCGCCTTACTTTATATCTGTATTATTATTATATTTAGGCTGCTAATATTTGTCTTTAGCTAAAAATATAAATAAAAGACCTTAAGAAATAAACCTATTATTATTCATATAATAAAACGTGACAACGTGATATAATATATTACTATATTAGTAAAGTTTAATATCTCTTTAGTTTATTATTTATAATTCTTTTATAGCAGTTATTTATCTGAGTAATGCTTTTATTATTTATAGAATATAAATTTACGTACTATAATCTCGCTTAGTATTAGTAAGCTTTTATTTAATAAAAATAAAATAAAATACTAAAATAATACTTTTATTAAGGTTAATATTGTATTATACTATAGAATATAATTACGTTAGCTAAATCTATATATTTATGCTAGTATAAACTACTATATTAAATATAATATTATTTTCTTTTAGAGCTAACTTATCTACTGTATATACTCTCTTATAATTTTATTATCTAATTTATTTATATATTTTGCTATGTAAAGGAGGCGTTCTTATACTTAGTAACTAATTTACTAATAATTAAATCCAGTATTATATTATACGTCTATTCTAGAGAGTAGATAGTAAATAACTAAGATAAATTAATAAAATTAATTAGCTCTTATATAAACGCTGCTGCACTAAGAGGTGCTAGATATTCTATAATTCTATTACTATTATATTTTAGATAATAGTATATTTAACTTTAATATTCCGCGTTAGCTCTATTACTAAAAGTAGTTAATATATTAATTTATTAACTATAGATATTTTAGAAAGGCGGCTTTTTAGTTTATGTATTATAAGCTAAATAGTTTAGCTTACTTTAGTATAGATTTATTTTAGATAGGTCTTTCTTAAGTAGTATATAAACAAAGTCCATTTCATAATTAATATATATTCTATAACTAAAGTATATAATAATATAAATAATAGAAAGGGATAAGAGAATAGTAGGTATTAAATTAACATAACCTATCTAGTTTTTTATAATTATAGGAATTTATTACTAATTAGTGTTATTTCGCGCCACCTATAGGACATTAGCGTATATTATAGTAATTTATAATAGTATTAGCTATATATTTCTTTTATTACTCTATAATTTATTATTACTTTCTTATAAACCTATTAACTTATATCTTATTTACATATTTAAAATCTTTCTTATATATAGTATTATATATGTCCTAGTTGCTATAGCTGTTTATAAAAAAGATATTTATAACATTAATATCTATTAGTATAAGAGAGACTAGTTTTGTAATATAATTAATATTATATATTTAGAGAACATCTAGTGTACACTTTGTCTTAATATTAAGTAACTTTATATTCTATACTTTTAGTATTCTAGTCTTTATATTAATCTTATTTTTATTATAGATATAAAGAGTTTCCACTAAAGCCTTAGTATATATTATATACTTATTATTACTATTAAGTTAGCTTATGTTTTGGATTAATAGTAGTAGCTAAAGTTTTTCTATTTTATAACTACAGAGGCTGTTATTTACCTGCTTATATTCTTATACTATTATACTATTATAATAAGACACAGCTATATCTAACTACTTTAGTATATAATAAATATCTACAAACATTATTAATACTTATTTAGTATTAATATTAAGTTAGTTAATATTTTAGTCTGTTTTTTAAATTCTATTAACTTATTTATAACATTCTCTTATAAAAAGGGCTAGCTTAAATATAAGGCTTATTATTTCTATTTACTATTATATTTCTTTAGCTGTACGCTAGAAATCTGTGTTAATATTTTAGTCCCTAAGTACTTAAGTATTAAAGCTATTAATATTCTATATATATAAGTAATACGTATATACGTTGATAAGAGAACTTAGTTATACTATTTATATTATATTTATCTTATCTATAGTGCTAATTGTGGTAGTTAGTTTCTATAATTAAAGCTTAACTTAAATTATTATATTTAGGTATATAATATTATATTATACTATCTACTTCTTATAAGTGTTTTGCTTATTAATTTTATAGTAAAATCCCTTCTATAGCTTATAAGCCTACTCTAAATACTTTATATTTATATTTATAATTAATCTAAATTTCTAGATTGCCTCTGGGTAGTAGGTAATGGTATATAGTTTAAAAATATTAAAATTTAAAAATATTATCTTACTTAATCAGAATAAAAGAAATATGTCTTTAGTTTAATCTATTTTATATATTACTATTTTTATGTACTAGAGTGTTATATTATCATGTATTACATACTATAATAATATAGTAAAATTAATAAAAGCTTAAATAAATAATATAGTGTCTTTATTATACTTTAATAAAAAAGCTATAACTAGAACTAATTAATGTAATAGAGACTTATATATTTTTCTAGTCTACTAGTAAATATTTATTTAATTATTTTATATTATTATATTAGCAAACCGTTCTACTTGTGTGAAGTAAGTAATAAGAAGTGTTTTTATAAATAATAATTACTAGCCATAACTATCTATACATAGAATATTAAGTTTTTGGAATTTTCTAGCTTATATCTTATATTAGAGAAAATCCTAGATCTAATTTAAAAGATATTCACTAGTAAGGCCTTTAAGCACCTGGTGTAAAAAATTAGATATTATTATTATATAAATATTAGATAGTTTATAGTTCTATATAAAGTTATAGAAAGGATAGATATAATTTTTATTATTTCTACTATAAACTATATAGTTCTTCTATTATTTATATAGCTATACTTATATAGTTTAATATATTTTTAAGGGCTATAGCTATAAAATAGCTGTTACTAAATTATACTATTAATTTAATAGTATATAGTAGACTAAGTAGCTATAGCTGTTTTTAATATTTATAAATATAACTTACTCCTTATAGTCAGCTATAAATATAACTAGAATTAAAAAGTAATATTAAATATATTTATTTATATATTAGAAATGTATTTTTTTATCAGTCTTTTCTAATACTTCACGCGGTATTAGTGTTTATGTTTAAGTAATAATAGTTTTATTAAAATTTATATTTAAGTATAGCCTTAAGGGCTTTATATTATACTACTAGCCTCTTAGTATAATTACTAAACATATATACTAAAAAGTATATAAGTAGTAATAAAGCTAGTTAGTTTACTAACTATTAGAGACTTAGTTTAATATTTCTAATTATAAAATAAACCAGCCAGGCCTTCTTATTACTAGTATATATTATTAATTATGTTTTATTATTAGCTAATAAGATTAACACTATAGTTATATTATATAGTAATTACTTTTATATTTTCTACTACTAGTTTATAGTATAAAGCTTATTATATACTTTTATTTTATTTAATAAGTGTTGTCTTATAGGCGAGAAGATCATATCACTTTTAAAAAAAAATATAATTAATAAATAATAATATTATATATAGTGTATTACAGTAATGCGCTAGCAGCTATTAATTATTAATAATAATAGTTATTATTTTCTATTATAGTTAGGTATTTTTATTTTAGTTATATAGCTATAATAACTTTTCTCTAATCTCTTTAGTATTCTAGTAAAAGAAATACTTGTTATATATTTCTTATAGTTATATATTACTTAGCTATGTGTTAATGGCGTGATTTAATATTTTATAAATTACCTATTATAAAACTTACATATATTCTATTTTGCTATTAAATAAATAGAATAATATAAGTGCCTTTTCTAATTTATTATTAGCATATTTAATATATAACATACTATTATATAATACTATAATATTATTAATAAATAGTAGATTTTTTTAATTCTATTTTAGAGGTTTACCTACGGCGCGGCTAGTAATCTTTTTAAATATCTTAATCTAAAAAATATTTATAAATATCTTAATCTAAAAAATATTTATAAATACTCTTATATAAGTTTATTAGTCAGTTTTAGTATTTACTAAGCTATATTAATTATTTTAAGTAACTAAAATTTCATCATATCCTAAGTCTGTAGTCTGTTTTATTATTTTTCTAATAATATTATTATTTAAAGCTTAAGTAAATAGTTATTTAGTATTTTATTCTAATTTAACTTTATACTTAGTTAATTAGTGTTTTTCTATATTTTAATAGCATACTAGCACTTCTTCCTTAGTATTTTTAGTATAATTAGGTTTATATATATTTTTTATTTAGTTCTATTAACCCTAGTAGTATTACTTATATCAGATTAAACTATTAATACTCTTTAATTTAGTTTTACACTAAATATATTATTACTAGATAGTGTTTATTTATAAGTTATAGTATATTCTACTATACATTTTCCTAATACTCTACTATTTATTAGTATTCTACTATTAGTATATTTACAGTAATAATAGTCAAAAGGTCCTATTATTCTATGTAGTAAGATATAATTATAGTAAGTTATTATTAAATTATATAGTAATTAATAATAAATTGCCCTAGGGGGGGGGGGGAGGAAAGAGAAGAAAGAGAGATAATTTACACTAAAATATACTATTTTATTATAATATTAAGTTAATTAGAGCTTAATATGCTAGTAATAACATACTTTTTTTATATCTATAAATCTTTCTTTATACCAGTTTTTATTGTTTTTAATATTCTTACTATTATTTATAATAAACTGTATTTTATGATATTAATATGCTGCTAAACTTAAGTAATATAACTCTATAATAGACTTAAAGAAAGATATATAACTTATTATTAGTTTAGATATTAATACTAGTTAATTTAACGCTATTAAGTAGATTTTTAAGTAGATTATTATAGAGAAGAGTCTGTTACATACTTTATTCTATAAAAAATTAAATATATTACTATATAAGAGAATAATTTAGAAAGTTACTTTTTAAGTAATAGAATATAAGAGAGCACTAAAGTTATAGGTATATAAAACTATATAGAATATATTAGCCTATATATAGTTAAATATATATAAGAAAATAAAGACATAGAAATAGCTTAGTAATTATATAGTTAGTACAAAGAATAAGCATATACTTAGCGTAGATTTATAAATTATATCTATATATAACTATATATAAACTTATAAATATAGTTTTAATTAGTTATTAATATTACTCTATAGTCAGCAGCTAGATAGTATAAACTTAGTTTTATATATAAATATAGTTTTAAGTTTAGTAATTATGTTTCCTGTAACTTAGAGACTACGTACTATAAAGTACAAGTAATTTATAAAAATATATATAACTACTAGCGTGGATTGTAACTTAGTTTAGATATAAACTATTAATATAGATATTATATTTATATAGAATAATAGAGCGTTAAGGGCTGCTCTGTTTTAGATAGTTTATAATAAAACAAGCTAAATAGTATATAATTATATACTACTATTATAAGTATATTACTAATATGTATATAACTTTATTTCTATTACAATATGTATCAGCTAGACTAGTAAAAAGTGGCTAATTAATAAAATAACTATTATTTTATATAAAATAGTTATTAGAGTTATTAAACGTATTAAAGTTAAATACTATTACTATAATATGTATATAATTACTTTATTTATTAGTATTATTAAACCTTTAGTTAAATATAGTATGCTATATGATACTCTAATTTACTATATTATGCTCTAAGTAATAGTAAATTATAGGTATTAACTAATAGCTATAATTATAAGTAGCTCTTTATAAGATATATATTTAGTATTCTAGCTACTATTATTATTAATATATGTAACTACTATTAGATTATATTTTACCTACTTTATTATTCTTTTTACTTATTATGCTATTTTAACTAGCTAAGTCCTAATTATCTTTACTTTAGTCTTTATTTATTTTATTACTTTTATTAATTAGGTCTCTACTTATCTTATTATTATAACTTTAGTTTCTGCTATTATTATTATCCTAATTAGCATCCTATGTCTTCATAAAGTTAGAGAGATTAATATCAAATTCTAAGTCTAAACTATATAAAATAAGATTATTATTATACTTATACTATTAATAAATCTATTTTATAACTACACTAATATTAAAAGAGGCTGTTAGATAGTTATAGTATTTCTTCTTTTTTAACTACTTAAGGTTAATAAATACTTTATTATCTTTATATTATTTAATAATTTTATAGTATATAGGGTTTATAAAGAACTTATCTCTAGTATAATAATTTATAACTATTAGAATATTACTAATAATAATTAGACCTGCTTGTGGTTTAGTAATTACTAATAAATTTCTAGCTATATCTTAAATAAACTTTAGTAGACTAGTAATGGTAGTATTATAGATTAGAAATTTAACTTAACTACTTTAGATATTATTAATAGTAAAGGCCTGAATTTAGTTAACTTTTAGCATAATTTCCTATTATATAGTACTAGATAACTAATTATAATACTATTTTACTAAAGTATATAGTTTTATAGTATAGATAGTAAGCTGTATTATATATAAAACGGCAAGGCTAATTTACGCTAGCTTAATACTAAAGTTAATTAATATTATTATAATATATAATACGCGCTGTGTATGATCTATATTATAAATAAACTTATTAAATTCATTTACTTATACTATACTCTTAATAGATAGGAATATAATAGTATAGTTATAATAAAATCTCTTCTTAAAAAACGCAGCTGCTAACTTAAATGTATCTTTATTTCTAATATTAAGACTAATATAAAGCTAGTTATATAGCAGGACAGCATTTACAAGATATATAATATTTTTAATAAACTAATATTATAGTTAGAACTATATAATATCTATACTAGCTAACAGTAGACGGCTATATAGAAATACTAACTTTTATTAATAAAAAGAGATATTAGTATTTAAACTAAGTATAAACCTAAACTAATATATATATTACTAAGAAAGATTTAAGGTATAGAATTTCTTTTTTAGATATATATATCTTCTATACTGCTTATGTAAGGCCTACTTTATGTAAGTTTACTAAAATTATTTAGTTTAAATATTTTACTAGCTTTATTATAAAAGACAGAATATAAAATACTAACGATATATATATATGTCTATAAAATAATATTAAAAGTTATAAGAATAGCATTTGCCTTTTTTGTTAGGTCTATAATTACTATATTAAATAAAAGTATTAGAGTTGTTTTATTATTACTTATTATTTTTTCTTTTATTATAAGTAAGTTAAAGTATTAACAGAATTTAACATATTTAGCTAAGTTAAAGTCTATAATAGGATATAAATTTCTATTACTATTAGAGACACCTGTAAGGCGTAGTAACTACTAATTTTTTAATAAATTTATAAGCTTAAAGTATTTATTAAAACTAGTAGCATTATTAGCCTTACATATATAGTAAATTAATAGGATTATACTTAATATATAGGTATTACTATTAATAAGATAACTGTCATACATATTATTATTATTAATAATATATTTAAAAGTATTATTAATACTAGCTATAGTCTACTATATAATAGTATTTTATTTAAATACTTTAGTCTTAATTACGCGTATGTGCCGGTGAATGATAATAGGAAATTTTAAAGCCTTATTTTATAACTAAAGCATCTTATAATTAGCTATAAGAGTAGTATTAATATTTTTAGCTGGTATATTAAGTTAATAATTAAGAAATAAAAGCACCTAGATTCGACAGGAATCCTAATATAGTGCTTTAAGTTAGTATTAGTATTATATTAATATAATTAGTAGTATTAATTTACTAGTGTTCTTTAGATTTTAGACTAGTAGAATATTATTAATTATATACTTAAGTACCGTACAGGCTTATTTCTACTTATTATTTAAAAGTAATAAAATAAACTAGTAGGTATTCTTAACTATAATAATTCTACTTATTAATATTATAAGAGAAGTAGTTAATATGTGGAAGATTAAAAAAGTTATTAGCTATAATAATTTAACGCTTAATTAAAAAGATACTAATTTTTTACTATATATATTATAAAATATTAATTTTTTAAGCTATTCCAACTTTAGACATATGCTCACGTATATAATATTTTATATTCTAAAACTTAATTAGTATATTACTTAGTTCCTTAATAATTATAAACTAATAGCTATTTAAGATATGCTTTTATTTAATATTAGAAAACATAATAAACATCCTACTTATATAAAAATAAAAAATAAAATAAAAGTAGTTATAACTAAAGCTAAATAGTATTATATTAATAATAATATCTTTTTAGTCAGCAGTGCTATCTGAGTTTTCTTTAAAAAAAAATTATATTAATAATTAAGTCTATATAAAAACTAAGCTTCAGAGTTATTTAAATAATTATAAAAAAAACTCTATCACCACCTCCAGGAAAAGTAATAAGATGGATAATAATAGATATATAGAAGTTCTAGTTAAGACCTTTTATACCAGCAACTACTAAGTAAAAGCTAATAATAAAATATTTAATAAAATAGTTAAACTAATATCTTACTATAATATAGTAGGATGGCTGGGTATTTATTAGAAGCTATATACTTAGCTAAATATTAATAATATGCCTATTCTACTAATAGAGTAGAGAGTTCTTATATTTTTATTTATTTAAACTAGTATTTAAGTTACTAATAAGACCATTAATCCACTTAGTATTAAGTATAAAGAAGTAGATAATAATCTTTAAGTAAGCTAATAGCATGTTTTAAGTATAATAAATTTATTAAGTAGAGTATATATACCACTATCAGACTTATCAAAAGTAAAGATAAATTTAATATAGTATAACTATAATATTATAGTATTTTATAGAAAAATACGCTTAAGATATTTAAGCATTACTAAATATAATAAGCACTAGATATCTAAGGAAATAGTATTAACAGTATTTATATTAATAATACTATTAATATTCGTGTTTGTGAATTAGATAAGTACTATTTTATATACATAGCTACTATACATCTTACTACTCTTATAAAACACTATAAACTTAATATTATATAAAGTAATGTGTTTGTTAATAATCTGCGTTATAAACTATACTATAAGTTAATTCTTATTTAGTAAATTAAGTGTATTATATGGCTTATCTATTTTAGTATTATTATTACTACTCTAGAATTTAATATTCTCTGTCTAGTTATCTAATGCTTGATGTAAATTAATTAAATTAAAAAATTATCAGGACTATAAGCTATCGTTTATTTTAGTACTATTTAAAAAAATATTATTAAAGCTTTATTTAATATCTATAAGCTCTAAAAGAGCAGTAGCTACACTAAAGATAGTAATATTTATTATATTAATTATATTTAAGATAACTATAATAATTGTTGTAGATAAAGCCTTAGACTTACTTATATAATTATTAATAATATATTTTATACTTCTATAATTCTTATAGGGTTAGTTATAATAAGTTATAATATAATTAATTAAGCTATAGTTTAGGCACATGTGTGTTAATTAGTAGTATTTTTATACTAATTTAAAATAGTCCTACTTCTTATAACTTTTTATACTATAGTTATGGTAAGTGTTCTGAGTATAATTACGTTTAAAATAACTAGTTTTACTATAATTATAATAGATTTATAAGGCTTGTTTTTTAAGGCATGCGGCATATATATAGCCTGTTAAGTTATAAATATAATATTTTAAAGTATTAACTATAGATATATAGAGACTATTAAGCTTAAGAAGCTGGCCATTACTAGGCTAAGAATTATTATTAATAGGTAAACTAATATTAGTAACATCTATAGCTAGAGAATATTTAAAAACTATAATCTCTTTTATAAACTTCTTATAGTCACTGATATAGTTAATGTTATAATTAATAAAATAATTTATAAAAAGATCTATTCTTAATAGTAGAATATATATTAAGTGAGTTGTTTATAATATTCTCTTAATATACTTAAGCCTCTTACTAAATATATAGTGTAAAAACTAATCTATTTAATTTATAGACTAATAAGTCTTCACATTTACAGACTTAGCTAGTGTAGGTTTAAGTAATAAGTATAGTAAAACTATCTAGCCTATATTAGTAATATCATTAAGTAAAGGTAAGTAAGATTTATAATAAAAAATAAAATTAGTAAATAGAAAAGCCTAAAATTAATTTATAACTTAAAGTCTTAGTATAATTATATATAGTAGTATGATATATATTAAAGCTAGTAGTAACTAACACACTAATACTTACTACCTATAGTATAATATAAGTTTATAAAGACTATTCTATCTAGCCTGTTTTATAGTATAGATTAGGTAATAATTTAGTACTGTTAGACTCTTATAGTTTATAATATAAGTATATAGTATAAAAGATAAGAGACTTAAGAAAGAAAAAATTTAAGTAAATAACTTTAAGTCTTAGTATGCTTTATATAGTACTTAAAGTAAATTAAAACTTAATAGCATATTAAACGCGCTATACTATTAAATAAGATATTATAAAAAATATTATTTACTTTTATACAACATTATACATCACATGCGTCTTAATAGAATAGAATAGATAATATAAATAGTTAATAAATACATGCTAATAGTACATGCTTACTACTATAAATTATAATAAAATATTAATTTATACAAAATTTCATAATAAAAGAGATTTTGTATAGATTTAGAGTATATATTAATTATTACTTTCTATATATATACTTCTGTTACATCTACGTATTCTTATTACTATATAAGATACTATATATAATAAGTAAGAGATATATAATAGCTAGAAAAATTAATACTTTTTTTTAGTTACTTAAAGGCTTAGTAGAGACTAGAAATCCTTTACTATATAAAATAATAATACAAGGTAGAGGTCTTTAATAATATAGAAATAAATAAAATATATTACTTTTTATAATAAGTATTAATAAATAGTTATTAGTTATTTTATATTATTATATATTTTATATATGGATGCTGATAGCTCTACGGACATTAATAATATATATTTTAACTAACTTTATATAATAATAATAATACTAGTAATGTTTTATATATTATGTTAAAATAAGTAGTTACTTTTCCACTAAAACTCTACCTAATCACAGCTATTTTTATTATTTTATTATGATTAAAAAGTTTAAATACTAGCGTATATACCTATTAAGAATATATAAATTAAATATAAGTGTATATAGGTCATGCTTGGATTTATTTATATTAAAAACTATAAAAGCTTAATAGTACTAAACTATTATTTAATTTATATTATAAAACAAGCTAGATAAAGTAGTCTCTATAAACTATAAAATTATAATATAATTTTATTAACATATCATAATATACCGTATGCTGCTATAAGAGAAAACTAGAGACTTTAGATTTTAATCCATAAGATTAATAAGTAACTACCTGTTATAGACGGTAATAAAAAGGTAACTATATTTAAGAAACTAAAGAAATTAGTAATAATAGCTAATAAAGCTCTAAAATAGAAATATATATTTAAGCTTAAAAGAAAGAATTATAAGTAGATATAGAATATATTAGCATAAGCTAAAGCGCATACTAAGAAGTAAAAATAGAAATATAAAATTATATAAATAAATTTAAAGTATCTACTTATATAACAGGAGCAGGGCTTAGTAGATAGAAAAAAAAATAAGATAATAAAATCTCTAGTACTTCTAGTAGTCTCTAGTAGTATCTAATATACTACTAATAAGTATATAATATACATATAAAGAATCTACTATAAGTATAAGACATTAAACGGTTTATGATTACTTTTAATTTTTTATAGTTACTCTAAAATTAAGATTTACACCTTAAGTAAAATAGTTTAATACTATTCTATTAAATCTTAACTTACTATATTACTTTTTTTTACTTCTATTAAGTTAACTAACTTCTACTAAGTTTAATGAGCTATTTAATTTGGAAGTAAGAGAACTAATTAATTATTATAGTAATTAATTAAACAGCTTATTACTAGTATAATTTACGTTAGTAAGTTAGTAACTTATAATATTATAATTATCATCTCAAAAAAGTAAAAGAAGCTGTTAGATAGATTCTAATAACTAATTATTAAATATTTATAATAATCTATTACAAAAACAAACAAGAACTTTACTTATTAGAGAAAAGTAGTAGTAAAGAAGAAATTATAGTAGGATTTTTATCTATAACTAGAAATATATCTAGAGAATAAAAGAGTACATAGTAAATTATCTAAAAATAAAAAACAACTATTATAAAATTACGTAATACTTTAATAAATCTATAACAGCAGATTAAAATAAATTAAAAAGGAAAAACAGTAAAAATACAGTCTTTTAAGAAGTTTAATAGTAATTAGGATAAACTTAAGATTTTTATAGTAACTATAAATCTCTACTATTATTTTAATTAAAAATTATTTCTAACTAACTAGGATTAAATTCTAGCGGCTGGTATAAATATAATAGGTAGAGCTATATAATAGTTTAAATTACTAATAAGAAATTACCTAACTAACAGAGATTTTAACTTAAGAATAGTAGAATTAACTAACTATAATAATAATATATAATAAGCTTTTAGAAGTTACGAATATTTTAAGCAAGAAATAATTATTATCTTTAGAGAAATTAACGAAGAAATAAAGGTAATCTAAAAGCTTTAATAACTTAAATAATAAACGTTAGTAGCTAATTACATAGTAGAGTTTAAATAAATTTAATTATAACTTAATTAAGCAAACTAACCACTAGTTATAATATATTATAAAGAATTAAAAAACAGAATTAAGAATGAGATCTCTAGAGGAAAATGGCTAAATACCTTACTAGAAATTATTAAATAAGTAGTAACTATTAATAACTATTAGTATTAATAAGAGTAAGTAAAAAAAGTTTATAAAAGATTATTAATCTACGCACCTAAGAAAAACAGAAAAGATAACTAAACTTATAATAAAATAAATATTAACGTTAAATAGATATTTATTAGAAAGAGATAAGAAAAGTAAGTTAAGAAATAAATAAAACGCTACACACGTAAAGTCTGCTTAGAATATAAAAAACAAAAACACTTTATTAAAGATTATAAATAATAATAATTAGATATTAAAAAAGTTTATGTTTAGACTAAAACGCTTAAGGAAATTAAAATTACTATAGTCTAAATAAAATAAGTAAGAAACACTATAATAAAAGAAATAATTATAAAAAGAATTTAAAGAGAATAATATTAGATATATGGAAACCACATACATCTTAGATAAGAATATAAGGTTCTATATTAATAAGTTAAGGATTATTTAGTAGGATAATCTAGTAATATAATTATTATAATATAAGAAACAGTAGTTTAATAATACAACGTAGAAACTAAGAAAGAAATATAAAAATTCTATAAGATTATAGAATAAGAAGGTGGACTATTTTATAAAGAGAATCAAAAATTCAGACAAAAAAAGAATTAAGAGATAATAGAGAGTAAAGAGTTAATATCTATAATAATTATACAACACATACACTAAAAACACTATTAGATATATGAATTAAAGTATTACTAAAAAAATACTATATTACCAAACACTAGAAAGTTATTTTAGAAGATAGGATATATAAATACTAATAAGTACTATAGGCAGTAGGAAATAAATAGTATAAAAAACTAAACAAATAAAAACTAGCTATATGAATAAATAAGATCTATAGATAGGTATTTATGCTAGTTATAAATAATATAATATACTACCACCCCATCAGATATCTGAAATTAGAATAGGATTAAAATAAAAGAAATAAAGAAACCCTTCTGCTAATATAATAGGTACAGGATAATAATACTATAAATAGAATAAAAAAAAATACTAGATATATGTAGCTTCTAACTATATAGGAAAAAACTATAGATAGAATAAACACATTATACATATCAAAAAACTAAAGACAAGAAAAGTATTATAATAGTTAGTAAATAAAAAGGAACTTAACTTATAGTAAGAATTAGTTTATATGAACTTAGAAAACAAATTACAGGACCCAAATTCAAACGAATATAAATAACTATTATAGAATAAGTACTAGATAGAATACTAATAACACTAAGCTAAATATTATTAAAAGAAATAGTTAGCTACAGACTCACACAAAAAACTCACATATTAAGAATATTTCTTAGGATAGAAATGTTAGGATTATAAAGAATAGACTAAAAATACACATAAAATACTTAATAGAGAAATATGCTAACTCTAGAGGTACCTAATCTATAAATCTAAAAAGAAAATACTAAAGAAACGACTACCACTTAGGGGTTAACTATAGATAAAAAACTAGAAAACTAGTAGACTATAACTAAGCCACTAGAGAGCTAAGAACTAAAGATTAGAAATAACATAATACTTATATATACATAACTAAACTAGAGAAAACATGAAAATAAGTTATATATAAATATATATATTAATAGTAATTAGACACTAGCGCTTATAGATAGTAGGGCTAGTAAAATACTTATATTAAATAAGTAAGTATAAAGATACTAGATACTAACTAAAGTTTTAAACAAACCTATATAAGTAAGATACATAGATAATAGTCTAGTAATATTTAAAAAAAAGTCTAATTAATTTTAAAATAAGAAATATAACTATTAGAGCAGCAGGTTACACAGATAACTGCTATATTAAAATTATAAATCTAAGTACTAAGAATTTTATCTTAGGATAAAATTAGCTAGTATAATAAAACCTAATAATTAACTAGAAAACGAAGTCTGTAGAAGCCAGAAAAGACTACTATAAATAAATAAAAACTATAATATAGATAAAGAAAATAACTCTTTATAATACCACATTTATTATGCTAGATAAATACTAAAAGGAATTTAAAGAATAATTCTTTAAAGAAGCTAAAAACTAATTACTAGAATACTAGAACTAAGACTATAAAATCACGCTTAAAAAAGAAATAGATTTAAAACTAGAACTATTATATCAGGTACCTATTCATTAATAAAAAGAATTACGAAAATTCTTATAGGAGAATTAACGAAAAGGATATATATAAACCAGTTAAAGTAAGATAACTTCATTAATACTTTTTATACTAAAAAAAAATAGAAAACTAAGGTTATATATTAATTATAGATACCTTAATAAAATAATAATTAAGAATTATTACCCTATACTGCTAATATTAGAACTTATGGATAAACTTAAAGAAGCTAAATAGTTTAGCCTCTTTAATATTAAGAATAAATATTATTAGATATAAATAGCTAAAGGACACGAATAGATAACAGTATTTAAAATAAGATATAGATTATTTAAATATTTAGTTATACTAATAGGACTTACTAATACACTAGTAATATTCTAGATAATTATTAACTATATACTAAGAAAATATCTAAACGTATTTATAATAGCATATCTTAATAACGTGCTTATATACATAAATAGAATACTAAAAGAATATGTTAAATATACTAAGAAGGTATTATAAAAGCTTAAGGAACACAAGCTATATATTTAAACAGAGAAATATATATTCTATAAAAAGAATATTAAGTTCTTAGAATACTTAGTATCCTAAGACGGAATAGTAGTTAATTTTAATAAAATAAAAGATATACTATCTTAGTCTATACTAATAAACACTAAAGAAGTTTATTCTTTCCTTAGATTTATAGGATTCTGCTAATAATTTATTAAGAACTACTTAAAAATCACATCACCCTTAACGGAATTGCTTAAGAAAGATTAATAATTTAAGTAGAAATAACACAAGAAAAACACCTTCACAATACTAAAAGAAATATTCTAATAACTATTAATATTAAAGATGTTTGATCTATGGCTTTAAATAGAGATATATATAGATATATCAGATAAAGCTATAAAAGCCATTCTATTATAAATACAGGATAATAAATATAAACACCTAGTAGACTTTTTATCTCATAAACTTATAACTACTAAATTAAACTATAATATTTATAATAAGGAATTATTAGTAATAGTTTAAGCATTTAAGAAATGGAGACATTACTTAGAAGAAGCTAAATATTAAATTATTATATATTCAAACTATAAGAATCTAACGGCATTTATAATAATAAAAAAATTAAATTAAGGATAAGTTAGATAATGGGAATTAGTTTCTACTTTTAACTTTTAAATACTTTATAAAGTAGGAAAAGAAAATATAGTGGCTAACACACTTAGTTAAAAAGCAGACTATATAAGGAATATACCGGAAATCTATAATATAATACTTAAATAAAGATTAGACGGATCTCTAGGAAGCTTATAAATAAATATTAGGATAATAGTTATTATTAAAAATATATAGTAAAAACGGATTAGAGAATACAACTATAAATGATTATAATAGCACGAAATAAAAACTATTTTTATACTAGAAGTATTATAGACTGAACTTATTAAAAACTAATATTCAGCTAAAATACACGGATATTAAGGAATTAAAAAAACTATAAAATAGATTAACAAATATTTTTAGATTCTAGAAATATAGAAAAAGGTTAGAGCTATTCTTTTAGAATGTATTAAGTACAAAAAAAATAAAGTATTAAGATATAAGAAATATAAACTTATATAACTAATTCCTTTACTAGACTAACTATAGAAATTAGTTATAATAGACTTTATTATAAGAATACTAATAATAACTACCTTTTAAGGCTAATAATATAATATGTATAATAATAAACTCAGTCTTCACGCATTATAGTATAGATATAGGTTAATAAGATAAGTTAGCTCTATTTTAGCTACACTAAGATAGAAAGAGAAGAGATATAAAGGGGGCTTATCTTTAAATAAAGCGGTATATAGCTTAAGTATAAGCTAGCTATACTTTAAGCTTTACGCTAAGTTATAGCTAGCATAACTAGTTATAATATTATATAGTCTATAGTAAGTAGAGTAAGTAGTACTGTTATATTACTCTTCTTTTAAGAGAGACTTATTCCTAAGTCTTTAGGTTATAGTTTTCTTCTTACTAATTTCTATACTACTCTTGTCTTTAAAGCTGCCTTGTTATTTTTCTCTATTATTTCTAAATCCTTTTTTACTTTATATGCTTTTAACTAGGTGTTTAGTTATACTAGTAGTCCTGTCTTCTCTAGATAGACCTTATAATAATCTTTTATCTTATATAAGGTATCTATAAAGCCTTAGGCATTATACTAAGCAGGATTTAGGTTATAAGTTAATTAGAATACTTTATACTATAGTTAGCTATAGAATAAGTAGCTATTAAGGATTTCCTATACTAGCCACTTAATATACCTATTAACCTTAATAGGCGGTTCCTTAAGTTTAATTTAGCTAAACAGTAGATAAGTAAAAGCTTTCTATAAATAGTTTATATAAAAAATATTAAGCATACGCATATACAGCAGCAGCTTAAGGTAATAGAAATATTCTTTTATATCTATAATAGAATAGGGTCTATATATCTGCTGGTTTAGCTTCTAGCTAAATTAACTAATAGTAAAGCTCTTAAGTATAATGTATATTTTATCTCCTATAGAAAAGTCTAGCTTACGGCGTTTCTTATTAGCCTATTAAGTTTATTACTTTTATACTTAAATAATCCCTTATTAAGCTATCTCTATAGCTAGCTTTATTATATTATAGTAAGCTTTAGCGTAGCTCTGCACTTCCTTACGTAATATCTATTTATAAACTATAGTAAATACCTTTATACGTTCCTCCCAGTCCCAGTAATAGATTAGCTAGTAACTAAACTTAATTTAATAAAATAATAAGCCTATAGTCTTATATAATAGAATTACTTAAATCTAGTCTATATAAAGTAGTAGGTTTAACTAGTTATTCTAATAATAATTAATAAATAAGCATAGGCGCTGGTTAATGTACTAGTTTAAAATCTTAGTATTCCTATTAGTTTAGAAGTAATATAGTGTTAAGAGCTTTTATTTAATTCCTATTAGTTAACATAACTTATCTATAAATACTGAAGTAAACTAAGAACTGTAATTAGAGACTATTAATCTAAACAGGCTAAATACTTACTAGATATAATAATAGTATATATCAGCTATCTAAATAGCTATAGTAGTTTTATAATAAGGTAGTAAGAAATAGTGTTTATTTAACTAGTCTATAATAATAAAAGTGCAGTTATATCCTTTCTTATATAAAGAGAAGGACTTAAAGTCTATAGAGACGTCTTACTATACTTACTTAGAAATTAGTAGTAATTTAAATAAGCCTAAAGTCTTATCATAAAGTACGTGGCTTTATTTATAAGCTTTATATATAGCTATATAGTTATTTATATTTTTATTTATGCAGCTTTAGTAGTAGCGGTTATAAAATAGCTTATTTATTTTTCTCTTATTTAAATAAGTAATCACCTAAGTAGCATAGATAGCTTAAATAAGATAAATTCTTAAAAAGTGTATAGTAGAGACTACTAGCTTACTATAGTATATAAAAAGGCTTTAGCTGAGTTTTTATGCTAGATAGTTACTAGAGAGAGTATACTCTTAGAATAGCTATAAACTCTCATAGCTATAATTCACCTCAATAATACAATTAATTAGTAAGTAAGGGTTATTTAGAGATAGTAAGACTATAAAAGTATTAGTAGTAGTTATTTTAATTATATTAATAACTAGCATGTTTTTTACTAACAGCACAGCTAGGTTATTACTTATAGTCTTAATAAAGCTAATATTAATTTACTTTACTAAAAGAAAGGCACGTGTTCAGGCTGCTTTATTTTTATTTTTTTAAGTCTTTAGTTTCTCTTACTTATATAAGAGCGTGTTAGCTATTACGTTAGTTATACTAAAGTAATAAATAAGTATTAGATAATAATTTACTACACTTATTATCTAGTGTATTTAGTAGGAAGTAAGCTTTTACTTTATAAAGAAGTACTTCAGCACGTGATAGTTAGTTAAGGTATTAAATAACTTAGTAGTCTACAAGCCTATAAGCTATAAGCGCTATTTTTAGAGGCCATAAATTATAGCTAATATCTTTTTATTATATATATTATAGTTTATTTAGGGCTTACTTATAATCTTAAAGTAGAAAGCTATAGATTACTAAAGGCTATTCTCTTAGAGCTATAATAGTACTCTTATAATAACTCTATTACTTATATCTGTCTCTATACGCGTCTGATGATAAGATAAGTAATAAACTAAAATATTATCTAATAGTATTAAATTCTTAGCTTACTAGAAGGCTGCTAGCTTATATTTACTAAAGATATACTATATACTCTTCTTAAGTAGCTTAGTAAGTAATTAGATAATATATCTATAGTTTTTTAAAAAGGCTTTATAGAAGTTGCAGAATTCTAGAAAGAATTATAGACTTTTAACTAACGTAGGTACTAGCTATTTCTATATAGTAGTAATCTTCTTAGAGTCCTTTTAGATCCCTTTTATGCTAATAATAAAGCCTAGGAATTTTATTCTAGTAATAATAAACTCGCTCTTCTTAATATCTATTTAGAGGTTTATGTTTTAAAGATATCTTAATATTTAAATAACATACTCCTCATACTACAGCAGGTCTTTAAAGTAAATTAGAATATTATTAAAATAGATAATATAGAAGTTATTAAGTATATTATAAAATATTTTATTAATATAGTACTAGAATATAGTAGGGCTATTATAGAGACTAAATAGTAGTATATAATACTTATAGTTACTATACTAAGTACAAAACATAATTAGGTCCTCTATATTCTTATTCAGACGTATATAATAAAAAGTCTATTATATATTAAGCTTAGTAAATACTTTTATTTATGCTAGCTAGGTAAGGGTCTCCTAAATTAGTAGGATTAGATAAACGTTTTTCTTTATAATAGTATTAAGTTTATAGTAGTTAATATAAAAGCGCTACTCTTTTCCTAGCTTTTTAGTAAATAATACTAAAGAAGTATATAAAGCGTTACTATAAGTAATAATACCTTATTAAAGATAGTTATTTAGATAGGTCTTAATAAGCTATAGCTACTTAAAAGATATATTATATAATAAACTTAATATTAGCGTGTTCTTAGCTATTAGTTTAATATTATAATTAATATCTTTATAATACGGAGGTAGTATGTCTGAGTTTTTTTTTAAGAAATAAACCTAAGTCACGTTAGTATAGCTAGAATAAAATAGTTTTTACTTAATAAGCTACTAAAGTTCTTCTTCTCCTATAAGATTCTTATTTAATTAATAGGGCTCTTCTAGTAAAGCCTTTACTAAAAGGTTTTTAGAGCTTTAAGAGAAGAGCTTTAGGTCTAATAGATTAAGCTTATCTCTATAATCCTAAATAAGCTTATTTACTTTATAAATACTAGTATACTCTAGTATAGTTTCCTTTTACTATATGTGTATTATAAAGGTAATAGCTTTTATAGTATTAATCTCAAGGCCTGCCTTAAAGAGGTCTTTGTATGAGATAAACTAAAAACAAGAAATTCACTTACTTAATTCTAACTACTATTATAAGTAAAGCTATTCTTTTATTTTTTTAATATTTTTTTACTATATTACATGCTGAGGTGAGCGCTAAGGTGGCTTATAAATACGCTATAAAATTACTATATTTATTAGCTTATCACGTTAGTCAGTATTAGCTTAGTATAAGGGGTTAATTTTAGTTAATAGGCCTTATATTAGAATAACGATATTACGTTTATAGTTAATTAGCTTATTATCTAGCTATTTAAGTGTTTACTTTTTATAATTAATTAAAATATCTATATCTTTAAATAGCTTATAGCTAATTATAAGGTCGTGGCGGCTAATATTACAGAAAATAAAGTAAGTTAATAAATAGTAGTTATCTAGTACTAGATTAGCCTAAAAGTACTTATTTACTTATCTATTTAGTCTATTATTATAGCTAGCTAGGGAAATAGATTTTATTTAGTAAGTTTTTATCTTAAGCTTTTTCTTAATAGCGTGTATATACTTTAGGTGTACTAGAATAAAACTATTAGCTCTAGTATTAAAAAAACTACTTAGCTTAATAACTAGTCTACTAGTAGAGATATAATAGAGTAGAGTAAAGGCTAGTCTGCTAAATAATAATTAGCAAGAGTTAAACTAATTAATAGCTTTAGAAAATAACTTTAGAAAAAAAACTTCCTTTAGGGTAAGTCTTTCCCTAATAGTTCTTCTATAGTAAGCTAAAACTTTTTATTATTACTAATATTCTAAAGTATATAAAGCTTTTTATTAGTATCTATAGGCTTAATTACTTTAGCTATAGCTTAAATAGGTAATTAATAGTCTTTTATAAAGTAACTAAGTTTCCTATAATTATAGTAACTAGCTAGCTTAAAGATAGATATTAGCAGAATAATAGTAGCTACTATATAAATTAGGTACTTAGCTTTTAAATAAGACTACTAAATTAGCAGCAGCTAAGTTTTTTTAGTTTTTTTATTAATCTACTTAGTAGTTTTCCTAGCGCTGAGAGCTAGCTTTTTAGTAAAATCTTAAGCTAAATCTACATACTTATTATACTAGTTATAATACTATTATTAATAAATATCTATTTGTATACATAAAGTGTTTAGGAGCTTCTTATAAAATTCTTTTATTTATTAGTTTATAAATAAACTATATTCTTAAGCTAGGCAGAAGAAGTTACTCTAGAATATAATAAAGTTAATAAAGTTTCTAAGATAGAGCTTTTAAAAGTCATAGTAAGTATTAAGTCTTTTATATAAGTTATTATATATTCTCTTTAGGTGATTTATTATATACTAATAGCTAACTAGCTACTTACTCTTTTTTATTATATATATAAATATTAAGAGATACTGGTTAACAGAACTTTCCGTATGTATATATATATAAGAGATGATGTTCTTCTAAGTAACTTACTTACTAACTCTAGTAAACTAGTTTTAGTTAGTATATATCTTATTCTTTAGAATATTCCTTTATTAATTAAAGTTAACGTCCTTGCTGTTCTTAAGTATTAGTAAATTAAGAAATTAGGCTAAGTAGCTATTATCTTAATAGCTATCTATAGTAGATATAGCTAGTAGAGTAGCTAGTATATAAAATAATACTTAAGAAATTTAGTTACTAAAATCTTCTATATTAGAACTATTATTAGGTTCTATAGCTATATAGCTAGCCTAGTTCTAAAAAGTCTATAGCAGAGCTATAAACTGTATTTTTTTTATTAATATTAATAATAGCACTAAGCTAGCCTTTACAGAGAGAAAGAAGTATATATTATGCGTAAATTTCTTTATCTATACTTTTAGTATTTTAATCTTATTTTCTTAATCTACTACGCGCTTAAGCGTGTTATTTAGTAGCTAATAAAACTTAGTAAACTTATCTCTAGCCTTATTAAGCTTAGTTTTAGCCATATTAAACGCTTTTCCTAGCATATTAGTATAGTTATAATATATAAGTACTTTAAAATAGCTATACTCTAGCTTACTAGTGATTATTACTTAATTAAAAATTATTAGAGTAGAAAGCGTAATCTCTATCTCTTAAGGCTTATAGATATTAGTTTTTTAGGTAGTGCTCTTAGTAGTAGCTATAAAGAGTTTCTTATTATATTATATCTAGATACAGAGCTTCTTAATAGTATAGTCTTCTCTAATTATATTATTAGGGTAGTATATAGTAGTACACTTAAGTAACTTAGAAATAAGTGTGTAGTTATTACTAGTAGTTATTATTTTAAGATTAATTCTTATCTCTAGCGTAAAGAGTTTTCCTATAGTCTTAATTTATTTATTTTTATATATATATAAAGCTTCTGGCCCCTAGTAGAGTAAAGTAATTAGCTAATTCTCTAGTATAGAAAAGATAAGCTAATAGTACTTATAAGAGTTAGCTTTTTTAGTATAGAAAAGATAAGCTAGTAGTGCTTATAGAGATTAGTTTCTCTAATAAAAAAAAATAATAAGAAAGAGAGAGGTTCACTAGAGCTCTTATAACTCTCTTTTAATCTAATAAGTATATTATCTACTATTATAGATTTTTTAGTTACCTATTAAATTACTCTTAAGGCCTGCTGTATAGGGCTTATATAAGCTATTACTTAGAATTTTAATTACCTACTACTATAGAGCTTTCTAGTGGAGATTATATAGTTAATAAATTAATAACTTAGTATAGTCATGTAATTAATTCTCTAGATACGGTTATTAATAAATTAAATGCTTTTATTAATTACGTAGTTTAATCTTAATATTATGTCACCATTATCTAGCTAAGTTAGAGAGATTTTAGTATAATATAATAATAAGCTTAGTCTTCACGCGTTGTAGTATAAATATAGGTTAATAAAATAAGTTAGCTCTATTTTAGCTACACTAAGATAAAAAGAGAAGAGGTATAAAGGGGGCTTATTTTTAAATAGAATAGTATATAGCTTAAGCATAAGCTAGCTATACTCTAAGCTTTATACTAAGTTATAGCTAGTATAGCTAGTTATAATATTATATAGTCTACAGCAAGCAAAGCAAGCAGTACTATTATAATATAATATTAGTTATAATAAACTAATTTATAAAATACACATTCTTTAAACTAACACATATAAAGATTAAAGTGGATAAATTGGTGATATTACTAATTAAGCTCTTAATTACATGATATAAGTTATTATAAGAATTTATAACAGATAAAGACAAACTATTTATATTAATATTCTAAAAAACATTTATTAGAAAGCTAGGAGCTAAGTATTAACTCTTAATAGTATTTTATCCGTAAATAAATAGATAAATAAAATAGACAAATCAGACACTAGAATAATACCTATAAATATATGTTAATGAATAGTAAGATAATTAGATTAACTTACTACTAATAGCTAAGTTTATATATAACTCTGTAAAGTTATTAACTATAGGAAAATTACTATTCTACGTGAACTATAGTTACAAGCCTACAGCTTATTAAGAACTATAAAAACTAAACAAGATATTAAAATTAGCAAGAATAAAGATTAAGAAGTTATAATAACTTTATTAAGAAATAGTAAGGAAAATTACCTGGAAAGAAGACCTCAGCAAGTAATAGAAGGATAAATCTAGAGTTAAGAGACTAATCTTTAAGGAGACGGATAAGATTTTCTTACTATAAAAAAATTTAGAAATAAAACAACTATTAAAAAAACTGGATCACGTTAAATTAGGACTATTTAAGGTTAAAAGATAAATAGGACCTATGAATTACGAACTATAACTATCTAAGGACATAAGAATTCACCTAGTTTTTTATATTTTAAGATTAGAACTAGCACTATAGAATGCTAAACTATAGACAAGACTTAAGCTTAAGGAAGACACTACTAAGTATAAAGTCTAATAGATTTTAGACTACCAGCAGTTTAGGCGTCAGTGGAAATATTTAGTTAGATAAAAGAATTACGGACTAGAGAATAATACGTGGGAACTAATTAGGAACCTGAAAAACAGTTCAGAGCTAATTAACCAGTACTATTAGACAAACTAAAAAGGGTTTGCTCTAGAGTTATGTCCCAGGAGTAAGGTAACTACAGGGCATTCTAATTAAAACTAAAGGATAAAAAAGGCAAAGCGATAGGCTAGGAGGAAGCTTGAGCTGCAGATTATAGTATGCGAGTTTTTTGACCCCGAGAATAAGCCTCTTCCTCTTTAAGGGCTTGGACCTCACGAATTGAGGCTATCTCTTAATTAAATATTTCCTTCTCTTTTGAATCTACTTGCGTGAGTTTACGACGAAGTCGTAACTCACGAGCACGAAGCTCGAAACGCTAATCCTCAATAGAATTAAGCTAGCGACGAGGCTTTGCTTTGCTATGATTAAAGTGATTCCATTCTGATTACAATATAATTAGGTCGTACTTCACGTTACGGTCGGCGCAGGCCGAACAACGACCGGAACTCAGATTCATAAGGCAATCATCGCCTTAGTGGGAACAGTTCGAGCAAGGTGTCGGCATGTGACGGGGTTCGTTACGGATCTGAGAAGCTAGGCAGCAAGCACGTATTAGAGATAACTCAAGACGTGTCATCGTTAGGAAGCTGGGCAGGAAAGAAAGGAAGTTGAGGGTCTTACAGTCTGGAACACAGAGCAGAAGACCTGCTGCCTTTATACTGCTTATAGAAGAGAGAAACTATCTTCCGAGACGAAGACTTAGAAGGAGGGGATAGTGTTACGGACGGTAACAAGAAGGTAACTGCACCTAAGGAGCTGAAGGAATTAGTAACAACAGCCAATAAAGCCCTAGAATGGAAACGTATGTTCGAGCTTGAAAGAAAGAATTGTAAGCGGGTATAGGATGCATTAGCACAGGCCAAGGCGCGTGCCAAGAAGCGAGGATAGAGATATAGAACTATATAGACAGATTCAGAGCATCTACTTACGTAACAGGAGTAAGGCTTAGCAGATAGAGAAAGAGTAAGATAACAGAACCTCTGGCACTTCTGGCAGCCTCTGGCAGTATCTAATATACTGCTAACAAGTATACAATGTACGCATAGAGAATCTGCTATAAGTATGAGGCGTTAGACGATTCACGATTACTTTTAATTTTTTATAGTTACTCTAAAATTAAGATTCATACCTTAAGTAAAATAGTTTAATACTATCCTGTTAAATCTTAACTTATTGTATTACTTCTTCTTATTTCTACTAAGTTAACTAACTTCTACTAAGTTTAATAAGCTATCTGATTCGGAAGTAAGAGAACTAATTAACTATTATAGTAATTAATTAAACGCCTTATTACTAGTATAATTTATATTAATAAGTTAGCAACTTATAACACTACCTAATAACAGTAATAATTATAATAATAAGAAAATAGTAAAAAGTACTAATTATTATAAATAACTTATTATATATCTTTTTTATAGAAGTTATTAGTATATATGCCTAGATTATAGGTACTATCGTAAATTAAAGTAAATTTATTATATTTTTTTATTATATTTTTTTATTATATTTTTTTACTATATTTTTTGACCTTGTTTCTGCGCTTTATTATATATTTATTTTTAATAATTTAGTTTAATACTTAATACTAGCGCCGTCCTGACTGAACTGTTAACTAATAACTATATTCTTTAATTTAATATCTATTAATATATTTTTATATATTTTACTATTATATATGTGATACTAATAAAGTACTGTAATAATAGCTAGTTTATAATTAAAGTTACTAGAATAGTATAAAATATACCTAAAACTAAGTAAAAATACAGAGTTCTTTAAAGGCTTTAGATTAAGTTCTTAGTAGTATAATAGTTTAAAATAAAAGATTATAAAGATTATACTTAAAATAAAACTTAAGAACATAATCTATTATAATAACTTAGATAATATAAAATATAAATATATTATAGAATTTTGTATTAAAATACCAGAATTTAGCAACACACTAGAAAAATAGAAAATATATATAATTATAAGAATAATAGAAACTGCACATATAAATAATGTAAGAAGAATATAAGGTAATTCTTAATTTATATAGATATAAACTTTAATATTTATATCTCTATTTATAGACCTGCTGCTATCTAAATCTGGTTACTAAACCTAAATAATATTATTCTATTAGCAGGGTGTATCCTAATAGATGAACTTAATTAAGTAATTATTATATAATATTTTATTTTATTTAACTAATTAAGTGGTATGTGTACTTATTAGTAAGAAAAATATCTTAATTAAAATTTAAAATATACATAAAGATAACACATCAGAAGTAATTAGAATACTTAAAATCTTATATATTTTATTTAGAAGTAGATAAATTGCTTTATTAGAGAAACTAAAAAAGAAATTAGAAATTTATAAAAAAATTTATTATATAAATATATCTAAAAATAGTATATACTTAGCGCTGTAGAAGTATGAGTATTTTACTATTTAAAGTAATACTAACCTAAATACAGCCTTTAACTAGATAGTAAGAAATAGTGTACAGACTATAATACTTATAATACTATTATTATCTCTAAATATCTATTTTATAAATATTGTTAAGATATAATTCTCTGTTTTTATAATATAGTTTATGTCCTAAACCTATAAAGAAAGTAGTAGAAGGTATAAAATAGTAATATATATTAGCAGTAACAGTAGTAATAATAAACTATTTCTATATAAATAGAAAGTAAAATAAATAGTTCTATACTATTTACTATTAAGAGATAATAGAGAAGAGAAAGTTTACTTTAATAAATATCCTAAAGATAAATCTATATTAACTAATAGTAATATAAATAATAATAAGGTAAATAATAATAGTATATATATGCCCAGTAATTTTAATCCTAGTCTTAGTAATAAAGAAGAGAATAATATCTTAAATAATAGAAATAGTAATAATAATAAGGTGGACGATAATAATAAAGAGTATAACATTCTAAATAATAATTTTAATTACTAGGATATTAATATGGATGAGTTGTATAAGTTTAATAAGTAAAAAAATTTTATATCTCTCTATTAAGCTAGTTTAGATAATTTAGATAGCCTTTTTATTTATATATAAAAAGTAGACTTAGAGCCTATTTATAAATACTTTCTACTTATTAATTTTAAAGCACTTATAGAGATAGATCTAATTAAGATTCTAAACTAAAGTTTTAATATTAACTTTAAAATTAGTTTATACCAGCTAGCATTCGTGGTTTAGGTATTTATATAAGAGAGAATTATAATAGAAGATAGTATTAATACAAACTTATCTAGTTTAAGAAAGATAATAATATTAATTACTTTTTATTTTATAAATTATTTTTATTACTAGAATATAATAAATATAGAGTGAGTTAGAGCATGTTAGGACTAGTCTTTCTATCTATCTAAATTATAGCTACTTAATATAATATGTCTAAGTATGACGGTGCTGCTTACTCTGCTTATTATAGGCTATATAATATTATAACTAGCTATACTAGCTATAATTTAGCGTAGAGCTTAAAATATAACTAGCTTATACTTAAGCTATACACTGCTCTATTTAGGAGCAAGCTCCTTTTATATCTCTTCTCTTTTTATCTTAGTGTAGCTAAAATAGAGCTAACTTATTTTATTAATCTATATCTATACTATAACGTGTGAAGACTGAGCCTATTATTATATTACACTAAAATCTATCTAACTTAGCTGGATGATGGTGACATAATATTAAGGTCAAGCTATATAATTAACTTAAGCATTTAATTTATTAATAACTATACCTAGAGAATCAATTACATGACTACGTTAAGTTATTAGTTTATTAATTATATAATCTCTACTAGAAAGCTCTATAGCAGTAGATAGTTAAAATTCTAAGTAATAGCCTATATAAGCCCTACACGGTAGGCCTTGAGAGTAACTTAATAAGTAACTAGAAAACCTATAGTAGTAGATAATATACCTATTAGATTAGAAAAGAGTTATAAGAGCTCTAGTAAATCTCTTTTCCTCTCCTTCTCTCTTATTATCTTCTTTATACTAGAGAATTAGTTAATTACTTCACCCTACTAAAGGCTAGAAGCTTTATATAAATATAAGAATAAATAGATTAGGACTATAGGAAAGCTCTTTATATTAGAGATAAGAGTTAATCTTAAGATAACAGCCACTAGTAATAACTACACGCCTATTTTTAAGTTGCTTAAGTGTACTGCTATATACTATCCTAATAATATAATTAGAGAAGACTACACTATTAAGAAGCTTTATATCTAGATATAATATAATAAGAAACTCTTTATGGCTACTACTAAGAGCACTACCTAAGAAACTGATATCTATAAGCTTTAGAAGATAGAGGTTATACTTCTTACTCTAATAACCCTTAATTAAGCGATAATCGTTAGTGAGTTAGAGTATAGCTATTTTAAAGTACTCACATATTACGACCATGCTAATACGCTAGGAAAAGCGCTTAATATGGCTAAAACTAAGCTTAATAAGGCTAGAGATAAGCTTATTAAGTTTTATTAGCTACTAAACAACACGCTTAAGTATATAGCGGATTAAGAGAATAAGATTAAAATACTAAGAGTATAGATAAAGAAATTCACGTATAATATATACTTTTTCCTTTCTGTAAAGGCCAGCCTAGTGCTATTATTAATACTAGTAAAGAAAATACGCTTTATAGCTCTACTATAGACCCTTTAGAACTAGGCTAACTATATTACTATAGAATCTAATAATAGTTCTGATATAAAAGATTTTAGTAATTAAATTTCTTAAGTATTACTTTACCTACCCGCTACTCTATTAGCTACGTTTACTATAGATAGCTATTAAGATAATAGCTACTTAACACAATTTCCTAACTTATTAATACTTAAGAATAGTAAGGACGTTATTTTTAATTAATAGAGGGATATCTTAAAAGACAAGATACACGCTAACTAAAACTAGTTTACTAAAGCTAGTAAGTAAGCTACCTAAAAGAATATTATCTCTTATATATATATACGTACGGAGAGTCCTGCCAACCAGTATCTCTTAATACTTATATATATAATAAGAGAGAGTAAGTAGCTAGTCAGCTATTAGTATATAATAAATTATCTAAAAAGAATATATAGTAACTTATATAAGAAACTTAATACTTACTATAATTTCTAAAAGCTTTACCTTAAAGACTTTACTAACTTTACTATATTTTAAGGCGATTTTTTTTGCCTAGCTTAAGAACACAGCTTACTTATAGACTAATAGATAAAAGAATTCTATAAAAAGCTCCTAGATACTCTACGTACGCAGATAGGCATTTACTAATAATAGTATTATAACTAGTATAATAAGTATATAGACTTAGTTTAAGATTTTACTAAAGAGCTAGCTCTCAGCATTAAAAAAGCTATTAAGTAGATTAATAGAAAAACTAGAAAAACTTAGCTACTGCTAACTTAGTAGTCTTATTTAGAAACTAAGTACCTAACTTATATAGTAGCTACTATTATTCTACTAATACTTATCCCTAAGCTAGCTAGTTACTATAATTATGGGAAATTTAGTTACTTTATAAAAGACTACTAACTATTTATTTAAGCTATAGCTAAAGTAATTAAGCTTATAGATACTAATAAAAAACTTTATACGCTTTAGGACACTAGTAATAATAAAAAGTTTTAGCTTACTATAAAGAAACTATTAGGAAAAGACTTACCCTAAGGGAAGTCTTTTTTCTAAGATTATTTTCTAAAGCTATTAACTAGTTTAACTCTTGCTAATTGCTATTTAGTGGACTGGCTTTTACCCTATTCTACTATATCTCTACTAGCGGACTAGCTATTAAGCTAAGTAGTTTTTTTAATATTAAAGCTAGTAGTTTTATTCTAGTACACCTAAAGCATATACGCGCTATTAAGAAAAGGCTTAAGGTAAAAACTTACTAAATAAAATCTACCCCCCTAACTAGCTATAATAATAAATTAAAGAAATAAGTAAATAAGTACTTTTAGGCTAATCTAATACTAGATAACTACTACTTATTAATTTACTTTATTTTTTATAATACTAGCCGCTACGACCTTATAATTAGTTATAAGCTGTTTAAAGATATAGGTGTATTAATTAACTATAAAGAGTAAGCGCTTAAATAGCTAGATAATAAGCTAATTAACTATAAGCATAATATTATTATTTTAATATAAAACTTATTAACTAAAATTAACCTCTTATACTAAGCTAATACTAACTAACGTGATAAGTTGATAAATATAGTGATTTTATAGCATACCCGTAAGCTACCTTAGCGCTTATTCTAACGTATTATATACTAAAAAAACCTTAGGAAAATAGAAAAATAGCTTTACTTATAATAGTAGCTAGAGCTAAATAAGTAAACTTTTTATTTTTAGTCTATCTTACACAAAGACCTCTTTAAGGCAGGCCTTAAGATTAATACTATAAAAGCTATTACCTTTATAATATATGTATAGCAGAAGGAAACTATACTAGAGTATACCAATATTTATAAAGTAAATAAGCTTATTTAAGACTGTAAGAACTTTATAAGGAAGTCTTTTTTTTAAGGCTCTAAAAACTTTTTAGTAAAACCTTTACTAGAAGGGCCCTATTAATTAAATAAGAACCTTATAGAAAAAAAGAAATTTTAATAGCTTATTAAGTAGAAACTATTTTACTCTAGCTACGCTAGTGTGACTTAAGTCTACTTTTTAAAAAAAAACTCAAACATACTACCCCCGCATTATAAAGGTATTAACTATAATATTAAACTAATAGCTAAGAATATACTAATATTAAGTCTATTATATAGTATATCTTTTAAGTAGCTATAGCTTATTAAGACCTACCTAGATAACTACTTTAGATAAGGAGTTATTACTTATAGTGATGTTTTATATACTTTTTTAGTACTATTTACTAAGAAGTCTAGAAAAGGGTAGCGCTTCTGTGTCGACTACTATAAGCTTAATACTATTATAAAAAAAGATATTTATTTAATTTTATTAATTTAAAAAACCTTTGTCTGCCTAGCACGTATAAGGATGTTCACTAAACTTAATATATAACAAGCCTTCTATTATATATATCTAAATAAGAATATAGAGAACCTAACTATATTCTATACTTAGTATAGGAATTATAAGTATTATGTGCTACTATTTAGTCTCTGTAATAGCCTTACTATATTCTAGTACTATATTAATAAGGTACTTTATAGCCTACTAAATAACTTCTATACTATTTATTTTAATAATATTTTAATCTACTCTAAAGACTTACTGTAGCATGAGGAGCATGTTACTTAAGTACTAAAATATCTTCAGAATATAAGCCTCTAAGTAAACATTAAGAAAAGTAAGTTTATTATTACTAGAATAAAGTTCCTAGGCCTTATTATTAGCATAAAAGGGATTTAAAAGGACCCTGAGAAGATTATTACTATATAGAAATAGCTAGTACCTACGTTAGTTAAAAGCCTATAATTTTTTCTAAAATTCTGCAATTTCTATAAAGCTTTTCTAAAAGACTATAAACGTATTATTTGACTGCTTATTAAGCTACTTAAGAAGGGTATATAGTATACTTTTAGTAAATACAAGCTAGCAGCCTTCTAGTAAGCTAAAAATCTAATACTATTAAATAATATTTTAGTTTACTACTTATCCTATCACTAGACGCGTATGGAGACAGACGTAAGTAATAGAATTATTATAAGGATATTATTATAGCTTTAAGAGAATAGTCTCTAGTAATCTATAGCTTTCTACTCTAAGACTATAAGTAAGCTCTAAATAAACTATAATATATATAATAAAGAGATATTAGCTATAATTTATAGCCTCTAAGAATAGCGCTTATAGCTTATAGGCTTATAGACTATAGAGTTATTTAATACCCTAACTAACTACCGCGCGCTAGAGTACTTCTTTATAAAGTAAAAACTTACTTTCTACTAAATATACTAGATAATAAGTATAGTAGATTATTACCTAACGTTTATTTATTACTTTAATATAATTAATATAGTAGCTGATGCGCTCTCACGTAAGTAAGAGGAACTAAAGACTTAAAAAAATAAAAATAAAGCAGCTTAAACACGTGTTTTTCTTTTAATAGAGTAAATTAACATTAGCTTTATTAAGACTATAAGTAATAACTTAGCTATACTATTAGTAAGAAGCATACTAGCTACTAATATAATTAAAGTAATTACTACTAATACTTTTATAGCCTCGCCTTCTCTAAATAACCCTTACTTACTAATTAATCGCATTATTGAGGTGAATTATAGTTATAAGAGTTTATAACTATTCTAAGAGCGCGTTCTCTCTAGTAACTATTTAATATAAAAACTTAACTAAAGCCTTCTTATACACTATAGTAAGCTAGTAGTCCCTATTATATACTTCTTAAGAACCTATTTTATTTAAGCTATTTATGCTACTTAGGTGATTACTTACTTAAATAAAAGAAAAATAAATAAGCTACTTCGCAACCGCTACTACTAGAGCTGTATAAGTAAAAATATAGATAACTATATAGCTACATATAAAGCTTATAAATAGAGCTATATATCTCGTAATAAGACTTTAGGCTTACTTAAATCACTACTAATCCCTAAGTGAGTATAGTGAGATGTCTTTATAAACTTTAAATCCTTCTTTTTAAATAAGAAAGAATATAACTATATTTTTGTTATTATAGACTGGCTAAGTAAGCATTACTTTTTATTATTTTACTATAAAATAACTACAGCTACTTAAGTAGCTAATATATACTATTACTATATCTAGTAAGTATTTAGTTTACTTAGGTTAATAGTTTTTAACTGTAGTCTTTAGTTTATCTTAGTATTTATAAATAAGCTATGTTAACTAATAGGAATTAAGTAAAAGCTCTTAATACTATATTATCTCTAAACTAATAGGAATACTAAGGTTCTAAACTAGTACATTAACTAGTGCTTATGTTTATTTGTTAATTATTATTAAAATAACTAGTTAGACCTACTGCCCTATATAGACTAAGCTTAAGTAATTCTACTATATAAGATTATAGGCTTATTACTTTATTAAATTAAGTTTAGCTACTAGCTAATCTATTACTAGGATTAGGAGGAACGTATAAAGATATTTACTATAGTTTATAAATAGATATCTTATAAGGAAGTATAGAGCTACGCTAAAGCTTAATATAATATAATAAAGCTAGCTATAAAGATAGCTTAATAAGAGATTACTTAAGTATAAGAGTAATAGGCTTAATAAGCTAATAAGAAGCGCTATAAGCTAGACTTTTCTATAGAAAATAAGATATACGTTATACCTAAAAGCTTTACTACTAGTTAACTTAGCTAGAAGCTTAACCAGCAGATATACAAACCCTATTCTATTATAAATATAAAAGAATACTTTTATTATCTTAAGCTGCTACTATATATACGCATGCTTAATATTTTCTATGTAAACTATTTATAGAAGACTTTTACTTACTTACTATCTAGCTAAATTAAACTTAAGGAACCGCCTATTAAGATTAACGGGCATCTTAAGTAGCTAGTGCAGGAAATTCTTAATAGCTACTTATTTTATAGCTGATTATAGTATAAAGTATTTTAGCTAGCTTATAACCTAGATCCTACTTAGTATAACGCCTAAGGCTTTATAGGCGCTCTATATAAGATAAGAGACTACTATAAGGTCTATCTAGAGAAAATAGAACTACTAGCACAACTAGACGCCTAGTTAAAAATATATAAAATAGAGAAGGACCTAGAAATAACAGAGGAGAATAATAAAACAGCTTTAAAAACAAAAGTAGTATAGAGACTAGTAAGAAGAAGACTATAACCTAAAGACTTAAGAATAAGCCTCCCTTAGAGAGGGGGTAATATAATAGTACTACTTACTTTACTTACTATAGACTATATAATATTATAACTAGCTATACTAGCTATGATTTAGTATAGAGCTTAGAGTATAGCTAGCTTATACTTAAGCTATACACCGCCTTATTTAGAGATAAGCCCCCTTTATACTTCTTCTCTCTTTATCTTAGTATAGCTAAAATAGAGCTAATTTATTCTGTTAATCTGTATTTATACTATAACGCGTAAAGACTAAGCCCGTTATTATACTAAGCATAAAACTATAGCTACTTATATATTACTATAAGTAATATAATATAGATTTTTATTCTACTAAGCTATAATAAAATATTATAGTTACTATTATATATAACTCTAGTTTACTTAGTTTCTGGAATGATATTAGATGTATACTAAAAAATAGCGTAATTATACAGCACTCTTTTCCACTTTAAATTATAATCTATATATTTAGTTTTAATGTTAATAAGCTCTCTGGTGAATTAATACTAAATAAATTAATAAAAATTTATAAAAACATTAACTAATCTAATAAAAAACAATATAAAAAAGAGAATTAAATATTTGTGGTTAGTAAGAATATATAAATATACTTATAAAGTAAAACTATATTTATAGAACTATATACTAAAAAGCATGATACTATATTAATAAAAGTATTATAATACTTCACCTACTTTATAATAGTTATAATATAAGGTTATATTAAATTATAACTAAAAGATAAGTTAACCTGTACGTGATAGACTACTTAGTTATATTTTAAAAAAAAGAACTCTATAATTAGACACATTTATTAGCCTGTTATGTAAGTTAGATATATATTCTAAAACAAGTACTATCTAAACACAAGTAATAATATTATAATAGACTTTATTAAAAATACTATTAAAAAATATTATAAGGTATATAGTTGTAACTCTGTTGTATAGAGTATATTTAATATATCTAATAATAGTAATCTAATACAGCCCTTAAGATTTATTATAACTAGACTAAAGCGTTGCTAATAGGCCTAAATTAAGAAAAAAAATATATATTTAGGATTCTACATAAGCTTACGGATAATAACGTTAAGATAAAAATAAAGGAATTTAGTTATTTTTATAAGAAGATAAAAACTAATCCACATGCTATAATATAGAACCTTAAATACAATAAACTAGCTATATTTATTTATAGAGTAGTATTAATATTTCAAATACATAAAAGAAAATCAACATATTAGTTTAATAGTAAACTAGTTATTTTAAAGGTTAGTATTCTTAAGCTTAATACTATATATATTAAGCCCACTTAGAATAAAGCAGCTATTATTAGAAGACTAGAGAAAAAAATTAAAATAGAAAACAAGTATAAATATACTAAGCTTATAGATAAATAAAAAGTAAGTAGAAAAGATCTAGATTTAGAACCTAATAGGTCTAGTATTACTACTTTAGAATTTTATTATACCGTAAAAGCAGTAGTAATTATAGCTTAAATAGTTAAATACTAAGATAATAATATATCTCTAGTTATAAAGAATTAACGAAGTTACTTAACTACAGACATGCTTATTAGAGAGTAAGTTAATAAATTATAAAGTATATTCTTTATTATAATTTTTAATAACTAGTTTAGACCTAATACGAAGTTTAAGGCTGCTCTTACCATATATACTAATATTAAGAAACAGAAAAGAAGAAATAGTTTATAATATAAGATTCTTATTATAACTCATAACTCTCTTATATTAGCTGCTTAGAAAAATAGACTTTATTATATATATAGCAACAGATTCGTTCTCTGTTATATAGCTAGTATAAATAATAATAAAAGAAATAAAGCTTTATAACTATTTGAAAATAATAACTTTAGATAGATTTTATTTTATACTTTTATATTAGTTATACTAGCGCTGAACGTATAGTATATAAACTATACTATTATAATAAAACTAAGCTATAAGTATATAGAGATTAAGTAAATATTTACTAGAATAGATTAATAAGAATAAATAGAACCATACTACTATAGTTATATCTTAGTTAATAATAAGTCTAGTATTAAATAGAGAACAGTAAAGTCAACGGAATTCACTAAGATAATATAAAAGTTAGTATATAGTAATAAAAAAAAACGTAGATATAATAATAGCATTAGACAAACATAAACCTATATTCCTAAAAATATAAATAGTATATGTATTTTACTAAGTATTTTAAAGATTTAATTTTAAAAAGTTATTATAAGAAGAGGTAATAAGATAATAGTTATACTTTATATAGTATTACTATTAGTATACTATAACTATTATAAGTTGCTTATATATTATCTAGGTAATATATATCCCAGCAAATTCCATATAGTGAAGTAGTATATATAATAATAAAGTAAATTAAAAACTCTATAGCTTTATATTAATTTAATATAACCTTACTATATATATTAGCTACTATCTGTACTTTACTAAAGTTTATTTATATTATAGTATTTCATAATATTTTATAGTATCTTACTGTATACTTATACTTAAAGTTATAATTAGCTATAGTTTATAGTAGAGTTATAAGTAAAATCACGTTTAGTAATTAAATACTACTAAATACTTAAATAAAGTTATAATTAGCTATAGTTTGTAGTAGAGTTATAAGTAGAGTTATATTTAGTAACTAAATACTACTAAATACTTAAATAAAGTTATAATTAGCTATAGTTTATAGTAGAGTTATAGATAGAGTCACGTTTAGCAGCTAAATACCACTAAATACTTAAAAATACCAGAAATACTAGAATAGCATGAATATAAAATTCTTAGCCACGAATTTTTTTCCTAATGTTCAATACTAAAGTACAACTTAATTTAATATTTATTATTATTTTAAAAAGTTTTTAATTAAATTTAAAAATGCATTTAAGTTAAAGTAATTTAAAAAAATTACTTTATAAAAAAACTACTAACATATTATACTTAAAAGGTCTTAAAATATTTTAGTTTAAAATTAAATAACTTTTTATAGTTTTAGTATTAGAAAATTATAATGTATTTTTAGAAGTAAGTTTAAGTTAAAAGTAAAGCTAGAATACTAAATTTAAATATTTTTAATAATATTTAGTTAACGTGTTTACTAATATTTAAGCTATTAAAAATAATTATTAAAAAATAACTTATTTACTTATTTTAATTTCTAAAATTAATTTTTTTTTAGATTTTAAGAAACCATTATAGTTTATAAATAAAATATAACTTTTATTAAAAGCTTTGTTTATAAATAATAAAATTAATAAATTAATAAAAAACTTTACCTATTTCTAAATTAATAATGTAATAATTTAGTAATAAAATTAAAAAAAAACCTAAGCTTTTAACTAAATTTAAAGTTTAATTATATATTATTTAAAAAGTAAATAAATAGTACTAAGTTTTTATAATTAATAATTAAAACTTTAAAACTAATTTTATTCGTTATGTAAAAATTAGTTATTTATATTAAACTAAAATAGATATTAAAGTAACTAATTAATAGTATAAGTATTATTTAAATACTAAAATATTAAAAGTTTACATATAACTACTAAAACTACTTTTTAATTAATAGGCTAATTTAAATAAAATTAGTATATTAAAATAAAACTTAACTTATATTTAGTATTAAAATAAGATTATAAAACTAAATATTTAACTTACTTTTATATAATAAAGTTATATAGTTACTTATAAAAATTAAGTGAAAATTATTTAAAAAATATAACATTTTTAAAATACTTATACTATTATTATAGTAACTATTTATAATACTTTGTAAAGTTTTTTATAAAGGCCTTTTTTATAAATTTTTTTATATTATGTGTTTATATATTAGTTTTGTACTAGTATATAAGCTTTTACTTAAATGTTTTTATTTATAGTATATTTTTTTTTTTTTTTTTTTACATAATATTTTAAATTATTACTTAGTACTATATATGGTAATTAATTAATACTTTTTTTTTAAATTTTTAAGTGTTTATATATAGTACTTTTATAATACTATTATTAACAAAAATTTTAATATTTTAAATACTTTTATTTTAACTACAAAACTTATATAATTATTTAAAAAGTAAATAACTATAATATAAAATATATTTACTAAAGTACTAAAATAATAGTAAGTATAATAATAAAAATTTATTAATAATCTTTAAAAAATTTTTAAAAATAAACTATATTTACTTTTTTTTAACTTTACTATTTAAGTAACTACTACTAAAAAAGTTTTAATAAATACTACTATTTTATTTAAAAGTAGCTTAAGTTTTATAATTTAATTCTACTTATAACTATAATTAGTACTTATTTTTAAGTTTTCTAAATTATAATTAAGTAAGTAAAGTTACTTTTTATGTTAAATTATACTATACTATTAGTAACAAAAAATTTAATTACTTATTTAATATTTTAATATTTACTAGAAAGTAAAAAAAAATTACTTTATTTTTATTAAAAAACTTTACTATAAACTTAAAAGTAATACTAATTAATATTTTACTAAATACTTTTAGCTTTTATATACATACTTAAAACTAAAAAAAAAACTTAATAACACTTATAGACTTTCTCATAAATTAGGATATATATATAGTAAAGTAATTAATAATTTTTTTACTAGCTATATATAAAAATTTAAATAAAAACTTACTACTTTAAAAAAACTAAAATTATTTTACTAAAAGTAAAAAAAATTTACTACTAACTTTACTAAATTTTATAAACTAGCTACTAAAATTAAATTAAATAAAATTAGTTTAATTATATAGTTAAGAAAATTATTAGATAACAAGTTTTACTAAGTAATAGTAAGTGTTAAAATTTTTAACGTATTAAATAACTATATTAACTTAATATTTTTATATAATAATAACTTTTAGTACCTTTTTATACTATACTATTAAAATACTAAAGCTAATATAAATATTAGTAAACTAAATATAGTAAAGTATATTATATATATAGTAAGTTTATAGTATAAATTTTTATATATTTTAAAGCTTGAAATAGTTACTAAAACTTTTATTTAAAAATAGAATACTAAACTTTAACTTTATATAAACTTTATATTTAGCTTTATTTCTATATTATTAGCTTTTATTAGTAATAGCTAGCTTTAGTAATATAAGCTAGATTTATGTTACTAATAAAATTAGTATAACTAGCTAAATAGTAAATAATTTAAAAAAAGTAATAGAAATCTTTAAACTAAATTATAACTTATTTAATATAAATAGTAAATAAATTAATAACTAAAACTAATTAAACTAATACTAAAACTAATATCTAGAAATACTTACCTTTAAAAATGTTAACTAAGAAAGTTTTTATAGCTTTTTATAAAGTATTAAAAGCTGTGGCCTAAAATTAAAAATTATTATTAAAGTTTTTAGTAATTTTATAAACTAGTTACTAAAATAAAAAATGATTTAATAAATATTTTTAGTAATGTTAATAGTATTTAATTTTATATAGTATACTAGCTATAAATTGTTAATATAATATTAAAAAAAAAAAACTAGAAAAACATACTACTAGCTTTATACTTACAATAATTACCAAGAAGCTTAAAGTATAAAGATAGTAGAACTTAAAATTTATTACTAACTAAAGCTATAAAGGACTATTTAATATATATTTAAAATAAAAAAACTATAAAGTATTAGTTATAATTAACTAATACTTAAACTAATACTAAAAACTAATTTATAAAAGTAATAGTTTTGTGTACTACTTTATTAAAAAGATTTTTATAAAGTTTATTAAAACTAGTAAATAAAGTATTAGTTATAATTAACTAATACTTAAATTAATACTAAAAATTAATTTATAAAAAAAAAGTTTTATATACTATGTTACTAAAAAATTTTTTATCAAGCTTATTAAAAGTAATAGTTTTGTATACTATTTTACTAAAAATTTTTTTATAAAACTTATTAAAACTAATAGATATAACCTACTTTATACTAAAAATATTTTTATAAAACTTATTAAAATTAGTAGTTATAGCTTACTTTATACTAAAAAAGTCTTTATAAAACTTAGTAAAACTAGTAGGTATAATTTACTTTATACTAAAAAAATCTTTATAAAACTTATTAAAATTAATAGTTATAACTTATTTTATACTAGTTATAGTTATAGTATTAAGTAGGTATTAATTAAAGTAAAATAATTAATAATAAAAGTAAGTACTAAAGTAGGTGTTAAAATTTATAAGATATTAAAATTAAAAACATGTAAAAGTAAAGGTAAAAGTAAGTAAAAAAGTAATTTTAATAAAACGTAAGTATTTAATTAGCTACTTAATATATAAACTATTTATTTATTTAACTTTACTTTACTATCTTATTAATACTAATATACTAACTTTACTAAAATAATTTTTATAAGTTTTTATATTACATAAACTAATGTCTAAACTAATACTATATTTTAGTAATACCTTATTTACTAGCTATTTATTATGTTTTTAAAACATACTATAAAACCTATTTCTATAACTTTACTAAATAAATACTAAAAAAAGATAATAAATATTTAGATAATGTGTATACTATTAAATATATATATATATATATATATATATAATAATTTAGAAAGTAAAACACTAGTACTAGTATGTAATAAAATTATAATAAATAAATTTATTTTAAAATATTATATAAAATATATAAATAATTATATAGGTGAAATTAATACTACAAAAAAAAAGAAATAAAAAAACTATAACTAAAAATCTAAAATAAAAAGTAAAGACTAAAGCTATTAAAAAACTATAAGTAAATAAAGTATTAGTTTTAGTATTAGTTACTAATACTAGTAAGTTTAAAAATAGTATTTATTAAATTTAAAAAGTAAAGCTATATAACCTTAATAAAAACTATTCTATCTAATTTTCTATTTTTAGTAATAATAAGGCAAGTAATAATAATAAAGTAGAGTTAAGTACTAATATAAATAAATAACTTTAAGTTTTTAAGAATTTAGTTAGAGTAAATTTTATAACATAGTAGTATATAGTATAATACTTTTAAAGTACTAATATTAAAAAGTACTAATAAGAAATTAAAATAGCTTTTTACTTAAATAGACTTTAAATATATAATAAAGCTTATAAGTATATTATAATTTAAAGTTTATATTTATTTTCTTAATTTTAAACTAATATTAAGACTAATACCTATTTAGAAATACCTAATAATAATATAAGCTAAGTATTTTAACTAAGTTAACTAAGTTAAGTAAGTATAAAAGAGTATAAATTTTAAAAGTATTTTTACTAAAAAAAAGTTAGCTATACTACTTAGTATTTACTATAAAGTAAAGTATTAGCTTAGGTATTAGTATATTACTAATAGAATTTAAATTCTAGTTTTAAAAACTTTATATACTTTAGCTATTGAATACTGTACCTTAATACTTAAAGTTAATTTAATTAGTAGCTATTTAATTCTACCTTTTTATAGCTTATTTAGCTATTTAAAATATTTTATTATAGTAGTAATAGCTATAGCATAATTTTATAGCTATTATTTTAAGTTTAAAATTTAGTGGGTATTTACTTTAAAATACTTTAGCTTTTTAGGTACTTTTTAGTTTAATATAATTAGAAATTTTACTAAGAAGTTTTACTTTAAGAATTTTAATAAAAATAATACTAAGTACTTAATTAGCTTTTAAATAATAATAATTTTATACTAAAAAATATTAGTACGTAAATTAAGCTATTTAATAGTTTTATATAAAAGTAAATATAAAATAGTATATTTCTAGGTATTAGTTAGTATTAGTTAGTATTAGTCTACTAGTTTATATATATATATTTACTTTCTTTTAAAATCTAAATACTATATTAAAAACTATAACTTAATGTTAAAGTTACATATTAATATTAACTTATTTTATACGTGTTATATTACTTTTTTTTTACCTTAATTTTTAAAAGTTAAACTTATTTGTAAATAATATTATTATTTCTATTTACTGCCTGATTCGGTTCTTCTAATGGGTCTATATAGGCTAATTCCTTTTATAAGAAAAACTTATTAATAAGAAAATCTATTAACGTGTTATGTTAAAAGGGTACTAATATTCTACTATTATAGCATTTTTTTCTCTACTATTTTATTTTTTATAGGGTTTATGTTTTTAGCTATTATGCCTATATCTTATAGATAATTTTACCTTCTTTTTTTTCTTATATCCCTTTTTTCTTTCTTTTATTATTAGTCTAGGCTCTGGAATGGACGGAAGTGGTTTATTTTCTTAGTATTAATTACTTTTACTATATAAAACTAAGTAAGTATTTCTGATCTTATAAATTATCTTATAGCTACTTAAGTATTATCTTTTTGGCTTAGTATTTTATCTAGTTATTCTAATAAAAATAACGCTATTAGTTTAGTTCTCTTAAGTTTAAAATAGTAGAAAAGAATATAGTATATAGTTTATACTAGCTAGGCGTTAAGGCTAAGGACTTTTATATATAATAAAAATAGAATTATAATAACAGGCTCAGTCTTTACGCGTCATTATATAAATATAGGTTGATAGAATAAGTTAGCTCTATTTCAGCTATACTAAGATAAGAAAAGAAGAGGTATAAAGGGGGCTTACTTTTAAATAGAGTGGTATATAGCCTAAGCGTAAGCTAGTTATACTCTAAGCTCTATACTAAATTATAGCTAGCATAGCTAGTTATAATATTATGTAATCTATAGTAAATAAAGTAAGTAGTACCGTTATATTACCCCCTTTTTAAGGGAGGCTTATTTCTAAGTCTCTAGGTTATAGTTTCCTCCTTACTAGTCTTTATACTACTCTTGTTTTTAAAGCTGTCTTATTATTCTTCTCTGTTACGTCTAGGCTCTCCTTTGCTTTATATACTTTTAATTAAGCGTCTAGTCATGCTAGTGGTTTTACTTTCTCTAGATAGGCCTTATAGTAGTCTCTTACCTTATATAGGGTACTTATAAAGCCTTAGGTATTATACCAGGTAGGATTTAGGTTATAAGCTAGCTAGAATACTTTATACTATAGTTAGCTATAGAATAAATAGCTATTAAGAATTTCCTGTACTGGCCACTTAGAATGCCCGTTAATCTTAATAGGCGGTTTCTTAAGTTTAATTTAGCTAGGCAGTAGGCAAGTAAAAGCCTTTTATAAGTAGTTTATATAAAAGATATTAAGTATACGCATATATAACGGCAGCTTAAGGTAATAGAAGTATCTCTTTATACCTATAATAGAATAGGGTCTGTATATCTACTGGTTAAGCTTTTAGCTAGGTTAGCTAGTAATAAAGTCTTTAGGTGTAACATATATCTTATCTCCTGTAAAGAAGTTTAGCTTATAATGCTTCTTATTAGCCTATTAAGCTTATTACTTTTATACTTAAGTAATCTCTTATTAAGCTATCTCTATAGCTAGCTTTATTATATTATAGTGAGCTTTAGCATAGCTTTGTGCTTCCTTACGTAATATTTATTTATAGACTATAGTAAATGCCTTTATATGTTTCTCCTAGTCCCAGTGATAAATTAGCTAGTAGCTAAACTCAATTTAATAAAGTAATAAGTCTATAGTTTTATATAGTAGAATTGCTTAGGTCTAGTCTATATAAGGCAGTAAGTCTAACTAGTTATTCTAATAGTAATTAACAAATAGGCATAAGCGCTGGTTAATGTACTAGTTTAAGACCTTAATATTCCCGTTAGTTTAAGGGTGATATAGTATTAAGAGTTTTTACTTAATTCCTATTAGTTAGCATAGCTTATTTATAAATGCTGAGGTGAACTAAGGATCGCGATTAGAGACTATTAACCTAAGTAGACTAAATATTTACTAGATATAGTAATAGTACATATTAGCTGTCTAAGTAACTATAGTGATTTTATAATAAGGTAGTAAAAAGTAATGCTTACTTAGCTAGTCTATAATAACAAAGACACAGTCATATCCTTTCTTATTTAAGGGAAAGGACTTAAAGTCTATAGAGACGTTTCACCATACTCGCTTAGGGATTAGCAGTGATTTAAGTAAGCCTAGAGTTTTGTTATAAGGTATGTGGCTCTATTTATAAGCTTTATACATAGCTACGTAGTTATCTATATCTTTGCCTATGCAGCTCTAGTAGTAGCGGTCGCGAAGTAGCTTATCTATCTTTCTCTTACTTAGGTAAGCAGTCACCTGGGTAGCATGAATAGCTTAAATGAGGTAGGTCCTTAAGAAGTGTACAGTAGGAACTACCAGCTTATCATGGTGCATGAGAAGGCCCTGGCTGAGTTTCCATGCTGGGTAGTTACCAGAGAGGGCGCGCTCTCGGAATGGCTGTAGGCTCTCATGGCTACAGTTCGCCTCAATAATGCGATCGATCAGTGAGTGAGGGTTATTTAGGGGCGGTGAGGCCATGAAAGTATCAGCAGCGGCTACTTCAATTGTATTGGCAGCTAGCATGCCTCTTGCTGACAGCGCAGCTAGGTTATCGCTCACGGCCTCAATAAAGCTAACATTAATTTGCTCTGCTGAGAGGAAGGCGCGTGTTCGGGCTGCTTTATCCTTATCTTTCTAGGTCTTTAGTTCCTCTTGCTTGCGCGAGAGTGCGTCGGCTACTATGTTAACCATGCCAGGGCGATAGGTAAGCGTCAGGTGATAGTCTGCTACGCTTATTGCCCAGCGCATCTAGCAGGGAGTAAGCTCTCGCTTTGTAGAGAAGTACTCTAGCGCGCGATGGTCAGTCAGGGCACTGAATGACTCAGTGGTCTGCAAGCCTATAAGCTGCGAGCGCCATTCTCGGAGGCCGTAGATTACAGCTAACATTTCTTTATCGTGTATGTCGTAGTTCATCTGGGGCTCGCTTATAGTCTTAGAGTAGAAGGCTACAGGTCGCTAGAGGCCATCCTCTTGGAGCTGCGATAGCACCCCTGCGACGACTCCATCACTTGCGTCTGTCTCCATGCGCGTCTGACGATAGGGCGAGTAGTAAACTAGGACATTATCTAACAGCATTAAATCCTTAGCTTGCTGGAAGGCTGCCAGCTCGCGTTCACCAAAGGCGTGCCATGCGCCCTTCTTAAGCAGCTTAGTGAGCAGTCAGATGATACGTCCATAGTCCCTCAGGAAAGCTCTATAGAAGTTGCAGAATCCTAGGAAGAATTGCAGGCTTTTGACTGACGTAGGTACTGGCCATTCCTGTACAGCAGCGACCTTCTCAGGGTCCTTTTGGATCCCTTCTGTGCTGATGATGAGGCCTAGGAACTTCGTTCTAGTGACGGCGAACTCACTTTTCTTGATGTCTGCCTGGAGGCCGGCGTCCTGGAGACGTCTTAGCACCTGAGTGACATGCTCCTCATGCTGTAGCAGGTCTTCAGAATAGATTAGGATATCATTAAGGTAGGCAGTGCAGAAGTCGTTAAGTAGGCTATAAAGCACCTTGTTAATGTAGCGCTGGAATGTAGCAGGGCCATTACAGAGACCAAATAGTAGCACGCGGTACTTGTAGTTCCCATACCGAGTACGGAACGTGGTTAGATCCTCTATGTCCTTGTTCAGACGTATATGATAGAAGGCCTGTCGTACGTCAAGCTTAGTGAATACCCTTGCACGCGCTAGCCGGGCGAGGGTCTCCTGAATCAGCGGGATCAGATAGGCGTCTTTCTTTATAATAGCATTAAGCTTATAGTAGTCAACGCAGAAGCGTTACTCTTCTCTAGGCTTCTTAGTAAATAGTACTAAAGAAGCATATAAAGCGTTACTGTAAGTAATAACTCTTTATTAAAGATAGTCATCTAGATAGGTCTTAACTAGCTATAGCTACTTAAAAGACATACTATATAGTAGACTTAACATTAGCATGTTCTTAGCTATTAGTTTAATATTATAGTTAATATCTTCATGATGCGGGGGCAGCACGTTTGAGTCCTTTTTTAAGAAATAGACTTAAGTTATACCGGCATAGCTAAGGTGGAGTAGTTTTTATTTAATAAGCTACTAAAGTTTCTCTTCTCTTATAAAGTCTTTATTTAATTAATAGGGCCCTTCTAGTAAAGCCTTTACTAAGAGGTTTTTAGAGTTTTAGAAAGAGAGCTTTAGGTCTGGTAGACTAAGCTTATCTCTATAATCCTAAATAAGCTTATCTACTTTATAAATACTAGTATACTCTAGTATAGTTTTCTTTTATTATATATATATTATAAAAGTAATAGCTTTTATAGTATTAATTTTAAGGCCTGCCTTAAAGAGGTTTTTGTGTGAGATAAATTAAAAATAAAAGATTTACTTACTTAGCTCTAGCTACTATTATAAGTAAAGCTGCTTTTCTATTTTTTTAAAATTCTTTTACTATACTATACGCTAGGGTAAGCGCTAAAGTAGCTTATAGGTATATTATAAAATTACTATATTTATTAGCTCATCACGTTAGTTAGCATTAGCTTAGTGTAAGGGGTTGATTTTAGTTAATAGATTTTATATTAGAATAATAATATCATGCTTATAGTTAATTAGCTTATTATCTAGCTATTTAAGTGCTTACTTCTTATAGTTAATTAAAATACCTATATTTTTAAAAAGCTTACAGCCGATTATAAGGTCATAGCGGCTAGTATTATAAAAAACGAAATAAATTAGTAAGTAGTAGTTATTTAGTATTAGATCTACCTAGAAGTACTTATCTACTTATTTATTTAGTCTATTATTATAGCTAGCTAAGGGGATAGATTTTATCTAGTAAGTTTTTATCTTAAGCCCTTTCTTAATAGCGTGTATATACTTTAGGTGTACTAGAATAAAACTACTAGCTCTAGTATTAAGAAAGCCACTTAACTTAATAGCTAGTCCACTAGTAAAGATATAGCAGGATAAGGTAAAAGTAAGTTTATTAAATAATAGTTAATAAGAGTTAAATTAGCTAGTAGCTCTAGAAAGTAACCCTAGAAAAAAGACTTCCCCTAAAGTAAGTTTTTCCCTAATAGTTCCTCTATAGCAAGCTAAAACTTTTTATTATTACTAGTATTTTAGGGCGTATAAAGCTTTTTATTAGTATCTATAGGCTTAATTACTTTAGCTATAGCTTAAGTAGGTAGTTAGTAGTCTTTTATAAAGTAACTAGGTTTCCCATAATTATAGTAACTAGCTAGCTTAAGGATAGATATTAGTAGAATAGTAATAGTTACTATATAAGTTAGACACTTAGCTTTTAGATAAGACTACTAAATTAACGGTAGCTAAGTTCTTTTAGTTTTTTTATTAATCTATTTAGTAGCTTTCCTAGCGCTAAGAGCTAGCTCTTTAGTAAAATCTTAAACCAGGTCTATATACTTATTATACTAGTTATAGTATTATTATTAGTAGATATCTATCTGCGTACATAAAGCGTCTAGGAGCTTCTTATAGAATTCTTCTATCTATTAGTTTATAAGTAGGCTATATTCTTAAGCTAGGTAAAAGAAATTACTCTAGAATATAATAAAGTTAATAAAATCTCTAAGGTAGAGCTTTTAGAAATTATGGTAAGTATTAAGTCTCTTATATAAATCACTATATGTCTTTTCTAGGTAATTTATTATATACTAGTAGCTAACTAGCTACTTACTTTTTTTTATTATATATATTAGTATTAAGAGATACTAGTTAGCAGGACCCTTTGTATATATATATATATAAGAAATAATATTCTCCTAAGTAGCTTACTTACTAGCTTTAGTAAATTAGTCTTAGTTAATATATACCTTGTCCTTTAGGATATTTTTTTATTAATTAAAGGTAACGTCCTTACCGTTCTTAAGTATTAGTAAATTAGGAAATTAAGCTAAATAGCTATTACCTTAATAGCTACTTATAGTAGGCATAGCTAGTAAAGTAACTAGTACGTAAAGTAATACTTAAAGAGTTTAGTTACTAAAATCTTTTATATTAGAACTATCGTTAGGTTTTATAGCTATATAGCTAGCCTAATTCTAAAGGGTCTATAGCAGAGCTATAAAGCGTATTTTCTTTACTAATATTAATAATAGCACTAGGCTGGCCTTTACAGAGAGGAAGAAGTATATATTATGCGTAGATTTTTTTATTTATATCTTTAGTATTTTAATTTTATTCTCTTAATCTGCTACACGCTTAAGTGTGTTATTTAATAGCTAATAAAGCTCAGTAAGCTTATCTCTAGCTTTATTAAGCTTAGTTTTAGATGTGTTAAGCGCTTTTCCTAGCATATTAGCATAATTATAATATGTAAGTACTTTAAGATAGCTATACTCTAGCTTACTAGTAATTATCACTTAATTAAGGGTTATTAGGGTAGAAAGCGTAATCTCTATCTCCTAAGGCTTATAGGTGTTAGTTCTTTAGGTAGTGCTTTTAATAGTAGCTATAAAGGATTTCTTATCATATCATGTCTAAATACGGAGCTTCTTAATAGTATAGTCTTTTCTAATTACGTTATTAGAGTAGTACGTAGTGGTATACCTAAGTAACTTAGAAATAAACGTGTAGTTATTACTAGTAGCTGTTGTCTTAGAATTAACTCTTATCTTTAGCATTAAGAGCTTTCCTATAGTCCTAACCTATTTATTCTTATATATGTATAAAGCTTCTAGCCCCTAGTAGGGTAAAGTAATTAGCTAATTCTCTAGTATAGAAAAGGTAAGCTAGTAGTGCTCATAAAAGTTAGTTTCTTTAGTAGAGAGAAGGTAAGCTAGTAGTACTTATAGAGATCAGTTTCTCTAGCAGAAAGAAGATAATAAAGAAGGGGGGGAAGTTTACTAAAGCTCTTATAGCTCTCTTTTAACCTAATAGGTATATTATTTACTGCTGTAGGTCTTCTAGTTATCTACTAAGTCACTCTTAAGGCCTGCTGCTATAGGGCTTATATAGGCTATTACTTAGGATTTTAATTACCTACTACTATAGGGTTTTCTAGTAGAGATCATATAGTTAACAAACTAATAACTTAGCGTAGTTATGTAATTAATTCTCTAGATACAGTCATTAATAAATTAAATACTTAAGTTAATTACGCGGGTTAACCTTAATATTATATTACTATCATCTAGCTAAGTTAGATTAATCTTAGTGTAATATAATAATAAGCTTAGTCTTTATGCGTTATTATATGAATGTAGGTTGATAGAATAAGTTAGCTCTATTTTAGCTATACTAAGATAAGAAGAGAAGAGGTATAAAGGGGGCTTATCTCTAAATAAAGTAATATATAGCCTAAGCGTAAGCTAGCTATGCTCTAAGCTCTATGCTAGGTTATAGCTAGTATAGCTAGTTATAATATTATATAGTTTATAGTAAGTAGAGTAAGCAGCACCGTCACAAGAATAGTAGCTTCTACCTTTAGAAATTCTTTATAAAGTAAAATTATAGGTATTTTTTATAAAATATATTAAATAGTTATTATCTATTCTTTTACTACACTTTACTATTAGTATTACTACTTTTTATTTATTTACTTTAAAATAAGAGTAGCTATACGCTAGTAATGTTAATAGCTATTAATATAATATACTTATATTTTCTCTACATATCTTTATTCCTGTTAGTGCTAGTGGTTTCTAGGGGTTTCTATTATAAAATAAGCCAGAACTTCTTTCTTATATTCTTTTATCTAGTTTTAAAGCTTTTTTAGTGGAGTCGGCGGTTATATTATAATCTACTATTAACTTACTAGTAATATCTAAATATTATTAAGAGTACTTACTATCTTTTTTTTTATTAAGTTCTAGCTAGTGTCCAGGGTCCTTTAGAGAGCTATAGTATTTATATAAAGTATAATTAATAAAACTACTATCTTTCTCTTAATAGCTATTATTAGTATTCTTTTATATACTTCTATAATTTTATAAAGATACTAGTTTTAAGTCTTCTAGAGTAGTAGGATAAGATTTTTTACTATTAAATTACTATTATCACGAATTCCCTATATCTAGGCACTGTAGAGTATTATTAGGTGGATAATTATTATATATAAAAGGCATAAGCGTCTTATAAACAGGCCTTATATTAATATAATAATTTATAATATAGCTTTAAAAGCTACTATACTCTTTTCTATTACTTTAAAAATATATTCTTTCTATTAGAGCTTTAGGTCTACCTAGATTCTAAAAATATATATATTTAAGCTTTAGAGAGTAGTTTTATAGCTAGTAATTCATACTATTAATACTAGATCTATACTATTATAGCGTCTTTTTCTAGTAAAATATATAAGCTAGTATTTTTTTTAGTGTAAATATAGCGCTGTAGTGTTTAGCCTATACTATATATTAATTATATATAGTTATTAGGCGTTAGTAATTCTCAGCGGCTAAGTTTCCCTATAAAATAAAATTCATATTATTAATAAAGCTAAATACTAGTGTATTACTATCTAATTACTAAAACTTTTTTAAAAGCTTTAATATAAAATTTGTGTATATCTAATACACGGGGCTATTTAATGTATACTAAACTTTAAACTCTTCTAAAACCCACAATACTTAATAATAATTCCTAAAAATTTTAATATAAACAGTAAAATATATATATATTATTATAATATAAAATATTTAATAAAAGTATTTACTATGTTGATAATTATATTATATTTTAGAGTATTACTTTACAAATAGAAAACATAATATTATATTACGTTTTTAATAATAAAATTATAAATAAAATTACATAATTAACTATTTAGTTATAATGTAAATTATGGATATTAGAAATAACCTAGAAATTACTAATTTTATATAAAATATTTAAAAACTAAAAAAATTTAAGATAAAATTATTTAAAACTTAATTAGATTTATTTACTTTTATTATAAATATAGCTTTTGAATTTTATAATTATAATTTTTGTACTAAATTACCTTTTAGAAATATTTTAATTAATTTACTATTTAATTATTAAATATTTACATTAATTAAATAGTCTTTTTTAAATTAAGGTTTTAATGTAAAACAAATTATTAAATATATATTATTTTAATTTAAAAATCTAAAAATAAAATTTCAATATATAAAATAATAATATATTAAATTTTTACTATTATTTCTAATAGCGTTGTTATATTATTTTAATTTAAAATATATAGATTTTTAGCGTGCGTTAAGTAGCCCCATGTGTTAAATATATATAAACTCTAAAAAAAAGAAATAGAATTAGTAAAAGTAGAAATCCTTAAGGAATACCTATTTATATTTAAATCTACTTACTTTAATACTTAGAAAATGTAATACGTGTTTATTAAGTAGTTATAAAGCTTTATATAAAGTAAATTATCCATTCTGGTAGCCTCTTTTTCCTTAAAATATATAGTAGATATTCGTAGAAGATGTTATTAAAAGCTTTAGCTAGATTTAAGCTTAGTATTAAAATAATATAACCTAAACGCGCTCTTTATGCTGTCTAAATACTAAAAATAAGTATACTAATTACTAAAAGTATTAAGTGCTTCTTCCTTACTTCTATTTAGTTCTAAAAAAGTAGTTTATATCTCTTAGTAGCTACTACTATTATATTTACTACTTATTTCTTAATTACCTTAGCTAGAGTGTTTTCTAGCGTGATTAATTAATAGCTTTTAAAAAAAAGTAATCCTTCTTACCTTCTTTATATAAAGTAATTATAATTAATTCTTTAAGACATATTTAGAGAATTATGTATATATTATATATTATATAGTAGAATTTACTATAGCTTACCCACTTAAGCTCTTTACTATATATTTAAATATATAAGTTCTTTAATTTACTTTTTAAGTTTATTTTAGTAGTGCTGTTATTTATTTTTTAAATAAACTAACACACACATCTATCCTTTTAGGCTATATAAATAGTATTATTAATAAGAATATAATTCTCCTTCTATTATAAAGCCTATTATATATAAATATCTTTAAAAGAATTATATATATATATAAGGCTGTATAAGTTTACTAAGAGTCTACTCTAAAGTTATCCTATAAAGTAAATACCTTAAAGTTATTTATTACTACTATTATATACTATACCCTATAATTTCTTTTATACCTAGTAGATTATTTTATATTATTTATAACTCTTTTAAGATAATAGGCTGTCTATATCTTATAGGAATAGACTCTATAATAATTTAATACTATGTAACTATTAGTTTCTTAGCTTTTTACTAATTAAGTTTATATTTTACTATCTTATTAAGTTCTACTTAAGTTTACTTAAGACTAATAACTTGCACGGTAGCCTAAGTCTGTAGTGCCTAAATTACTTTAGATATAAATAAATTAGCTATTTATTAAAAGTTATAAACACTATATTATTTAAAACTTTCTAGTAAGTTACTTTTATTAAAGGCTGTAAGTATTATACTACTTAAAATCTTTTACTAAATCACTATTAAAGTATATTTAGTTATTTATTTAGTTATTAAGTCTGTTAAGAATCTATCATTAAGTCTCTTATAAGTAGTCTAGAATTTTAGATTATTTTTATTTTTAGTATAATACACTCTCAGAGCAGCATAAGTATAGAGGTGTTTTATTATATTATTAAATTAAAATAACTAGCAGAGTAGCTTTTTAGATAATATATTAAATAGTTTTTATCTAGTTCCTTTATTTTTTAGTTGGTTGTCTGTACTTAGTATTTGAAAACTTTATTATTTTAATTATTTTAAGAGTTAAGGTTTTAAAAAGAGCTCTCTAGTAATACTAAATATTATATACTAGTAATAGACATAATCCTTACTATTAGTTTACTCTAGAGAATAAAATAATACGGAAAAGAATTCCTATATAATAGTATAGGTCCAATCGCGATTTTAGTATTCTTTTTTTTATAAATAATATACTTTAAAAAAACTTATAGTATAAAATAGCTATATAAGTAAATTCAGAAATAAAGTCTGTTTATTTAATATACTTAGTATAACTTATTTAATAGTAATACCTTAAAATTTATAAATAATAATAGTATAAGCTACTATTAAAAAAAATAAGTTTATAAGTATATAACTTTTCTACACTAAAAATTCTAATAACAATAAAAAATTAGTACTATACTTTTTTTACTTAAAGTCTTATATAGTAATAGTTTATTATAATTATTAAAATTAATAAGTAATACTAAAAAAGTTTTCTTTTAAAAGTTTATAGTATTACTAAACTATATAATATTATTTAATATACTTAAAGTACTATTTACTAGGCTTTTTTTTATTTATATATTATTTATAAGTATAACCTATAAGCTAATATTTAAAGAAAGTAAAAACTTTAAGCTTCTAGCTTTTTTTATAGTAGACTTTTTAGCTTTTATATTTTTATAACTAGCTATAATAATTATTATAAGCTAGCTAGAATTTTATAAATAGTAGTAATTTAACTTCTAAATCTACACCTTTTTAGTATAGATATAAATTGTGTTTTAAAATAAACTAATATTATTTATAAAAAGTGTTAATTAAATTATAGTAGTAAATAAAAAGCTAGTTTTAAACTATCACTTTTCTAATATAAAAATAACTATATTATAAAAAGTTTTTTAATTATAACTCTACTATTATAATATAATATAAAAAATAATAGTTTTTTAAACTACTAATATAGCTACTACTTAAATATTTTACTTATATTTTAGAATATATAAGTATTATATAAAAGCTTTATACCTATAAGTAAAAGTTAAAAAAAGTTTTTAACTAGAATAATACTTAAGCTACTAAAAAGAAAATAACTAAATAACAGAAAAAACTTTTTATACTATAAATTAACTTAAAAAGCTTTGAAAGTTTATAAAAATAATTTAGTAAACTCTATACTTTTAATTAAAATACAAAATTGTATATTTAGTATTTTACTAAAAATACTATAAATAGTATAACTTATAGGTACTACTTAAATTATTAGAAAATAATACCTATAAGTAATAGATAAGTTATTAAGCTTAGTAAAAGTAAATTCTATAATATACGTTTTTTTAAATTCTACTTTTCTATTTAAGTTAATTAGTTACTGTAAAAGATCTTTTTTAGTTAAAAGCAACTAGTAATAGTTTATAATAAGTTTATTAAATAACTTTTATTTTTTTATAAAAGTTTTATATATACCTGTAACTTAAATAGTAAAGTTAGTAAAGTAATTAACTTTTTATTACTTTTAGTATATAAAGAAATTAGATTATAAGTACTAATTTAAGTAAACTAATTTATTATATAATTTTTAAAGTAATTTTCTAAGTTTTCTTTATTAACTAAAATGCTTTATATACTTAATTAATAAGTAGCTAATTTTCTTTAACATAACTTAAGATTATCTTCTTTTTTTATTAATATTTTTAAGGTTAAAATTTTTTTCCCAGTAAGTAGTTTTTTTTATATAAATTATTTTATAAGTAAGTATAGTTAAACTTATAGTACTAATAAGTTTTTATATATATAGTAAATATTTTACTCTTAAATAAAAGGATTTTACTTATTTTCTAAAATAAATAATAAAGTATAAGTTTAACACAAGTAAACTATACTAAGTTATAATTAAAATAATATTAGAATATAAAGTTTAAAACTCTTAACTTAACTTAAGGTTTCTTTTTATATTACTAGTATAGTTATGTTTAAGAAAAAAAATTAAGTAAATTAAGTAAATTAAGTAAATTAAGTAAATTAAAATAATTTTTATACTTTTAGAAAAAAAATATTATAATTAAAAGTTTTATTATTTTTGCTATCTTCTTTTATAAAATAGTATATATTTAGCTGGCCTTTTTCAGTTAATAATTAATATTAAGTACTTAATAAGAGTAATAATATAAAAGGTATTTTTTTTAAGTATTTTCTAACTAGCTTATTCAGGCGCCTTATAAGCTTTTATTAAGTAGCTAGTATTAAAGTACTAGCATATATAGTTAATATATAATTAAATATATAAATACTTTCTAAACTTTATAAGTACTTTTTAAGAATTTGTTTCTCTTTAATTTTTTTAATACTTTTTTTATAGCTTTTTGTACTTTTTGCATATAAAGTTTTTTTTATATTTAAATTCTTTTTACTTTATTTTAAAAGAGTAACTAGCTTAAAGAGCTAGAAAATCTATTTTATTTTTACTTTCTTAATTTTAAAACATTGTTAAATTCTACTTTATAGCTTTATATATAAAAAAGTAAAAAAGTAAAATAGCTACTTATAAGTTACTTAAAAACTTTTAAATAGCTACCTTAAGAATTAAAGATTATAAAAACTTTAGTACTAAATAAGTTTATATTAAAAGCTATTAAAAACCTTAACTTTAAGAGTAAAAGGCTTTTAATAATAATAGAAACTATTCTATTAAAAATATATAGTAGCTTATTTTTAGAAAACTATTAAATAATAAGTATTTTAATAATAGAAAGCTATTAAATAAAATTATAAGTATATTTATATAAAGAGCTTTTAGAGCTATAGTACTTAGAGTTTAAAATACTATTTAACTTTTTTTTATAATAAGCTAAGTTATTACATGTACTGTACTATAAGTGTAGTTATTATTATATAATTCTTAAACTCTATTAAAACTAGTACTAGTAAATAGTTAACTTAACTTATAGTCTATATATTTAAGTTTTAAGCTATTATTAAGCTCTTTAGTAATTCCACTTATTTTCTTTAGTATCTTTTAATTAGTTATTTACGTATAGTTTTTTATATAGCTATTAGAGTCTACCTCTTACATCTTTTTTTTAATTTAAATACTTATGAATATTTATTATACTACTAGTAATTTAGTTAAAGCTAATTATTAACTAGCTAAATAAATAGTACTACCTAAAATAAAAGCATACTAACACTAAATTAATATTTTATAAGTTATAGAAATATGTACTTAAAAATAAGCTTAAATACTATTTTATTATAAATAAGAAATATATAATTAGCTTTAGTTTCTAATTTTTTAAAAAACTCTAATTAGCTTTATAAGTTTATTAACTATTTTTTTACTTTTAAGAGGTTGCAAGCCTTTAAGAAAGAAATTATATAAACTAAAAAAAAGTCTATTATTTTTATAGTGTACTTGGCTACAGCTCTATAGCTTTCTAGCTATAAATAAAATAAATACTATTTTTTAAGTAATTTTTAGTTTAGTTAGTAGAAAAGCATATATATTATAATTAACTAAAAGTAGTTAATAACTCTAAAAAAGTACAAATACCTTTATACTAAAAGAAAATAATTCTTTAGTATAAATACTAAAGAATTAAAACTAAAATATAGATAACTACTTTTAATTCTTATTTATAATAGAAAAGTTTAAATAATATACTTATTAGATTATCTTAAGAATTAGTAATAGTATACTAAAGAATTTAATTTTTTAAAAAGTAAATTCTAGTACTATCTATACTTAGTCTTAGCTCTATACTTATGTTTAAGATTTTACCTAAAATTTAGTACTTATAAAGTTTAAAAACATACTAAAGTACTAGAGTACTAAAATAAAATTTAATAACTAATATATAAACTTAATTAATTATTTTATATTAAAAGCTTAGTATATAAATCTTTAACTATTTATTAATTATAATAGTAGTATGTAAAAGTAGGTAAAAATAGGCTTTATTTAGAATAAATTTATTAAACTTATTTACTTTTAAATAAAAAGTGTTAATACTTTATAAAATGTTAAGACTTAAGCTAAATCTAAAAAGGTAGTTTTAAATACTAAAAAAGCCTTTTATTTTTAGTATAGTAATAACTTAAAAGTTATTTACAAATTATTTAGTAACTTTATAACCAGAACTTAAAAACATAACTAGTTTAGTAGTGTATTTAAGACTTATAAGAGTAAAAAGTAATTTTAAAAAAAGTTAGAAAATACTCCTAGTATTAAAACTAAATAAAAGTTATTAGTAAATTAATAGTCTTTTATAAACTTTTTAAAAAAAACTACAAGCTATTTAAAACTAGTTAAATTTTTTTTAAGAAATATTAAAAAGACTGTAATTAGAAAAAAAATTACTAAAAAAAACAGGCCTTAATTACTAACTTTTTTTAGTTATAATTAGGGCTAGAATTTAATATAAAATAGTTACAAATTACTATTACTATTAATTTAATTTTAGATAGTAAAGAAACTATAAAACTTTATATTTTCTATAATAATAGTACTAAGATTAATTTTATATAATTTAATATTATAGTAAAAAAAAATTTTAATGTAATTTTCTACTGTAAAAAGTTTTTAGTAAGTTTTTTTTAATTAATATTAACTATAGTTATATTTAGTTTATAAGCTAAACTTAAAGTGTACTAATATATACAACTATACTAATATAGTAAAACTTTAAACTTTTTAGGCTATTAACTTTATAAGCTATAACTTAGTTTTTAGCTATTAATAGCTTATAAAAGTAGACTCTAAAATTTGTTTTTAAAATAAAGGCTTTAAATAGTAGTATAATAACAAATTATTAAGTTATATTATTATTTTAATAGTTAACTACTTACTAAATAATATATAAAAAAGTAAAACTATATATGTTTTCTATTTATAGTAGTTCTAAATATACTTTTTAAACTATAGTACTAAAGAAATAATTTAACTAAAATTATAGTAGAAATGTATAATATACAATACTATAAAGTTATAAAGTTAAATATAAGTTAATTTTTTTTACTAGTTATAAAAGTAGGTAAAAATATTTTCTATTTACTAACTAACATAATTACGTAATACTTATGCTATTACGTAATATTATATAGTAATATTTTTTTATATAGTGCTTTTAGCCTATATTTATAATAAAAATAGCTTTTTTAAAAATATACTAAAACTAAGCTACTACTAACTTAAAACTTAAATAGTAGTAATAATTTTAATTCTACTATAATAGTATTTAACTAAATTTTCTTATTTTTTAAGAACTATACTTTTAAGCTTTTTAACTACTTAAAATAGTATATTTAACACTTCTTCTTTTTTAATTAGTTACCTAATATAGTAGTTTATTATATAATTATAAATATTTATAAGCAGCTCTTTTAATATGTAATACTATTTAAGAGTATACTATAAAAGTTTTAAAATTTACTTAAAAATAATACATTAAACTTTAAAAACTGAAACTTATTAAATATTCTATAGTCTCTAAAAACTTACTATAAGTATTTATAGTAGAAAAATAAAAGTACTTTTTTAGAACTTTAAGTATAATTATATAATAAATTTAAAAAAAAGCAAAATGTTTCTAAACTACTTTATTTATAACTTTTTAAGAAAGAAACTTAAATTTTTTTATAAGTATAACAGTACTACTTATTCTGCTTATTATAGACTATATAATATTATAACTAGCTATACTAGCTATAATCTAGCGTAGAGTTTAGAGTATAGCTAGCTTATATTTAAATTATATACTACCCTATTTAAAGGTAAGCCTCCTTTATATCTTTTCTCTTTCTATTTTAGTATAGTTAAAATAAAGCTAATTTATTTTATTAATTTATATTTATATAATAACGTGTGAAGACTATGCCTGTTATTATATTACACTAAAATTATTCTTATTTAGCTAGATAATAGTAATATAATATTAAGATCAACTTATGTAATTAACTTAAGCATTTAATTTATTAATAATTGTCTCTAAAGGATTAAATATATAATTACGCTAAGTTATTAGTTTATTAAGCATATAATCTCTACTAGAAAGCTTTATAATAGTAGGTAGTTAAAATTCTAAGTAATAGTCTATATAAGCTTTACGCAGTAGGCTTTAAGAGTAATTTAATAAGTAACTAAAAAACCTACAGCAGTAAACAATATACCTATTAGATTAAAAAAGAGTTATAAATGCTTTAATAAAACTCTTCTTTTCTCTTTTCTCTCTTTTTAATTTTTTTTTCTGCTAGAAAAACTGATTCTTATGAACACTACTAGTTTATTTTCTTTTTATTAGAAAAACTAATCTCTATAAGCACTACTAGTTTATTTTCTTTCTACTAAAGAAACTAACTTTTATAAGCACTACTAATTTATTTTCTTTATACTAGAGAATTAGCTAATTACTTCACCATACTAGAGACTAAAAGCTCTATATATATATAAAAATAAATAAATTAGAACTATAGAAAAGCTCTTTACGCTAGAGATAAGAGTTAATTTTAAAATAATAGCTACTAATAATAATTATATATTTATTCTTAAATTACTTAGATGTACCGCCATGTACTACTTTAATAATATAATTAAAAAAAAACTATACTATTAAGAAGCTCTGTATCTAGGTATGATATAATAAGAAATTTTTAATAGCTACTATTAAAAATACTACCTAAAAAACTAATATTTATAAGTCTTAGGAGATAGAGATTACGCTTTTTACTCTAATAACTTTTAATTAAGTAATAATCACTAGTAAGCTAGAGTATAGCTATTTTAAAGTATTTATATATTATAACTATACTAATATACTAGGAAAAGCGCTTAATATAGCTAAAATTAAGCTTAATAAGGCTAGAAATAAGCTTATTAAGCTTTATTAACTACTAAATAACACGCTCAAGCGCGTAGCTAATTAAGAGAATAAAATTAAAATACTAAGAGTATAGATAAAAAAATTTATATATAATATATACTCTTTTCTTTCTGTAAAAGCTAGCTTAGTGCTATTATTAATACTAGTAAAGAAAATACACTTTATAGCTTTATTATAGATCTCTTAAAATTAGGCTAGCTATATAGCTGTAGGACCTAATAATAGTTCTAATATAAAAATTTTTAGTAACTAAACTTTTTAAGTATTACTTTATATACTAGCTACTTTACTAGCTACGCTTATTATAAGTAGCTATTAAAGTAATAATTACTTAGCATAATTTCCTAACCTACTAATACTTAAGAACAGTAAGAATATTACCTTTAATTAATAAAGGAATAGCCTAGAGAATAAGGTACGTGCTAACTAAGACTAGTTTACTAAAACTAGTAAATAAGCTATCTAAAAGAATATTATCTTTTATATATATATATATAAAGTCCTGTTAACTTATACCTCTTAATACTTATATATATAGTAAGAGAGAGTAAGTAGCTAGTTAGCTACTAGTATATAATAAATCACTTAAAAAAGACGTATAGTAATTTATATAAAAAACTTAATATTTACTATAATTTCTAGAAGCTCTACCTTAAAGATCCTGCTAACTTTATTATATTTTAAAGTAACTTCTTTTACTTAGCTTAAGAAAGTAGTTTGTTTATAAACTAATAAGTAAAAGAATTCTATAAGAAGCTCTTAGACGCTCTATGTATATAGATAAGTATTTATTAATAGTAGTACCGTGATTAGTATAATAAGTACGTGGATTTAGTTTAAGACTTTACTAAAAGACTAGCTTATAACCTAGATACTACTTAGTATAATACCTAAGACTTTATAAGTACCTTATATAAGGTAAGAGACTATTATAAAGCAGAAAAGAATCTAGAAGTGATAGAGGAAAATAATAAGGCAGCTTTAAAAATAAGAGTAGTACAGAAATTAGTAAGAAGAAAACTATAATCTAGAGACTTAAAAATAAGCCTTTCTTTAAAAGGGGGTAATATAACAGTACTGTTTACTTTACTTACTATAGGCTATATAATATTATAACTAGCTACGCTAGTTATGACTTAGTATAGAGCTTAAAATATAGCTAGTTTATACTTAGGCTATATACTACTCTATTTAGAAATAAGCCCCCTTTATACCTCTTCTCTCTCTATCTTAGTATAGCTAAAATAGAGTTAACTTATTCTATTAACCTGTATTTATACAATAACGCGTAAAGACCGTGCCCGTTATTATAATAAGTATATTAATACTTTACTTAAAAAGAAATAAATTTAGTTTAAGAAGTTACTAGCAAGCATACTAATTTTTTTTACTTTTAAAGTAAATAGTATAATAAAACTTTATATTAATTACTATAGCCTTAATTATATTATAGTTAAAAACTATTACTTACTTTTACTTACAGGTAAAATACTAGACTATTTTCCTTAAATTAAGATTTTTATAAAACTTAACTTTTGTAATACTTATTACAGGCTTTGTATTAAAAAGAAAAATAAATAAAAGACTATATTTAAAACTTGCTATAAATATTTTAAATACTTTATTATACTTTTTATGTTAACTAATATTTTATAATCTTTTAGTTTTATATTTATTAAGTGCTTAAGAAACTTTTAAACTATACTTATATAATTTATTTTAATAATATCTTAATTTACTCTAAAGACAAAAATAATTATAAAAGGTATATTTATAAAGTATAAAAAAAACTAGATAATTAGTACTTATATACTAAAGCATTTAAATATATTTTTAATATTAAGTAAGTTAAATTTCTAGGCTTTATTATAATACTTAAAAGTATTATAAAAAACTTAGTTTATATAAAAACTATTTAAAAGTAGTTAAAGCTAAAAAGCTACTAAAATATTTAGGTTTTTCTTAAATTTACAAACTTTTATTATTACTTTATTTATAACTATTCTAATATTGTGTGTTTACTAGTAAATTATATAATAGCTATATTATAAATACTTTTTAGGTAAAAACTTTATAAATACAAAATAATAAAAAAGGAGTTAACTAAATAGTACTTTAAATAGTTTTAGCCTAAAAATATATAGTAAGCCTTTTAAATACTATATAGTTACTTTATATAAGCTTTTTTATTATAGTACTTTAAGTTAAATCTACTTTTAATAATTTTATAAACATATCTAACTTTATTTTAACTAGAATTCGTTTTTAGCTTTTATAAAAAAAGAAATAAAACTAGCTACATTAGAAGCTAGTTATATACTATAGCTAAAAATTTAGTAGTCTAGAAATCTAGTATTATACACATAATAAAAAGCTTTTAACTATTATTAATAGTTTTAAGTATTAAAAATACTACCTTAAATATACTACATACTTAATTAGAGTACTTTTAAATTATAATAATTTATAGTATTATATAATAACAAAAAAGCTAATACTTTATTAAATATAGTAAATAAAAAAACTTACCTAATTTAACTTTAAAATTAAATTTAAGCTAGAAAAAAAATAATTTTGTAAATAGCCTCTTTTAATAACCTAACTATATAAAGAGTTTTAAATATAAAAAAAATTAATTACTAAAATATATAATGCTTTTAACTCTTTAAAATAAGCTTTAAGTATAGAAGTTATGTACTTTTATAACTTTAATATTTACTAAAAATTAAACAGCATTAAATAGCTAAGTACTTATAGATAATATAATAGGTCTTTATAAGCTATTTAGTAATAGCTAAAATAAAACTAATTAAAAGCTTTTTAATAAAGTACTAGTTAATAATATATCATTTTTAATAACTTAGATCTTAATATTTACTAATAAAAATAAAAACGTTAACTCTAAAAAAAGGCTTATAAACTTTAACTTTATTAGTACTTTTTTTTATTAGCTATAAGTTAATTACTTTATATTTTCTTTAGTTTATATATTTAAAGTAACGTAAAATAAAAATACTTTTACTTTAAAAATCTTAGAATACTTATCTAACTATATTAAAAAAAAATTAGAAATAAACTACTAACTATTTAAGTATTATCTAACTAGTAAAAAAAATAATATATAAGTAAAGTATTTAAGTAAGCTTTAAATTAAACTATTAACTTTATAAGCTTACTTTATAAATATAGTAAAGTTTAGGTTCAATATAAATAAAACTTATAGTAATATATTTTAATAAAAAACTATAATAATTTAATAAGTAGCTATTATAATCTAGTAAAAATAGAAGATTTTTTTAAGAAAAAATACTTCTAGCTAAAGCTTTAAAAAAAACATATATTTATTACTATAAAAAGTATTAGGGTCATAAAATCTATAAATATAAGTTATAGAAATTACTTAAGTTTATTTTCCTACTATTAAATTTATAAAAATACTACTTAATAAATTTTATTACTAACTTTTCGTTATCTATAAATTAACATTGGAATGTTTTTAATATAGTACTTATACTTATTAATAAATTATTAAAGTATATTTAGTACCTACTTATAATTAAAATAATAACTTTTTATTAGATGGCTAATTTACTATCAGAAAAGTACTTTCTTAAAATTAGTTCTTTTAATATAATTATTATAAATTAGGAAATAGTATTTATAAGCTAGTACTAGTCTAATTTTTACTATTATTTTAAAATTAATTATAGACTTAGTACTACTTTTTATTCTTAAACTAATAGCTAAATAGAATTTTAAAATTAAGAGCTTAAGTTCTATTTATATATGTATTTAAACTACTAGTAAAATAATTAATATAAGTTACTTTTATATATAAAAAATATATATAATTTAAAAACCTACTTATTTTTTAAAGTAAATTTTATTAAATATACTAAAAAAATTCTGCTTTAAAGCTTTAATAGTATTTTAAATAACTACTAGCTAAAAGTACTAAGAAACTTATAAAATTTCTATAAAAAGTTAGTAAACCTTTACTAGTTAAGTAAAGAAACATTTTAAATACTAATATAGCTAATAAAAAGTTATAAAATTTTTACTAAAGTAAGCTTAAAAGTACTAAGTAACATAGTATAATAAAAAGTATATAAATTACTATTTTAATATTAGATGATATATTAATTTATACTTAAAAAATATTAAAACTTATTATTTTTATAAAAAACTAAACGTACTTTATTTAGGTCTCTTTTATATTACAAAAAAAATTAGTTATTTAATTTATTAGTTAGACTTATTTACTTTTATAACTTATATATACCTAGTTTTCTATATATTTTTCTATTAGAAAGCTAGAATGATTTACTTTAAAAAAAGAACTTTAGGCCTAGTTTAATTAAATACTTTAAGATAGAAAGTAATTAGTATAAAGTTAAAAATATACTTTACTATAAAACTATTTAAAGGTAGTTTTAATACAAGATTAAATAACTAAAATAACTAGTAAAAAATTCTATATAAAAGCCTGGATACTATTTTAATAATTATAATAAGCTTTTTAAAAATTACTATACTAATAACTTTTTCTCTATATAATAGAAAAGAAAAGCTAATATTAATACTACTTTTTTATTTAAAAGAATGAAGATAACAGTTAAGCACTTTTTTATAACATAAAAGTATATAAAGTAGACTTAAAAAGAGAGAGAATAATAATAATAAGTTATAGCTCTTTTTATTAAGTATACTTTAAATAATATATAAACAAATTCTAAATAGTTATAATTTATAAAGTTTGTAAAATTTATTATAAATAATAAGTAAAAATTATTTCTAGTTTAAAGTACTATAAAATCTATATATACTATATTCCTAAAAGATAGCTAGCTATTTACTAAGTATTTAACCCTCTTTTATTATTATAGTAGTTGTATATACCTAAAATCTAAATTTTTTTGGAACTACTAATTCTTTTTTAATTAAAAAAAAAAGGTAGTATAGTAGACTATTTTTACTACTACTTAAACTACTTATTTAAATAAATATTATATAACTATTACAGGTTGATAACTTACTAACGTAATTTATACTAGTAACTAGTTATTTAATTAATTATATAACTAATAATTAGTTCTCTCACGTCTAGATTAGATAGCTTATTAAACTTAGTAGAAATTAGTTTAACTTAGTAGAGATAGAAAAAATAATATAATAAATTAAGATTTAACAAAATAGTATTAAACTATTTTACTTAAAGTGTAAATCTTAATTTTAGAGTAATTATAAAGAATTAGAAGTAACTATAAGCTATTTAATGTCTTATACTTATAGTAGATTCTTTATACGTATATTATATACTAATTAGAAGTATATTAAATACTATTAAAAAAGATAAAAAAAGATAAGTTTAGCTTTAGGTTATATCTAGACTTATCTTTTTTATTAGCACTTATCTTCTTTATATTCTGCTGTAGCTAGTTACCTAACTTACTTATTTATTTAAATACTATTCTCTATAGAACTTAAACTTACTCTAGAGTATTTCTATTTATAAGTTCTATTTTTTCTAGTTTGCTTCTACTTTTTAGTATTACTTATATATTACTTTATATTATATCTTTTATAACAACACTTTCTTGCTTATAGTTGCTTTTTTATTATAGTTTATAATATTATTCTAAGCCTTTAACTTAAAGGTTATTTTATTCTTTTTTTTATAGATAGTATAAAGGTAGCTGGTTTTTTATGTAAAAGCTAAAACTATAAGAACTTTTTACACCTTTCCTGTTTTTCTAATTTCTTAAGAATAACTTGAGTGGAATTGTTCTTAATATAAGCTTATTATTTAGCTTAAAGAGTTTAAAAGCACAGTTATTTTATACTATTTTCTTATTCTTATTATTATAATAATAGTTACTATTGTTTAGTAGATTTAGCTTTAAAGTAATATTCTAAGTATATTAATTAAAACGTAAAGTACGATCTTATAGTTTTACAGTAAAAGTAAGATTAATTAAATTATAATAAAAAGAAACTATATTAGTAAATTAAGAAATTATATTAGAAATCTCTTAAAGTTCGTTGCATTCTCTTGAATTAGTTATAGAATATTTAATAGTAGTTATTAGTTTTAAATTATAAGTTTTAGGCTTATAAGTTCTAGCTTTATTAATAATTAGCTTAAATAAATTCTTAAGAGAAGAAAATGTTTTAGCACAAGCTTATCTTAATTAATAAAGTTTATATAATAAAAAAAAAGTATAAAACTGTTAGAATTAATTTAATATACTATTATTTATAGTATTTAGTATTACCTTACCTTTTTTTTTTATATTTAAGTAGAACGTTTTGTATTCTTTCTATTTATTAGATACAGCCTTAAAGTAAGTATTTACTAGTTTATTTAATAATACTAGTTAATTAGTTTTAAACTATTTTTTAAGTTCTTAACTAGCTCTTATGTATTATTTTTAGGTCTATAGTTTTTCTATTTAACTAGGTATTTTTATTAACGCCTAAATTATTAATAGTTTAAAATTTATTAGACTTTATACTTAGTAGTGTCTTCCTTAAGTTTAAGTCTTATCTATAGTTTAACATTTAGTAGTACTAGTTCTAATAATAAAATATAAAAAACCAAGTAAATTTATATATTTTTAGATAGTTATAGTTTATAATTTACAGATTCTATTTATAATTTAACTTTAAATAGTTCTAATTTATTGTGATCTAGTTTCTTTAATAGTTGTTTATTTTTTAAGTTTTTTTATAATAGAAAAACTTTGTTCCTTTTTTTAAAAATTAGTTTCTTAACTTTAAATTTGTCTTTCTGTTATTTGCTGAGGTCTTCTTTTTAAGTAATTTTTTCTACTATTTCTTAGTAAAGTTATTATAACTTCTTAACTCTTATTCTTACTAACTTTAATATTTTGTCTAGTTTTTATAGTTCTTAATAAGCTGTAGGCTTATAACTGTAGTTCATAAAAAATTAATAATTTTCTTATAATTAATAACTTTATAGAGTTATATATAAACTTAGCTATTAGTAATAAGTTAATTTAATTATTTTATTATTTATTAATGTATATTTATAAGTATTATTTTAATATTTGGTTTGTCTATTCTGTTTGTCTATTTATTTATAAAAAAAGTATTATTAAAAAATAGTATTTAGCCTTTAGTTTTTCTATAAACTTTTTTTAGAATATTAACATAAATAATTTGTCTCTATCTATAATGAATTTTTATGGTAATCTGTGTTATATAATTAGTAGTCTAATAAATATAGTTACTAATTTATTTACTTTAACCTCTATATTAGCTTAAAGTATGTGTATTTTATAAGTTTATTTACTATAACTAATATTATGTTATACTACTATCCTTAAAAAGTAATTATTATTAGTATTCTTGTAATAAAGTCTCTTATAACTAATTTCTATAGTACGTTTAGTAAAGGAAGTAGTTATATAAGTTTATACTTTTTATATTTTAATACTTTATTCTTTTTATACTTAATGCACTTTAAAATAATAATTCTAACCTTTTTCTATATTCCAGGAATCTAGAAATGTTTGTTGGTTTATTCTATAGTTTTTTTAATTTCTTAATGTTTGTATATTTTAGCTGAATGTTAGTTCTTAATAAGTTTAACCTATAATATATTTAATATATAGATTATTTTCTAGTCTAAATTCTAGTGTAGTTGTCTACTATTGAAATTCTTTATTTATTTTTTCTAAGTGTTTTTAATAATAACTACTGTTTTAATATTTATTTATAAGCTTTCTAGAAATTTGTCTTATCTTTATTTAAGTATTATATTATGAATTTCTAGTATATTTTTTATGTGGTTTGCTTATTAACTAAGTGCATTAGCTACTATATTTTCTTTTCCTAATTTATAAAGTATTTAGAAATTAAAAATAGATAGTAACTTTTACTATTTGACTTGTTATTAATTTAATTATTTAGTTATTATAAATATTATTAGGTTTTTATGGTCCAAATATATAACAATTTAGTACTTAGCTTTTTTTAGGTATGCTTTTTATTTTTTAAATGCTTAAACTATAGCTAATAGTTTATTATTATATATATTATAGTTTAACTTAGTAATTATAAGTTTATAAGATAAAAAGTCTACTATATATTATTATTTATTATTTTATAGTTATAGTAGAATAGTCTTTATAGCTCTATTTAATGTATTTACATATATTTTTATTTAAAGTTATAAATCAAATATCTTTAATATTAGTAGTTATTAGAATATTTCTTTTAGTATTATAAAAGCTGTTTCTTCTTCTTGTTTCTACTTAAATTATCGATTTTTTTTAAAGTAATTCTGTTAAAGGTGATGTGATTTTTAAGTAGTTCTTAATAAATTATTAATAGAACTCTATAAATCTAAGAAAAGAATAAACTTTTTTAGTGTTTATTAGTATTAGCTAAAATAGAATATTTTTAGTCTTATTTAGGTTAACTGCTATTCTGTCTCAGAATACTAAGTATTTTAAGAACTTAACTTTTATTTTATAGAACACATATTTCTTTGTTTAAATATATAGTTTGTGTTTCTTAAGTTTTTGTAATATTTACTTAGTATATTTAATATGTTTCTCTAGTATTCTATTTATATATACTAGCATATTATTAAGATATGCTATTATAAATACGTCTAGGTATTCTCTTAGTATATAGTTAATAATTATTTAAAATATAGCTAGTGCGTTTATAAGTCTAAATAATATAACTAAGTATTTAAATAGTTTATATTTAGTTTTAAATATTGTTACCCACTTGTGTTTTTCGGCTATTCTTATTTAATAATATCTATCTTTAATATTAAAGAGGCTAAACTATTTAGTTCTTTTAAGCTTATTTATAAGTTCTAATATTAGTAGTATAAAATAGCGATTTTTTACTGTTACATTATTAAGGTGTTAATAGTTAATATATAGTCGTAATTTACTATTTTTTTTTTACTATAAAGAGTGTTGGTAATGCTATTTTGCTTTTATTTATTATAATATATTTTTTCCTAAAGTTATTATTTAGATATTATTATAGCTCTTTTTATTAATTAATAGATAACTAGTATAGTAGTTCTAGTTTCAAATCCGTTTCTTTTTAAGCGTGATTTTATAGTCCTAGTTTTAATATTCTAGTAATTAGTTTTTAGCTTCTTTAAAGAACTATTCTTTAAATTTCTTTTAGTATTTTTTTAGTATAATAAATTTAGTTTATGAAGTATTGTTTTTTTTATCTATATTATTACTTATTATTATTTATGGTAGTTGTTTCTAATTCCTATAGTTTTCTTTTTCCAATTAATTATTAGGTTTTATTGTGCTAGCTAGTTCTATTCTAAGATAAAATCTTTACTACCTAGATTTATAATTTTTATATAGTAGTTATTTTTATAACTTACTACCTAAATAGTTACATTTTATATTTTAAGATTAAATAGACTTTTTTTAAATATTGCTAAATTATTATCTATGTGTTTTACTTATACAGGTTTATCTAAAACTTTAGTTAGTATTTAGTATTTTTATATCTATTTATTTAATATTAGTATCTTGCTAGCTCTACTATTTATAAATATTAGAATCTAATTACTGTTAATACATACATTTATATATAGCTTATTCTTATGTTTTTAGTTTAATTATATATATATATATATAAGTGTTATGCTTTTTCTAACTGTTTTTTAATTTTCTAGTAGCTTAGTTATAGTCTACTAGTTTACTAGTTTTTTTATTTATAGTTAACTTTTAAGTAGTAGTTATTTCTTTAGTATTTCTTTTTTAGGTTTATAAATTAGATATTTCTAGAGTTAATATATTTCCTTACTAAGTATCTTACATTTCTATTCTAAGAAGCACTTTTGATATGTGAGTTTTTAGTATATTTCTATAACTAGCTATCCCTCTTAACAGTATTCAGCCTAGTGTTGCCTATATTTTAACTAATACTTATCTTAAATTAGTTATTTATATTTATTTAAGTTTAAATTCTATAGTTTGTTCTTAAAGTCTATGTAAACTAATTCTTATTAAAGGTTAAATTTCTTTTTCTATACTAAGTATTTAAGTAAATTTTTTATTTTTAATTTTTTAACTTATATAATATATATTACCTACTTGTAGTTTATTTCTATATAAGTTTTTATTATATATATTTAGTATTTCTGTTTTATTATTTTATTTGCAGTGTTATCGTCTTATACTTATAAAATTAGTAAAATTGTTTCTTTATTTTTTTTATTTTAATTTTATTCTAGTTTTAAATATCTAATAAGGTAATAGTATGTTGCATTAATTATAACTAGTATAGATATTTATCTATAGATTTCATTTATTTATATAGCTAATTTTTATTTATTTAGTTTTTTATATTACTTATTTTCAACTATCTGTAGTGCTTATTAGTATTTATATATTTTATTTCTTAAGGTAACCTTCTAGTATTTAGTAACATAGTACTTCCTTAAATAGTATTTTAACTTATATATTTAATAGTATTTCTAGTGTAATTATTATGTAATTATTATAGACATAAGTTTTTTACCTTCTTCTATTTTAAAATTCTTTTTTTATTTGAATTTTTAGTTTTCTTTTAGAAAAAATGCTCTTTCCTATTTTATAATTTTATAAAACTATTATATTTTCTTATTAGATTCAGCGTTATATTATCAAATTACTACTTTTTATATTATTAAGATTATATTATTAAGTTCTTTTACTAAATAATCTTTTACTTATTAGTACAAGATTTTATATTCTTATCTAAAGTATATATAGCTTTTATATATCTAGTATTATTTTTATTAGATTCTTTATGTAATAGCTTTTTTTTTTTTTTTTTAGTCTTATACTTATTTTATTTAAACTATAGCTACTTTAACTTCTCTTAGTGTCTTAGTTTAAATATAAGCTTTCTTAATATCTAATTATCTTTATTTATAATTTTTAACGAAATGTTTTTACTTTCTATAATTTAGGCATACTTTTTGTGTATAGTGTTTTATATATTCTTTAGTTTATCTTTTTTACCTTTTTTTAATAAATACTCTATTGATTTTTATTTTATTATAGGTTTAGTTATCTTTTTTATTTTTTTAAGTGCCTGAATTACTGTTTAAGCGCGTTATTTCTTTTCTTATTTATACTAATATTAATAGTTATTAATAACCACTACTTTCTTAATAATTCCTAAAAGTGTTGTAGGTTGTTGGTTTCTTGTAATTTTATTTTTAACTCTATTTTTAAGTCTCTTGTAGTATATTATAATTATTAGTTAATTATTTTATATTAGTTATAATGTAAGTTGTTTAAACTCTATAGTATATTTAGTTACTAATTTTTTTTACTTAAAGTATTAGAGTCTTTAAATGGCGTCTACTTCCTTATTAATTTCTCTAAATATTATAGTTATTTCTTATTTAAATATCTTATATATTTTGAAAGCCCTTTATATATTATTATTATAATCGTTAAGTTTTACTAGCCTAAAGTTGAGTTCTTTATTAGCTAGGTAGTTTTTTATAAATAGTTTAAACTATTTTATAGCTTATTCTATTATGTTCATACCAGCTACTAAGATCTAATCTTAGTTAGTTATAAATAATACTTAGTTAAATTAATAATATAAGTTTATTACTACTATAAATGTCTTGAGTTTCTTTTAGTTATTATTAAATTTATTTAGGAAGTATATCTTTACTATACCTTTCTTTATTAATTTACTTACCTTAACTTGTTATTGCATAATAACTAAAGCTTGTTGTAATTTTTTTAATAGTTTAGCTTTATTCTTACATAATTTGTTAAGCAGTTTTGCCTCTAAATATACTTTTAGTAATAGATAATAATTTAGCTATTAGTTTATCTTTACTACTACTTAACTTACTACTTAAATAGAGTTCTTATTCTTTTTTATATTAGGTTATTATAAACTATAACTAAATAGTTTATTATTAAAGTTTATTTAACTACTTTTTTTACTTTCTTAAAGTAGTAATTATAATATTATAAGTTACTAACTTACTAACGTAATTTATACTAGTAACTAGTTGCCTAACTAATTATATAATTAATAATTAGTTTTCTTATATCTAGATTAAATAGCTTATTAGACTTAGTAGAAATTAGTTTAACTTAGTAGAAGTAAAAGAAGTAATATAATAAGTTAAAATTTAATAGAATAGTATTAAACTATTTTACTTAAGTATAAATATTAATTTTAGAGTAACTATAAAGAATTAAAAGTAACTATAAGCTGTTTAATACTTTATACTTATAATAAATTCTTTATACGTATATTATATACTAATTAAAAGTATATTAAATACTATTAGAAAAAATAAAAGAGGATAAGTTTAGCTTTAGGCTATACCTAAACTCATCTTTTTTATTAATACTTATTTTCTTTATGTTCTACTATAGCTAGTTACTTAACTTACTTATTTATTTAAATATTATTCTCTATAGAACTTAAACTTACTCTAGAGTATTTTTATTTATAAGTTTTATTTTCTTTAGTTTGCTTCTACTCTTTAGTTTGCTTCTACTCTTTAGTATTGCTTATATATTACTTTATATTATATTTTTTATAATAATGCCTTCTTACTTACAGTTACTTCCTTATTATAGTTCGTAATAATAACTATAAAGACAATAAAAGCTATAGTTAAAGCCTAAAAATAAAAAGTAATTAGAAAGGTAGTAAATAAAAGTTAACTAATACTAATATTAAGTTTATACTAATACTACTATAATTTTATACTTTTTAGTATTTTTATAAATAGTAATATTTATAAAATTATATTAATTAAAACTACTAAGTTTCTTTTATAAAAATATTAGCATGTAATTATACTTAAAAGAGTAAAAAAACTTACTTTATAGTAAGTAAAGTTATATTTATAAAAAATCTAATAAGTATAAGAATATTAATAAGAATTCTTATAACTTTTAAACTTTATTTAATACTTTAACTAATTTTTCTTAAACTACTTGGCTTTATATATAATAGTAGTATATTTACTAACTTACTACTAATTAATATTATAAGTAGTAGCTTTTTTATTATTTAATAAATTACTCTTAATGTTTTTGCATACAGCATACTAAAAATAATAGTTAAGAATATTAAAAGTATAATACTACTAAGGTTTTAACTATATAATGTTAGTTAATACTTTTAAAGCTAATTTCTAAGCTATATATTTAAATATAATTAAAAGATTTATTACTAGTACACTAAAAGTAAAGTATAAAGTTATTTAGCTTTTTATAATACTTAGTAGCTATAGCTTTTAAAGCTATAACACTTCTTTTTATAATTTTACTAAGTATTTATAAAATTATTAAAATAGCTTTAGTACTACTTACATGTAAGTAGTAGCTAAGACTTTAAGTAAATAAAAAGATCTAAAATTTACTAAGAAATTAGAGTAGTAAAGTAATTAAAATAAAATATAACTAATATAGCTAAGAATAAAGTATTATTAAGCTTAAAATAGTAATATTAAAGTAAGTATTAAAAAAAAGCAAAAACTAGATATAAAATTATATATTTATTTAAATGGAAACTTACTTTTACTTATTAACTAGCTATTTGCCACTTTTTTAGTTATAAAATAAAAATTTAGTGTAGAAAAATAAACATGTATAAAGTTACTATTAATAATTAACTACTTTATTACTAAATACTACCTTTATATATAATGGTAAAAAATAGGTTAAAGTATTTATAATAATAGGCTATAGCCTTTCTAACTATATAATTTTTATAATTAATATACTTAAGTTTCTACTACTAAAATAAACTTCTAATTACAAGATAAGGAAAATAAGTTATTAAGTAGTATTACTTAAAGTTATAAAATATATATATATATTATAAACTACTTAAAAGTTATATATAATATTATTAGTACATATTTCTTTCTATTTTTTTTATTGAGTTTTTTTCCTTTAAGAGTTTTTAGGAGTTTAGTATAGCAAAATCTAGGAATTATATTTACTAATATTAATAGTAAACTAATAAGCTTTTATTATTTATATAATAGAAAGCTAATGTAACTAGATACTTTTTTTTAAAAAAACTTAAGAAATTAGAATAATTTCTAAGAAAAAGAAGAGTAATATAAAAGGTATTTTTTTTTATACTATTTTTTAATAATAATAATAAGTTTAATTCTCCTGACCGAGATCCCTTAAGGGTTTATATAGGATGTCTATAAAAACTATATAAGAGAAAAACCTTTTATTTAATTATATATTCTATATAGATTATCTTAACACGCTTAAGTCTTTTTTAGAAGTGTATATAAAAACAGCTTAGTCTATTTATAGACTAAGGAATATCCGTCTTTTTAATATCTAAGCTTTATTAAAATACCTCTTATACTTAATATCTAACTTAACTTAGAATGAAAATCTTATACTATATTTTATGTTTCTTTTATGCGAGTTTATTATTTCTTTTTATTTATAAGAATTTTACTCTTTCCTAAAGATATTACTTCTAGTTAGAGTAGATTTCTGAGGTAGGTTGGGCATAATAATCTTATTCCACTATAAGGTTTTATTTATTATCTATATATATTATCTTGCTTTTGTTTTATTTATTTTCTATTAAACTACTCTCTTTATTTTCTCTTTTAGGTTATTAGTAGTTCTCTTTTTTTTTTTTCTCTGCTTTTTTTATTTTTATAATCTGTAGTATTTTTTTTTCTTCTCTTTATACACATACGCTTATAAGAATTAGTCTAGTTCTAATATTCACATAACCTAATTAGCAACTTTTAGTAGTATTTTATTATTATTTATCCAAATCCGGAAATCTTAGATCTGTGTAATATTCCGGAGTTATATTCTTTCTTTATTAAGGCATAGGCACCATATAAATATATAGTAAATAATTTATCTTTTACTATAGTTATAATTAGAAGAGGGTATAAATAGTACTCTTATCTTATATAAGAAAGCTCTAAAGCTAATTACTTTAGTATAATATAAAATAATAATAAAGCTTTACGCTCTAGTAAGGCCTTTATATTTTTATATATTAGCCTTATTTTATTTACCCTGTATTATGACTGGTGTATAGGGGTTCTTCCGGTTTTTAGTATAATTCTTTTATTACTTTTTAATTCTTTTCTTAAACTATTTCTTAACTAGATCTCTGTATATAACCTTTTATTTTACTAGAATATCTTCTGGATTTTACACCCACTTAGGGTTTTATATTCTCTGTGTTAATATATATTAAATTATTATATTAACAAGTTTCTCTATTCTTTTACCTAGTATATATTTTAGTTAATTATAATATTATCTTTGAATTTAATTACAAAGGTCTTGGAATATTTTCCCAACTAGAGAGTCTATTTATAATATTCTTATAAATAGTATTCGTTTTTCTATAAAGTAATTAATAGACTTAATCTATATCTCTTTTTCTAATAGTTTAATAGGTATGGCCTTGTATACTTTTATAACTATCTAAAAACATCTATTCTACACTACTTAAAGTTTCTATAGATTAGATTTTAAGATAGAATCTTTTACTTAGTCTAGTCTATACTAGATTTCGCAGCTATAAGTAATAGTTAGTTAGATTAAAGCGATATATAGTTATCTATAGTTTCTTATATTCATTTTCTAAGTAGATTCTATAAGTCTTTTTAGAATATTCTCTAAGTTTCTAGCCTTACTAAGTATGTTTTTAATATATAGGTACTAGTTTAATTTCTTATTTATAATTATTTCTAATATCCACATAGAGTCGGCCGGTGCCTCTGTGAAATCTTTAATTTTAAAAAGATATATTCTTTCATTTCCTATAACACGTTTTTTTATAAAGTATATAACTTTATATTTATTTAGCGTAAATTATGCTCTATATGTTTTTACTTATTTTAAATACTATTTATATACCTTCTTAATTATCATATAGCTTTTTTAGATACTTAAAATAATTACTATTAGATATGTATTATCTATATATCCTAGAAATTCCGTTTTAGTAATACTTTCTAGTGTAGTAAAAAAAGAAATAGTATAAATAATAAAAGGCTACTTTATAAATTCTATATTTTATTCTTTAGTATTTAGAAAAAAAGCCTGAGAACTTAACTTTAGTTATTTATTCTTTTAAGAAGGATTTAATGTATTAGATAATCTACTTAGAGATACTCTTTTTCCTTAAGTTAAATATAAATCTCTTATAGTTAATTCTATTAAAGGCTTTAGTAATATTTAAGCTAAGAACTATAATAATTTTACTAATATACTATATAGTATGTATTAATTCTACTAAGTATTTTAGTATTATAATTATAAGTCTTCCGCGTCTAGCTATTTAGTTTAGTGGTAGTAAATTAAATTATTTAATTAAGTTATTAAGTTTATAAGTTATCTGTGATAACGGGCTTAGTCTTTATATATTATTATATGAATATAGGTTAATAGAATAAGTTAGCTCTATTTCAGCTACACTAAGATAAGAAGAGAAGAGGTATAAAGGGGGCTTGCCTCTAAATAGAGTAGTATATAGTTTAAGTATAAGCTAGCTATACTCTAAGCTCTATGCTAGGTTATAACTAGTATAGCTAGTTATAATATTATATAGCTTATAGTAAATAGAGTAAATAATACTATTATATTACCCCCCCTCTAAAGGAGGCTTGTCCTTAAGTCTTTAGGTTATAGTCTTTTTCTTACTAGTCTCTATACTATTCTTATTTTTAAAGCCGCCTTGTTATTCTCTTTTATTATATCCAGGCCCTTTTTTGCTTTATATGCTTTTAACTAGGTATTTAGTTATACTAGCAGTCCTACTTTCTCTAGATAGGCCTTATAGTAGTCTCTTACCTTATATAGGGCGCCTATAAAGCCTCAGGCGTTATACTAAGTAGAATCTAAATTATAAACTAGCTAGAATGCTTTATACTATAGTCAGCTATAGAATAAGCGGCTATTAAGGATTTCCTATACTAGCCACTTAAAATACCCGTTAATCTTAATAGGCAGTTCCTTAGGTTTAATTTAGCTAAACAGTAGGCAAGTAAAAGCCTTTTATAGATAGTTTATATAAAAGATATTAAGCATACGTATATATAATAACAGCTTAAGGTAATAGAAGTATCCCTTTATGTCTATAATAGAATAAGGTCTATATATTTGTTAGTTAAGTTTTTAACTAGATTAGCTAATAGTAAAGCTCTTAAGTGTAATGTATATCTTATCTCCTGTAAAGAAGTCTAGCTTATAGTGCTTTTTATTAGCCTGTTAAGTCTATCACTCTTATACTTAAGCAATCCCTTATTAAGCTATCTTTATAGCTAGCTTTATTATATTATAGTAAGCTTTAGCGTAGCTCTATGCTTCCTTACGTAATATCTATTTACAAACTATAGTAAATACCTTTATATATTCCTCCCAATTCTAGTAATAGATTAGCTAGTAACTAAACTCAATTTAATAAAATAATAAGCCTGTAGTCTTATGTAGTAGAATTACTTAAATCTAGTCTATATAAAGCAGCAGGTCTAACTAGTTATCCTAATAATAATTAACAAATAAGTATAGGCGCTAGTTAATGTACTAATTTAAAACCTTAGTATTCCTATTAGTTTAGAAGTAATATAGTATTAAAAGTTTTTACTTAATTTCTATTAGTCAGCATAGCTCATTCATGAATGCTAAGGTAAACTAAAGACTATAATTAGAGACTATTAATCTAGGCAAGCTAAATACTTACTAAATATAGTAATAGTATATATTAGCTGCCTAAGTAGCTGTAGTGGTTTTATAGTAAGATAATAAGAAATAATACTTACTTAGCTAGTCTATAATAACAAAAACACAGTTATATCCTTTCTTATCTAAAGAAAAGGACTTAAAGTCTATAGAGACGTTTTATTATACTTGCTTAAGAATTAGCAGTAATTTAAGTAAGCCTAAGATTTTATTATAAGATATATAGCTTTATTTATAAGCTTTATATATAGCTATATAATTATCTATATCTTTACTTATATAGCTTTAGTAGTAGTAGTTATAAAGTAGCTTATCTATTTTTCTCTTACTTAAGTAAGTAGTCACCTAGGTAGCATGAATAGCTTAAATAAAATAAGTTCTTAAAAAGTGTATAATAGGGACTACTAGCTTATTATAGTGCATAAAAAGACTTTAGCTAAGTTTCTATACTAGATAGTTACTAGAAAAAGTGTACTCTTAAAATAGCTATAAACTCTCATAACTACAGTTCACCTTAATAATACGATTAATTAGTAAGTAAGAGTTATTTAGGGGTAGTAAGACTATAAAAGTATTAGTAGTAATTACTTTAATTATATTAGTAGCTAGTATGTCTTTTACTAATAGCGCAGCTAGATTATCGCTTATAGTCTTAATAAAGCTAATATTAATTTACTCTACTAAAAAAAAAACGCGTGTTTAGGCTGCTTTATTTTTATCTTTTTAGGTTTTTAATTTCTCTTACTTACGTGAGAGCGCGTTAGCTACTATATTAGCTATACTAAAGTAATAAATAAACGTTAGGTAATAGTTTATTATATTTATTACTTAGTATATTTAATAGAAAGTAAGCTCTTACTTTATAGAGAAGTACTCTAGCATATAATAGTTAGTTAGAGTACTAAATAACTTAATAGTTTATAAGCCTATAAGCTGCGAGCGCTATTCTTAGAGGCTATAGATTATAATTAATATTTTTTTATTATATATATTATAGTTTATCTAGAGCTTACTTATAATCTTAAAGTAGAAAACTATAGGTCACTAAAAACTATCCTCTTAGAGCTATAATAATACTCTTATAATAACTTTATTACTTATATCTATCTCTATACACGTCTGATGATAGGGTGAGTAGTAAGCTAGAATATTATTTAATAATATTAAATTCTTAGCTTACTAGAAAGCTACTAGCTTGCGTTTACTAAAGGTATACTATATACTCTTCTTAAGCAGCTTAGTAAGCAATTAGATAATACGTTTATAGTCTCTTAGAAAAGCTCTATAGAAGTTATAGAATTTTAGAAAAAATTATAGGCTTTTAACTGATGTAGGTACTAGCTATTTCTATATAGCAGTAACCTTCTCAAGGTCCTTTTAGATCCCTTCTATACTAATAATAAGGCTTAGAAACTTCGTTCTAGTAATAGTAAACTTACTCTTCTTAATATCTACTTAGAGGCTGGTGTTTTAGAGATGTCTTAATATCTAAGTAACATGCTCCTCATACTATAGCAGGTCTTCAGAATAAATTAGAATATTATTAAAATAAATAGTATAGAAGTTATTAAGTAGGCTATAAAGCACCTTATTAATATAGTACTAGAATATAGTAAAGCTATTATAGAGACTAAATAGTAGCACACAGTACTTATAGTTTCTGTACTAAGTATAGAATATAGTTAAATTCTCTATGTCCTTATTTAAACGTATATAATAGAAGACTTATTATATATTAAGTTTAGTAAATATCTTTATACACGCTAGCCAGGTAAGAGTCTCCTGAATTAGCAGAATCAAATAAACGTCTTTTTTTATAATAGTATTAAGCTTATAATAGTCAACACAGAAGTGCTATTCTCTTTTAGACTTTTTAGTAAATAATACTAGAAAAGTATATAAAGCATTACTATAAGTAATAACCTCTTATTAAAGGTAGTTATTTAGGTAGGTCTTAATAAACTATAGCTACTTAAAAAACATACTATATAATAAACTTAATATTAGTATATTTTTAGCTATTAGTTTAATATTATAATTAATATCTTCGTGATGCGGGGGTAGTATGTTTAAGTCCTTTTTTAAAAAATAAGCCTAAGTTATACTAGTATAGCTAAAGTAGAATAGCTTTTATTTAATAAGCTACTAAAGTTCTTTTTCTTTTATAAGGTTCTTATTTAATTAATAGAGCTCTTCTAGTAAAGCCTTTACTAAAAGGTTTTTAGAGTTTTAAGAAGAGGGCTTTAGGTCTAGTAGGCTAAGCTTATCTCTATAATTTTAAATAAACTTATTTATTTTATAAATACTAGTATACTTTAGTACAGTTTTCTTTTACTGTGCGTATATTATAAAGGTAATAGCTTTTATAGTATTAATCTTAAAACCTACTTTAAAGAGGTTTTTGTATAAGATAGATTGAGAATAAAGAGTTTACTTACTTAGCTCTAGCTACTATTATAGGTAAAGCTGCTTTTCTATTTTTTTAAAATTCTTTTATTATATTATACGCTAGAGTAAGCGCTAAGGTAGCTTATAGATATATTATAAAATTACTATATTTATTAGCTCATCATATCAGTCAGCATTAGCTTAATATAAGGGGTTAATTTTAGTTAATAAATTTCGTATTAGAATAATAATATCATGCTTATAGTTAATTAGCTTATTATCTAGCTATTTAAGTGCTTACTTCTTATAGTTAATTAAAGCACCTATATTTTTAAAAAGCTTATAGCTAATTATAAGATCATAGCGGCTAGTATTATAAAAAACGAAATAAGTTAGTAAATAGTAGTTATCTAGTACTAGATCTACCTAAAAGTACTTATCTACTTATCTATTTAGTCTGTTATTATAGCTAGCTAGGGGGATAGATTTTATCTAGTAAGTTTTTACCTTAAGCCCTTTCTTAATAGCGTGTATGTACTTTAGGTGTACTAGAATAAAACTACTAGCTCTAGTATTAAAAAAGCTACTTAGCTTAATAGCTAGTCTACTAGTAGAAATATAGTAAAGTAGAGTAAGAGCAGGTCTACTAAATAGTAGTTAGTAAGAGTTAAATTAGCTAGTAGCTTTAGGAAATAACTCTAGAAAGAAAACTTCCTTTAGAATAAGTCTTTTTCTAATAGTTCCTTTATAGTAAGCTAAAACTCCTTATTATTACTAGTATCCTAAGGCGTATAGAGTTTTTTATTAGTATCTATAGGCTTAATTACTTTAGCTATAGCTTAAGTAAATAGTTAGTAGTCTTTTATAAAGTAGCTATATTTCCCGCAATTATAGTAACTAGCTAGCTTAGGGATAGGTATTAGTAGAATAGTGGTAGTTACTACGCAAGTTAGGCGCTTAGCCTTTAGGTAAGACTACTAAATTAGTAGCAGCTAAATTCTTTTAGTTTTTCTATTAATCTGCTTAGTAGCTTTTCTAGCGCTAAAAGCTAGCTCTCTAGCGAAGTCTTAAGCTAGATCTATATACTTATTATACTAGTTATAGTACTGCTGTTAGTAGATGTCTATCTGTGTACACAGAGCGTCTAGAAGCTTCTTATAAAATTCTTCTACCTATTAGTCTACAGGTAGGCTGTGTTCTTAAGCTAGGCAAAAGAAATCACTTTAGAATATAATAAAGTTAGTAGGGTCTTTAAGGTAGAGCTTTTAGAAATCACGGTAAGTATTAAGTCTCTTATATAGATTATTATATGTCCTTTCTAGGTAATTTACTATGTACTAGTAGTTAACTAGCTACTTACTCTTTTTTATTATATATATTAGTGTTAAGAGGTACTGGTTGACAGGACCCTTTATACATATACATATATAAGAGATAATATTCTTTTAAGTAGCTTATTTACTAGCTTTAGTAAACCAGTCTTAATTAGCGCGTACCTTGTCTTTTAGGATATTCCTTTATTAATTAAAGGTAACGTCCTTACTGTCCTTAAGCATTAGTAAATTAGGAAATTAGGCTAAGTAGCTATTACCTTAATAGCTGCTTATAATAGGCGTAGCTAATAAAGTGGCTGGTACGTAGAGTAATACTTAAGAAGTTTAGTTACTAAAATCTTTTATATTAGAACTATTATTAGGTCCTATAGCTATATAGCTAGCCTAATTCTAAGGGGTTTATAGTAGAGCTATAAAGTGTATCTTCTTTACTAGTATTAATAATAGCGCTAGGCTGGCCTTTACAGAGAGGAAAAAATGTATATTATACGTGGATTTCTTTATCTATACTTTTAGTATTTTAATCTTATTTTCTTAATCTGCCACGCGCTTAAGCGTGTTGTTTAGTAGCTAATAAAGCTTAGTAAGCTTATCTCTAGCCTTATTAAGCTTAGTTTTAGACGTGTTGAGCGCTTTTCCTAGTATATTAATATAGTTATAATATATAAGTACTTTAAGATAGCTATACTCTAGCTCGCTAGTAATTATTACTTAATTAAGGATTATTAGAGTAAAAAGCGTAATCTCTATCTCTTAAGGCTTATAAGTATTAGTTCTTTAGGTAGTGCTTTTAGTAGTAGCTATAAAGAGTTTCTTATTATATCATATCTAAATACAGAGCTTCTTAATGGTGTAGTCTTCTCTAATTATATTATTAGAGTAATACGTAACAGCACACCTAAGTGACTTAGGAATAAGCGTGTAGTTATTACTAGTAGCTATTATCTTAGAATTAACTCTTATCTTTAGCGTTAAGAGCTTTCCTATGGTCCTAATCTATTTATTTTTATATATATATAGAGCTTCTAGCCTCTAGTAGGGTAAAGTAATTAGCTAATTCTCTAGTATAAAGAAAGTAAGCTAGTAGTACTTACAGGGGTTAGTTTCTCTAACAGAAAGAAGATAATAAAGGGGGGGGAAAATTTACTAGAGCTTTTATAACTCTCTTTTAATCTAATAAGTACGTTATTTATTACTGTAGGTCTTTTAGTTACCTACTAAGTCACTCTTAAGGCCTGCTACTGCAGGGCTTATATAGGCTATTACTTAAGATTTTAATTACCTACTATTATAAAGCTTTCTAGTAAAGATTGTATAGTTAATAAACTAACGACTTAGCGTAGTCGTGTAATTGATTTTCTAGGTACAGTTATTAATAAATTAAATGCTTAAGTTAATCGCGTGGGTTGATCTTGATATTATGTCACTATCATCCAGCTAAGTTAAATAGATCTTAGTATAATATAATAACAGGCTTAGTCTTTATGTGTTATTATATAGATATAGATTAATAAAATAAGTTAGCTCTATTTTAGCTACACTAAGATGAGAAGAAAAGAAGTATAAAAGGGGCTCGTCTCTAAATAGAGTAGTGTATAGCTTAAGCGTGAGCTAGCTATACTCTAAGCTCTATACTAAATCATAGCTAGTATAGCTAGTTATAATATTATATAGTCTATAGTAAGTAGAGTAAGCAGCACCGTCATATTATCACTACCTCTAAGATTTTTTCTATGTAAAATAAAAGGGCTATTAGTTTCTAACTTTTTAGAATATTATATCTCTTCTTATCTAATTTACAGAGAATTACGGTAACTGATTATTTAAAATTAGTTAAATAGTATCCTAAAAGGAGATATGTTTAAAACAGGTAATAAAGTAATTTCTTTAATATTCTAATATAGTTTTTAATATATCTATTAATGACTTTATATAGTCCGCTAGCTTTATTTAAGGAAAAACTAGCTATAATACTACAGATTTTATCTTCTAGTATTTTTAGGCTTAAGAATAGTCTTCCTTTTTCTCTTCTAATAAAGTAAGAGATAAGATTTTGAATTTAATTTTTATTTTCTCTTTACGCTCCTGCTGTTTTCTGCTATAGTTTTAATATTACTTAACTATTATTTTTCCTCTATTAATCTTTTTCTAGTATTTTTTGAATATTTTTTATTATCTTTAAATCCAAAAGGTCAGCGTTATGTGCAGGTGGGCAAAAATATTTAAAAAAAGTTCTACTTTTTAGTTATTATTAGTAATTATATTATTATCTAGTTCTTCTAGATCAGGTACTTAAGGTATTTTTTTTTAGTATATATATAACTTTAACTTATTATACTAACTTCTAGAGTTTTTTATTTTAGTCTGTAATTATAGTAATAGTAATTCTCTATTAGTTCCTTAATATTCAGTAGATAATTTATTTCTTTTTATTTTCTAGAGTTTTATATATTTCTTAGTTTATCTCTAGTTCTAATTACTAAGCCTATTTTCTTATTCTTTTAGTTTCTTTAATTTTAGCTTTTACTTTAGTCGTTATTTAGGGGTCTGCTTTATCTAATAGTCTAATAAAAAATATTTAATTATTAATAGTAACTATAAGAGCGTCTTCTAGTACCTAGGAGAATTACTTAATATTAGTAATTATTAATAGAGATAGATACCTAACTCTAGGTAGAAATTCTCTAGTAAATAGTTTACTAAATAGTTTTCTAGATAGATATTAAGTTCTTTTCTCTATTTAGGATACTAATGCCTTTTTAAAGTCTATCTAGTTAATATGTTTCCAGAGGCGTTATTGGTTATTATAAAGTAGTAATTAAATATCTAGGATTATCTTAATAGGCTTATAATCTAACTCTGTTATTACTTTCTTATATTTATAGCATAAAATTAGCCTTTTTAATAGCATTTCTATTAGAAAGGTGAGGTCTATAGTAGAGAAAGTAACTATATCTTTAGTTTTCCTTTACGTGTCTAGTCCTTTTAGAGTAGCGAGGTAAAAAACTTTTTATATTATATTATATAGTTATATTACTTTAGCTTCCAGTCTCTATACTTATAGGCCTCTTTAGTTTAGGTAATATAGATTAAAGTTATTTAAAAGAATATATTCACATTTTTCTTTTAAGAGAGAAATAAGTATCTTAATATTTATATTAATATATCTATTATACACATTATAAATACTAATCTTTCTAATCTTAGTTTTAAAAGTAAGAGTTACTAAGTTATTTATATAATATCTTTATTTTTATTTTCTTAAATTAAGTAATTTACTAACGTAGAAGCAGACTCTAGCTTTTTATTTATTTTTTTAAATAGTATAAAAGCTTTAATAAGAGAGGGAACTCTTCTCTTATTTTATTTTACTTTTTACTAGATCTTATATTACTATAATATCCTATATATTTTGTGCTTAAAGTATGATTTGGGATTATATATTTATTATATAGTGTATATTAAACTATAGGATTTAAAACATCTTTTAGTCTAAGTCTATCCTTAAGTAAGTTTATTAGTTTTTATTTTTTATTTATATTAGTCATTTCTACTTTAGGTGCTGCCTCTTAATTACTAGATTAAAAATTATTAATTACTATTTATAATTAAGTAAAAAATTTTTTATAGTCCTAGAAGCTTAGTATTTTTTCTATTTATTTTTTTAAGTAAGCGTTATTATTATAGCTAATAAGTTTACTTTCCTCTTCCCTAAAATAGATATAATTCAGTAAGTGGTTATTTAGGTTTATTGTTTATTTATTATATATAATATTTCTATCATGTAGTTTACATCTTTTTATATTAGTTTTTAGATTTAGACTATAATTTTTTTTTATTACCAACATTCTCTGCTCCAGACTAGGTATAATATATTATAAAAAGTATATTTCATTTTCTCTAGGTCTTTTTTATATTAATAGGTATTATAATATTTAAAGCATTTACTATACCTTATTCTATACTTATAGTCTTTTATAATATAGTTATATCTTTAACAGTTAAGGTATTATTTAATCTGCTAGTTATTAGACTATAGATCTATTATATAAATATAGTAGTAAATAAAAAAGCCTTTCTTAATAATAATTTAGACTATTTTTAGTTTATTAACTTTTAGAATTATTGTGCTTGCCTTCTTTGTCTTTGCCTTTTTCTTATTCTTCTATTAAAAGTTATAGATTCAGATGTTTAGGATATATATTCTGTTTTATTTAGTTTATATAGCTTTAAAGTCTTCTTTTTTTTTATTCTCTACTTCTTTAATATTAACCCCATGAATTTATATAGTATATAGTTTCTTCTTAATTCTAGCGTTTATGTTAATTAGCTGAATTTAATAATTATTTTCTATTAACTAGTTTTTTATCTGCTTAATAGCTATTATAATAATAAAACTAATTTCTAAAGTCACTTAAGCAGTAACTATACTCTATAAGGATTAATAATAGTTATATACTCTATTTAGGAGTTTAGCTAGAGTAAGTATGTTTAACTCTTATAGAACTTTCTTATTATTTATTTAGATTTAGATTAATAAGTTTGTTTTCCGAACTAATATAGATCTTATTACTAGTATTATATTTATAGATACTTAGTTTTTTACTATCTTAATATACGTTAGCTTAGTATTCTATAATATTTAGATTTCTTAAATAATATCTTAAAAGGTTGGTTCTTGTTTATTTAGTTAGTATATAAAATATTCTAGTACTTAAAGCTCTGTCTTTAAAGTATAATAATTAAAAAAAGTATTATTACATAAAATAGAGAGATTAGCTCTAATATTTTTAGTATAAACCCTAATTACCTTTCTAAAATATATTAATATTATTATAGATAGTGTTATTTTATCTTTCTTTTATAGTTAATTTACTGCTTTTAATATCTATATATTTTTTAATATTATCTTATAAAAGTGTTAGATATTTTAATAGGTATAGTACTTAAGCTTTAAGCTATAGCTTATTATATTCTTAGTAGAAATAACCAAAAAAATAAGAGGTTATTAAATAAGTGATAATAGTTTATATTATGTGGCTACTATATCTTACAGTAGCGTTACACGCTGTAGACTAAAAAATCTTAATAAAATTTAAAATAAGTATAAATTTAATAATACTATAAGGTCTACATAGTGAAAGGTCCCCTTACTCTAAGTTTTTTTACTATTTTTTAACTAGTTTTTTTAAGTGCTTTATAGGCTTCTATTAAGTAACTAATACTAAAATACTAGCCTATATAATTAGTATATAATTAAGTATATAAATACTTTCTATACTTTATAAGTACTTTTTAAGAATTTTTATTTTTTAATTTATTTTATACTTTTTTTTATTTTTTACTATTTATACTTTCTACCTGTAAAGTACCTTTTATAAATAAACTAAAAGTAAATTAAAAAAATTTAAGTAACTTCTTAAATAAACTAGTTTTACTCACTAATAAGTCTATTTATTATTTTTATAATAAAAAAGTATAGTAACTTTTTAAAATTAAGTTTTAGTAAAATTTTAGTAATTATAACTTTATAGTTTTTAAACTATAATTTTTATTTAGTGGTATACTTTTTACTATATACTATTATACTAGCTATACTTATATATAATTAAATATTAGTATTAGTAAGCTATTTTATTAAAAGTATTTAGTAATATATATTTAATTAAAAGCAGTTACACGTAAAGTAAAACTAATAGTATAACTTACTCTTATTTTATAAAATAGTAGGAAATTTAGTAAATAATTAAAAAAAAATTAGTACTTAATTTACTTTATTTTCTTATTAAACTTTAAGTAATATACTATTATATAATAGTAGATTTAAAGTCTAGTAAAAAATAAAAATAATTACTTAAAGTTTTAAGTTATATTAAAATAAGTAAGTAAAAGAAGTAACTTTTTATTAATAATATTTTATAGTTAAATACTAAATTTAGCTAAAGCCTTATAGTTATTTTTATTAAAAAGCTTTTTATTAGAATTTAGCACGTTTTTATAATAGTATATACTATAGTTATAAGTACTATTACAACTTTACTATTTAAAACAATTTTAGCTATTAATAATACTAAACTTAAAAATAAGTACTTTATTCTTAAAAGCTTAAAAATAATAGTAAAAGTAATAAGTAATAATATAGAAATTATTTTAAATATTATTAACGTATTTCACAAGCGAGCTGGTTAAACAAGCGAGCTGATCACTTTACCAAGAAATTACGAAAACCTTAATAACTTTATCAATTCTTAATATTTTTTAATAGAAATTTAAAATCTATAAGAATATATACTATACCTAGCTGGTATTCAATTTATAGTATAATTATATTATTAATTAATTTAATTATTCAACTAAGACTAAAAGTTTAATAAAAACAGGGTTGACAATCCTATTTTATAAGAATATTATAAATTCTTATACGAACAATTTTTATTATTCATTCCACACTATCTACTTTTAAAGTAAAATAGTCAATAGTCTATAACTAGTCTAATTTTATTAGTTATATTATATGAAGCTGTTTTCGGCACCTAATTTTTAATATCTAGATAAGTATTAACTTCTACTACTATTTACTAATTTATTAACTTAATCTATAAGTGTAATAAAACGTTATTAAATTTTTATAAAGTTCTATTAAGGTTTAAAGAAAATATATTATCTATATACTTTTTTATTAAAACTTGTTGTAATTATTGTAATTAAATTAATTAATAACATAATTATACTATAAATTTAATACTAGCTAGATATAGTATATAGCGTTATAGATTTTAAATTTCTATTAAAAAATATTAAGAATTGATAACGTTATTAAGATTTTTGTAATTTCTTGGTAAAGTGATCAGCTCGCTTGTTTAACCAGCTCACTTATAAAATACGTTATACATAATTTTAATTTTAGTAACAAAAGTAGTATTCTTTTACTTATTATATTAAGAAAGATGTTATATTAAGTTGTTCTAATAGTAATTAGTTATAAAAAAAGTAATAAATAAATTTAAACTCTTTAGTTACTATACTCAGTAAAGTATTAGTATTAGTATTAGTATTAGTTCTAGTAAATAATAAAATAGAATTATATATTATAACTTTAAGATCTCTACTTTTACCTACCTAAAAAAACGTGTTTTATAAAAAAATTTAGTAAAACATATAACTAAGTTTAGTATAACTATAGACTAGAAACTATTATTTTTAAAAATACTTTAAAACTTATTAATAAAGATTTCTTTATTACTAAATATTTTTGATGTAAAGAAACTAAACTTTATATTTACTTAATTTTATATAATTATATTAAACGCTACATAGTAAAACTAAAGCTTTAACTTAATACTATAAAACTTCTAATTTTATATATTAGAAACTAAATTCAGAACTATAGTAACTTAAAAAGTAGAATTATTTTTACTATTACTTTTACTACTATTTCTATTACTATTCTTACTATTATTTTTATTATTATTTTTACTATTATTTTTATAAAGTATATTTATATTATTATTTAAACTTTTAATAGCTTAGTTGTAAGTAAAAACTTTTTATATAATATTTATAAATTATTCTTATTAAGTAAGTGTAAAAAATAGTTTATTTATTTTAATAGTAAGTAAATTACTATTAATATAATTATTAGAAAGAGTACCTAAAACTTTATTATTAATAGTAATATTTTTATAGTTATTATAATTTTATTGTAAAAAGTATAGTTAACACTAAACTATTTAATACCATATATAATAGTTATTTTAAAACTATTAATTAACGCGTTTATAATTTTTACTATAAAAGTAAAATAGCTTAAAAAGTATAATATTAAGGTCTTAAAGTAAAAAAGGTAATAAACTAATTTTTTTTTAACTTTATATAAAAAGTAGCAAATATACTCTATATATTTATATTAGGTACCTTAATATTAGTAAACTTTTATAAAAATATATACTTAAGTAATTAGTATTTTCTTTATAAGAGAAAGTTTTAGAAACTCTTTAAACTATAAGCTAGTATCTATCTTATTATTACAACTAAATAGAAATATAAAATTAGGATCTTAAAAGCTATTTTTAAGTTTTAAGTACTTAGCCTTATTTTTATAGTAAATAGAGTACTTTTTATTTATAAGCTTTATATTAAACTAGTATTTATTATAAGTACTATAAGTTTCTATTATAAGCTTATTAAAGTAAGTGTAAAACCTTTTAATTAGTTATTAATTTATAAAGCAAAGAGTAAAGTTATTTAAAAAAGTGTTACTTAAAAAATTTATAAAAAGTTAAATAGTAGTAAGTTATAAAATAAACTTATATTAAAGAGTAGAAATAAAGTAGAAATAGAAACTTATTAATTATACTATTTTAGAATATAAGTATTAACTATAAAAGCTAATTTAACTCTATATTCTAGAATATAAATATTAACTATAAAAACTAATTTAGCTTATTTTAGCATTTTATTAAAAATAAAATAAATAGTATAAATAAAACTTTATTATTTATTTAATACTTAATATAGTGTTACTTCTAAACTTTAGTTTAAATATATTAAGTATTAGCTTAAGCTAAAGTATTATTACTATCTAATTTACTTAGTAAATAATAGAAACAACTATACTATTATTATAAAGTAAGAAACTATACAGTATAATTAAAAGACTTTAAAGTATAAAAAGTAGACCTAAAAGTATTAAATTTTATATAAATATAACTACTTTTAGTAAGAAGTATAATATAAGTATAATTATTTAAAATAAGAATATAAGATAGTAAATAATATATATATAAGTAATATAGCTTTATGTTTACACTAAATAGCTAATTAACTATAGAGTTTTTAAGAAATTAAGTATAAGTATATTATAATAACGGGCTCGGTCTTCACGTGTCGTAATATAAATATAAGTTAATAAAATAAGTTAGCTCTATTTTAGCTATACTAAAATAAGAAGAGAAGAAATATAAAGAAAGTCTATTTTTAAATAAAATAGTATATAGCCTAAGCGTAAGCTAGCTATACTTTAAGTTTTATACTAAATTATAACTAGTATAGCTAGTTATAATATTATGTAATCTATAGTAAGTTAAATAAATAGTACTATTATATTATCTCCTCTTTAAGTAAGGCTTATTTTTAAGTCTCTAAGTTATAATTTTCTTCTTACTAGTTTCTATACTACTCTTATTTTTAAAGCTATCTTATTATTTTCCTTTATTACTTCTAAATCCTTCTCTATTTTATATATTTTTAACTAGGTGTTTAGTTATACTGGTGGTTCTACTCTTTTTAGATAAGCCTTATAATAATTTCTTATTTTATATAAAGCGCCTATAAAGCCTCGGGCGTTATACTAGGTAGAATCTAGATTATAAGCTAGCTAGAATACTTTATACTATAGTTAGTTACAAAATAGATAGCTATTAAGAATTTTCTATACTAGCTACTTAGAATACTTATTAATCTTAATAGGCAGTTCCTCAGGTTCAATTTAGCTAAATAGTAAGTAAGTAAAAGTCTTTTATAAATAGTTTATATAAAAGATATTAAGTATACGTATGTGCTGTAGTAACTTAAGATAATAGAAATATCTCTTTATACTTATAATAGAATAAGGTTTATATATCTATTAGTTAAGCTTTTAGCTAAATTAGCTAGTAGTAAAGCTTTTAAATATAATATATATTTTATCTTCTATAGAAAAGTTTAGCTCACAGTGTTTCTTATTAGCCTATTAAGTTTATTTTTCTTATACTTAAGTAATCTCTTGTTAAGCTATTTCTATAGCTAGTTTTATTATATTATAGTAAGCTTTAGCATAGCTCTACGCTTTATCACGTAATATCTATTTATAAACTATAATAAATACCTTTATATATTTCTTCTAATTCTAGTAATAGATTAGTTAGTAGCTAAACTTAATTTAATAAAGTAATAAGCCTATAGCCTTATATAGCAAAAATACTTAAGTCTAGTCTATATAAGATAGTAGGTTTAACTAGTTATTCTAATAATAATTAATAAATAAGCATAGGCGCTAGTTAATGTACTAGTTTAAAATCTTAATATTTCTATTAGTTTAGAGATAATATAGTATTAAGAGCTTTTATTTAATTTCTATTAATTAATATAGCTCATCTATAAATACTGAGATAAACTAAAAACTATAATTAGAGACTATTAATCTAAATAGATTAAATACTTACTAGATATAATAATAGTACATATTAGCTACTTAAGTAGTTATAGTGGTTTTATAATAAGATAGTAAAAAGTAGTGCTTATTTAGCTAGTTTATAATAATAAAAATATAGTTATATTTTTTTTTAATTAAAGAGAAGGATTTAAAGTTTATAGAAATATCTCACTATACTTACTTAGAGATTAGTAGTAATTTAAGTAAGCTTAAAGTTTTATTATAAAATATATAGCTCTATTTATAAGCTTTATATATAACTATATAATAGTCTATATCTTTATTTATATAGCTTTAGTAGTAGTAGTTCTGAAGTAACTTATTTATTTTTCTTTTATCTAAGTAAGTAGTTACCTAAGTAGTATAAATAGCTTAAATAAAATAAGTTTCTAAAAAGTGTATAGTAGAGACTACTAGCTTATTATAATATATAAAAAGGTTTTAGCTAAGTTTTTATACTAAGTATTTACTAGAAAGAGTATGTTTTTAAAATAGCTATAGACTCTCATAACTACAATTCACTTTAATAATATAATTAATTAGTAATTAAGAGTTATTTAGGAGTAGTAAGACTATAAAAGTATTAATAGTAATTATTTTAATTATATTAATAACTAATATATCTCTTATTAATAGTATAGCTAGGTTATTACTTATAGCTTTAATAAAGCTAATATTAATTTACTTTATTAAAAGAAAAACACGTGTTTAGGTTGCTTTATTTTTATTTTTTTAAGTCTTTAGTTTCTTTTACTTACGTAAGAGTGTATCAGCTACTATGTTAATTATATTAAAATAATAAATAAGTATTAAGTAATAGTCTATTATACTTATTACTTTATTAGGAAAAAAATTAGTAGTATTTTTACAATACTTAATAGTAATTAGCTATTATTTATATATTTTATATATTCTATTTTATAACTTATAGTCTTAACTTTAAAGTAGTATTAAGCTGCTAAATGTAATACTATTTTATAAAATACTACAAAATACGTGATTATATTCTCTAAAGCTTTTATTAATATTTATAATATTTACACGATTTATCTATTGCGCGTATTTTATAAATTTAATACTAAGTATATTATATATCTCATATCTAGTTCACTTTTTATACGTAGTATGTATATTTTAAACTATAATTTTAAATTACTAGCTACTATTAATTTATTATATAAAATAATAAAATACTATATAAGCTCTATTTACTTTCTCCTTTTTATATTAAATTAGAATTAGTTTTATACCGAATTGAAATTAACTTTTATATTAAATTAAAATTAGCTTTTATACTAAATTGAAATTGGCTCCTACACTGAATTAAAATTAGCTTTTATATTATATCTAGAGCTCTGTGTAGAGCTCTAAAGGTAGTTTAATATATAGCTCTAAAAATAACTTAATATATAGTTTTAAAGATAGCTTAGTATATAGCTCTAGAAATAGCTTAATATATAGCTCTAGAAATAGCTTAGTATATAGTTCTAAAGGTAGCTTAGTATATAGCTCTAGAAATAACTTAGTATATAGCTTTAGAGATAGCTCAGTATATGGCTCTAGAAATAGCTTAATATAAAGCTTTAAAAATAGCTTAGTATAAAGCTCTAGAGATAGCTTAGTATAGAGTTTTAAAGATAGCTTAATATAGAGTTCTAAAGGCAGCTTAATATAGAGCTCTAGAGATAACTTAATATAAGTTTAAATACACGTTAGTAAACAGATTACCTAAATATTAGCTTAATATAGATATATAAAGGAAGAAGAATAAAGGGAAGAAAATTCTATTAGAGTTAAATAAAAAACTAAGTTTAGCTTTTCACATACGGAGAAATTTAGTATGTATAGATAGAAAATAGTAACTTTACAGGCTTACAGCGCCCGTAGATATTAGTAATAAATTTTAGAAAGTAGATATATAAAACTAGACTATTATATAAATAAAATAGTATAGAATTTAAAAAAAGAGTATAGTATATTATAGTATTTAATAGCATTTTATAGTATCTTGCTGTATACTTATAGTTAAAATCGTAATTAGCTATATTTTCTAGTAGAAGAGTTATAAAAGAAATCATATTTAGTAACTAAATACCATTAAATACTTAAATAAAGTTATAATTAGCTGTACTTTGTAGTAGAGTTATAGGAGAAGTCACGTTTAATAGCTAAATACTACTAAATACTTAAAAATACCGGAAATACTAGAATAACATGAATATAAAATTCTTAGCCACGAATTTTTTTTCCTGATGTTAGTATATTTAGTAGAGAGTAAGCTTTTACTTTATAAAGAAATACTCTAACATGTAATAATTAGTTAGAGTATTAAATAACTCTATAGTGTATAAGCCTATAAGCTATAAGTGCTATTCTTAAAGACTATAAATTATAGTTAATATTTTTTTATTATGTATATCATAGTTTATCTGGGGCTTACTTATAGTCTTAGAGTAGAAAACTATAAGTTACTAGAAATTATCCTTCTAGAGCTATAATAATACTCTTATAATAATTCTATTACTTATATCTATCTCCATACACGTCTAATAGTAGGGTAAGTAGTAAACTAAAATATTATTTAATAATATTAAATCTTTAGCTTACTAAAAGGCTATTAGTTTATATTTATTAAAAATATACTATATACTCTTCTTAAGCAGCTTAGTAAGTAATTAAATAATATATCTATAGTTTTTTAAAAAGGCTCTATAGAAATTATAGAATCTTAGAAAAGATTATAGGCTTTTAATTAATATAGGTACTAGCTATTTCTATATAATAGTAACCTTCTCAAGGTCTTTTTAAATCCCTTTTATACTAATAATAAGGCCTAAGAACTTTATTCTAATAATAGTAAACTTACTTTTCTTAATATTTATTTAAAGACTTATATTTTAGAAATATCTTAGTACCTGAATAACATGCTCCTTATACTATAGCAAGTCTTTAAAATAAATTAAAATATTATTAAGATAAATAGTATAAAAGTTATTTAGTAGGCTATAAAATACTTTATTAATATAATACTAGAATATAGTAAAGCTATTATAAAAACTAAATAATAGTATATAGTACTTATAGTTTCTATACTAAGTATAGAACATAGTTAGGTCCTTTATGTCTTTATTTAAATATATATAATAGAAAGTTTATTATATATTAAACTTAGTAAACACTTTTATACGCGTTAACTAAATAAGAGTCTTCTAAATTAATAGAATTAGATAAGCGTCTTTTTTTATAATAGTATTAAGTTTATAATAGTTAACATAAAAGTGCTATATTTCTTTAGGCTTTTTAGTAAATAGTACTAGAAAAATATATAAAGCATTACTATAAGTAATAACACCTTATTAAAAGTAGTTATTTAGATAGGTCTTAATAAGCTATAGCTGCTTAAAAGATATATTATATAATAAACTTAATATTAATATATTCTTAGCTATTAATTTACTATTATAGTTAATACCTTCATAATGTGGGGGCAGTATGTTAGAGTAGAATAGCTTTTATTTAATAAGCTACTAAAGTTTCTCTTTTCTTATAAGGTTTTTATTTAATTAATAGGGCCCTTCTAGTAAAGCCTTTACTAAGAGATTTCTAGAGTTTTAAAAAAAAGCTTTAGATTTAATAAGTTAAGCTCATCTCTATAGTTCTAAATAAGCTTATTTATTTTATAGATACTAATATATTCTAATATAGTTTCCTTCTGCTATACGTGTATTATAAAGGTAATAATTTTTATAGTATTAACCTTAAAGCCTACTTTAGAGAGGTTTTTATGTAAGATAGGCTAAAAATAAAAAGTTTACTTACTTAGCTCTAACTACTATTATAAATAAAACTATTCTTTTATTTTCTTAAGGTTTTTTTACTATATAATCTATTAAAGTAAGTACTAAAGTGACTTATAGGTGTATTATAAAATTACTATATTTATTAGCTCATCACGTTAATTAGTATTAGCTTAATATAAGAAGTTAATTTTAGTTAATAAATTTTATATTAAAATAATAATATTATACTTATAGTTAATTAGTTTATTATTTAGCTATTTAAGTATTTACTTTTTATAGTTAATTAAAGTACCTATGTCTTTAAATAGTTTATAGCTGATTATAAGATCATAGCAACTAATATTATAAAAAATAAAATAAGTTAATAAATAGTAGTTATCTAGTACTAGATTAACTTAAAAGTATTTATCTATTTATCTATTTATCTATTTATTCTATTATTGTAGCTAGCTAGGGAGATAGATTTTATTTAATAAGTTTTTATTATAAGCTCTTTCTTAATAACATGTATGTACTTTAGGTGTACTAAAATAAAACTACTAGCTTTAGTATTTAAAAACTACTACTTAGCTTAATAGCTAGTTTACTAATAGAAAGATAATAAAATAGGGTAAAAGCTAGTCTACTAAATAGTAATTAATAAGAGTTAAACTAGTTAGTAACTTTAGAAAATAACTTTAGAAAAAAAACTTTCTTTAAGGTAAGTTTTTTCCTAATAGTTTCTCTATAATAAGCTAAAACTCCTTATTATTACTAATATCTTAAAATATATAGAACTTTTTATTAGTATTTATAAACTTAATTACTTTAGCTATAGCTTAAGTAGGTAGTTAATAGTTTTTTATAAAGTAATTAAATTTCCCGTAATTATAGTAACTAGCTAGCTTAGAGATAGTTATTAATAAAATAGTAATAGCTACTATATAAGTTAAATACTTAGTTTCTAAATAAAACTACTAAATTAGTAGTAGCTAAGTTTTTCTAGTTTTTTTATTAATTTACTTAGTAGCTTTCTTAGCGCTAAGAGCTAGCTTATTAGTAAAGTCTTAAACTAAGTCTATATACTTATTATACTAGTTATAATACTATTATTAGTAGATGCCTATCTGCGTATATAGAGTGTTTAGAAGCTTTTTATAAAATTCTTCTACTTATTAGTTTATAGGTAGGCTGTGTTCTTAAGCTAGATAAAAGAAATCACTTTAAAATATAGTAAAGTTAATAAGGTCTTTAAGGTAAAGCTTTTAGAAATTATAGTAAGTATTAAGTCTCTTATATAAGTTACTATACGTTCTTTTTAGGTAATTTATTATATACTAGTAGCTAACTAGCTGCTTACTCTCTTTATTATATATATAAGTATTAAAAAATACTAGTTAACAGAACCCTTTATATATGTATGTATATAAGAGATAATATTCTCTTAAGTAGCTTACTTACTAGCTTTAGTAAACTAGTTTTAGTTAGTATATATCTTATCCTTTAAGATATCCCTCTATTAATTAAAGGTAATATTCTTACTGTTCTTAAGTATTAGTAGATTAGGAAATTATGTTAAGTAACTATTATCTTAATAATTACCTATAGTAAACATAGCTAGTAGAGTGGCGGATAATAGGTAAAGTAATACTTAAGAAATTTAGTTACTAAAATCTTTTATATTAGAACTATTATTAGGTTTTATAGTAATATAGCTAGCTTAATTCTAAAAAGTCTATAGCAAAGCTATAAAGCGTGTTTTCTTTATTAGTATTAATAATAGTGCTAAGCTAGCTTTTACAGAAAGAAAAAAGTATATATTATATATAGATTTCTTTATTTATACTCTTAGTGTTTTAATTTTATTCTCTTAATTAGCTACACGCTTAAGCGTGTTATTTAGTAGCTAATAAAACTTAGTAAACTTATCTCTAGCTTTATTAAACTTAGTTTTAGCTATATTAAGCGCTTTTCCTAGTATATTAGTATAGTTATAATATATAAATACTTTAAGATAGCTATACTCTAGCTTACTAGTAATTATTACTTAATTAAGAATTATTAGGGTAAGAAGCATAATCTCTATTTTCTAAAGCTTATAAGTTCTCTAAGTAGTGCTTTTAGTAGTAGTTATAAAAAGTTTCTTATTATATCATACCTAAATATAAAGCCTTTTAATAGTATAGTTTTTTCTAATTATATTATTAAAGTAGTATATAATAGTACACTTAAGTAACTTAGAAATAGACGTGTAGTTATTACTAGTAGCTATTATTTTAGAATTAACTTTTATTTCTAGCGTAGAGAGCTTTCCTATAGTCTTAATCTATTTATTTTTATATATATATAGAGCTTCTAGTCTCTAGTAGGGTAAAGTAATTAGCTAATTCTCTAATAGAAAGAAAATAAGTTAATAGTACTTATAAGAGTCAGTTTCTTTAGCATAAAGAAGATAATAGAAAGGGGTTTACTAAAACTTATAATTCTCTTTTAATCTAATAAGTACGTTACTTACTATTATAGGTGTTTTAGTTATTTATTAAGTTACTTTTAAGGCCTACTATACAGGGCTTATATAGACTATTACTTAGAGTTTTAATTATCTACTATTATAAGGCTTTCTAGTAGAGATTATATAGTTAACAAACTAATAACTTAGTATAATTATGTAATTAATTCTCTAGGTACAGTTATTAATAAATTAAATGCTTAAGTTAATTACGTGGTTTGACCTTAATATTATATCACTATTATCTAGCTAAGTTAGAGAGATTTTAGTATAATATAATAACAGACTTATTCTTCACATGTCGTAATATAAATATAGGTTAATAAAATAAGTTAACTCTATTTTAGCTATATTAAGATAGAGAGAGAAAAGATATAAGAGAAGTCTATCTCTAAATAGAGTAATATATAGCTTAAGTATAAGCTAGCTATATTTTAAGCTCTATACTAGATTATAACTAGCGTAGCTAGTTATGATATTATGTAATCTATAGCAAGCCAAATAAACAGCACCATCACATATATATATAAATAGTATATTATTATTTTTATAGTATAAGTATGTAGCTTTTTAAGTACTATAGTTTATTTTATTAATAGTAGCATTTTTAGTATAACTATATTAGTTATAAAGAAAAAGTAGATCTATTAATAAAGTATAGTATATATTTTAGTATAGTATAAATTATGTAAAAAAAGTTGTATAAAAAAGATATTAATTAAAGTATTATAGTATTAGTTATAAAAACTTTAGTAAAACTTTAGTATTTTTTCAGTGTAAAATAACTAGAACTTAAACACATAATATTACATTTTTTAACTAACTAAAACACGAGAATTTTTAGTACAACCTTAACAAAGTTTTGAATTAAAAATTTTCTTTTTATTTAAATAGAAAAAAGTCTTACTATACTTAGTAATAAACTATAACTTATATTATAACATAACTTTAATACTATAAAAATTAATATTTTTAACTATATTTTTAACTATACTTTTATTATACTAACTTATTATATAGTATATTTATATATAATAACTTTTTTACTAGCACTTTTTAAGTTACTATATAAAAGCTTTACTAACTTTTTTTTATACTTTTTTTTCTTTATATTAAAGTAACTTTAATATAGTACTTTATTATTTATAACTATTTATAACTATTTATAAGTTTATGTTAACTATAATATTTATTAAATTAGCTAAATAAAAGGTTTAAAAGTATAATAGTTAATACTTTAAGTATAATAAACATGGCTATATTTTTTAAAACTATATTATTTTTTTAATTAAAACTTTAAAGTACAAGCGTATTTAAATTCTAATAATTAATTTATTTTAATTTTTTTTGAATCTAATTTTTTTTATAAATAAAAATACTTTTAAACTTTTTAAGCTAGCTTATTAAAAACTTTATTTTAGAGTTAAATTACTTTTTAAAATATTTTTAATACTAAATTTCTATTAACTTATAAACTACTTGTTAACTAACTTTTAAAGTTATTAAATAAACGCTTTATATATTATTTAATAAAATAGCTTATTTTACTTTATTACTACTTTAATTAATATTAAAGTAACTAATATAAGTTATATTAATAGATTTTTAGTTAGTACTTAAAAACTTTATTTTTTACTACTTTTAAATATTTTATATTCAACTAATTTTAATAGTAAATGTTTTAAAAAAAGGAATATTTTATATACTACTAATATAACTTTTTACTATATAAATTATATTAAAAAAGATTTAATTCTTTATAACTACTATAAAAAAACTATAAATTAGTTTTTAATTAATTATAAATATAAAGTATAAAGCTAACTTTAACTATAATTTATAAAAACTACTTTTTAATACTTTTTGTTACTAAGCTTACTATTTATACTTATTTTAATTACTAACTTACTTAAAAAACTTTTTAGTAAACTTTTTACTAAAAAGTCTTTACTTTAATATTACTTATATATAATATACTTGAACCTATTTTTTAATTTTATTATTAACTACTTATATATAATATACTTAAACCTATTTTTTAATTTTATTATTAACTACTTAATTATAATATAATTATTAGCTAATTAAAATAAACTACTAGTTATAAAAATTTGATACTTAAAATTTTTTTTTGTAAACTATTTTTTAAAGAATTTCTACTTAAAGTCTAAATTCATATTTAAATATGTACTTAAATTTAACACTAAATTAAATAAAAACTTTTATAAAAAACTTAAACTAAGTATAAATATTTACTTAATTAAAGTAGTTTTCTTTATATAAATAGTCTAGAAATATGAATACAAAATTTTTACTATTTTAATTTTAATTTTTTTATATAAATTTAGCTACTAAGGTTTTAAAAAATTACTATAATATTTTTAAAATATTTTTATATAAAAAAGCTAATAAACTACTTAAATATTATTTACATAATTATAAAAGATTTTTTTTTTAAAAAAAAAAACCCCTAAATTTAACTATTTTGTAAAATATTTTAAAATAAATTAAAAGTTTTTATAAAGTATTTCAACAAGTATTTTACTAAAAAATTTATTAGAGTAAATATATATTTTATAATTATACTAATTATTTTTATAAAAAAGCTTAATAAAAGTTTTTTAATTTTATGTAAACTATTATTTATTTATTTATTATTCTTATGCTGATTTGGGTAGTAGTATGCCATATAAACCTTCTATAAACTTAATTATATAAAGAAAAACTTATTATAGGGCACTTAGCCTCCGCTTTTAAGAAAAATAATTTGTTTCTTTTATTACTGAGCGTAGCGAAGCTTTCTTCTATTTAAATAGAAGGGTTTTTAGTTCAGAAGTCTACTAAGATAGCACTAAGGTTTCTTGTGTTTTGGTTAGTTAGAAAAAACGATCTTATATAATCAGGTTCTAGTTATTCCGCACTAGAGGAACACTAAAGTTTACTAAAAATTCTTATATAACTAATACTTCAACGCCTTGACTAATATCTCTTTTACGTAACTTTTTTTATACCTAATACTTTCCTAATGGATTTGTTTTCTCTTTATAACTAGTGTGGTAACCCTAAAGATGCTGCTACTAATAAAATAATCTATAGTATTTAAAAAGCTACGTGCTTACGCTGTAGGAATATTAATATATAATATATATATATACTTATACCTATTAAGGTCTTTATAGCTAATTATATATATAGTATAAGCATAAAGCTGTATTATTTCTACCTTCTACTTTCTACTATTTTACACTCTTACTATAAGTAGTTATACCTATGCGACACCTCTCGCTAAATATAGTTATATTTATATAATATTATACGCCCCTAGCTCTGCCTTCTATACTATATAGTTTTTTAACTATACTATATAGTGCTTTATTTTTACGACGGCAGCGCAGTCCTTCTTATTATTTACTAAGTAAATTAAATAGTAATAATATACTAGCCTAAGCTAACGCCTGCTGTACTTAAGCTGAGGTTTAGAAATAATACTATATTAAGTATTAAGCAGGTAATAAAGTGTTACTTATATTATCTATTTTATCTTTAATAAAACACTAGGAGGAGCTAAATTAGTCTTTTTAGTTAACCTCTTTATCCCAGAATACAGAGCCAAATCAGTCTTTAGACTTAATATCTATATTCTAGAATACTAAGCTGAATTAGCCTTTATAGTTGATATTTATATTCTATAATACTACACTTAATAAGTTCCCTTTTTCCACTCTATCTATACTCCCTAATATAGGTCTATCTTATAACCTGCTGCTATCTAACCCTGTTATGGATTTTTTAAGTAATATCTTCTTAAATAACTCTGCTTTTAGCTTTATAGATTAATAACTAATTAAGAGATTTTACACTTACCTTAATAAGCCTGTAATAGAGACCTATAGTACTTATAATAAACGCTGGTTTAATATAAAGCTTGTGGATAAAAAGTGCTCTATTTACCGTAAAGACGAGACTAAGCACTTAAGACTTAAAGATAGTTCTTAAGATCCTAATTTCATATTTTTATTTGGCTATAATAATAAGATGGACTCTAGCTTGTAGCTTAAGAAGCTTCCGAAACTTTCCACTATAAAAAAGATACTAATTACTTGAGTGCATATCTTCATAGAAGTCCGCTAACATTAAAGTGCTTAATATAAATATACAGGGCATATTTACTACTTTTTATATAATATTAGAAAGATTTTTAGTTTGTTATCTCTTTTATTTTAAGATCTTAATATTATACTCCTTAAGCCACTCTGTTCTTCTGGTGATAATTATAAACATATTAACTAACAGTTTTAGAATAACTATTGTGTACGGTGTTAGGTAGTTTAGCATTAGCTATACTTCTTATAGCAGAATTATAATAGCTATAAAGATATTACTATTAACAATAAAGCCTTAAGCGCTCTCCCTAATAATGATTATGTTAATAGTAATTTACCTACTATTAAGATAAATAAAGTATCTTTTATATTTGCTTAATAAGAATAGTCTATAAATACTACGCAAGGAGATCTCGCCTATGACTAGGCTACTAAGAGTTTAGACACTAATACAAATATACTCTATAAGGATAATAGTAAAGATAATAATAGAAATAATAATAAGAATAGTAGTAAGGATAATAGTAAGAATAATCCTATTCCTTAAGTTACTATAGTTCTAGATCTGGTTCCTAATACACAGGAGTTAGAGATTCTACAGCGTTAGATTAGAGCCCTAGTCTTACTCTCTATAGCATTTATCTAATATATCTCTTTATTAGAGTTTAACTGTAGTGAGGCGTTACTAAGTAGGGCTTTTCTAATATACTTTTCTATAAATATAAAGGAGTACACAAAGCCTCATTAATAATATATTAACTATAAATTCTATATTAAATATATATTACTATATAAGAATAACCGTATAGCATAATATCCATGCTTTCATTACGTGACGTTTAATATAATTATAAGAAAACAAGTAAACTTAAAGTCTAAGTTTTTTATATTAAGAATATCTAATAATAAAGACATCTCTATTAATAAGCTTTAGAGTGCTTTTAAGGATAATAGTTTCTAGTTTATAGCTATACTAAATTTAGTTATATGTTTTACTAGAGCTCTCTATAGGACGCACTCTTTTTAGGCAGGTAAGAATAAAGATCTTAAAGCTATAGTATATAATTCCATTTCGCTATTTACTAGAACTAATATCGGGACTAATACCGGGACTAATACTGGGACTAATACTAAGACTAATACCTTTCTAGGTACGGCAGCTAAGGAGTTTAAGTTTATTTATTACTTTCTCTATAGCTAATTACTATTAGAATAACTTAATATAATATCTATTTTAATATAATAAGTAGAAGAATGTTACCCCCGCCGCTAGAATTAAAATTACACGTAATAACGTTTAAGATAATTCTCATATTATTACCTATTACTTTTACTATTATTTTTAAGCTTTCAAGGATAAAGTACTTACTCTTAAGTTTAGTATTATTAATAATTAAAATTATTTTAAGTAGCAGAGCTGTGGTAGTATTTATAATTATAATATATATTACTATAAAGACGCGCTAAATCCTGATAAGGAGCTCTTTAATAAAGATAACTACAGAGCTTTAGCTAAATTTATGAGGTTTTAAAGAGTATATATTTCTACTATATATTTTTAACTTTAGCTTTAAGATATTATTAATGAAGGCTCGCCTCTTTTACTTACCTATTCTAATATAACCTAGGAATTTAAATAATTGTTTTTAATCTTAACTAGGATTTAAATCCACTATTGTATAATAAAGTATTACTTAAAGTTTAATAAGAAGATAAAATAGCTTAAGTGCTGATTTTCTGCTTCCTAGCTATTTACCAAATTCCCTACTATTTACTATAATAAGGGTAAGTCATACTATCAATTTTACCCTACATATAATCACTTTTAATTAAATCTATATTATTATATACTCCTAATAGGATGGCTGGCTAATACTGATATTTAACTATATACTAGTACTACTAGTGTAATAGTATATAATAGGAAGTATACCACTAAGTAAAAGAAGCCCTTTAAGGACTATAAAACTATAATTACTAGAATTTTACCTAAACTTAATTCTAAAAGGCCGCTATACTCTTTTGTTATAAAGATAATAAATAGGCTTATTAGTAAGTAGGACTGGTTAACTTAAGAGATTTCCTATCTTCTTCTTAATCTACTATTAGTTTATTACTCTTATTAGGTACTTAATATTGATTATCAGCTAGAGGAGGACTAGCTAAATACGTACTATTTTAAGAAAAAAGATAGCAAAGATAATAGAACTCTTTATTATAGTAAGAATTTTCTTTAAAAGTATAAAAATTATCCTAATCTATATAATCTTTCTTTTCATGATTTTCTTTTTAAACATAACTATACTAGTGATATGAAGGAGAGGTCTTGGGCTAAGCTAAAAGTTTTAAACTTTATATTCTAATATTATTTTAACTATAACCCAGCGTAGTTTGCTTGTATTAAACTTATACTCTATTATCTATTTTAGAAAATAAGTAAAATCCTTTCGTCTAAGAATAGAATTTTTATTATATATAAGGAGGCTTACTAGTACTATAAGTCCTACTATAGTTACCTATAAAATAATTTATATAAAAAAGAAGAACTATTTACTAAAGAAAATAATCCAGACTTTAAAGACATTAATGAAGAAAAGAAAGACTTTAATTTATTTTAGAAAAAATTAGCCGCTTATTAACCAGACATATAGGATATTTTAATTAATAAAAAAAACTTAAGAGATTACTCTAAAGATTATGTAATAAATTAGTCTACCTAAATTAGTACCTATGACCTTAATCTCTTTATATACTGGAAATAATAAAAAACTAATTATTTTACTAATCTTACTATCTAGGTTAGGGGGACATATAAGACTCTTACTGAAAAATAAAAGTTATTTAATAAGCTTATTATAAACTACTATTAGTTAATTTTAATTAGAGAAAACCCCCTACAGTAGCTAGTTAACCTAGATAGAGAAGTAAAGTCTAGAAAAATACATATTATAAAATTTATCTTTACTAAGCTTAATAACTTAGCTACTACTTATAAATATTATTCTCTAATAATTCAAGCAGTACTTATAGGTTGTGTTGTCTATAATATTTCTAATAAGACACTAAACATACTATTTTATATTCTAATTAAGGGTATAGAGTTTATTAAGTTGTTATTATAAGCTATTTAGGCTCTCCAGGCTACGTTTAAGAACGTTTAGTATCTAGTTATAGATAAAAAATCTATAGTTAGCTTAAAAATACTTGCCTAAGTTAATTTATAGTGTAAAGAGATTTTTCTATTATCTAGTTATTTCTTCTTTAGTAGCTTAAGTGTGGTTTTAGCTAAGAATTTCTTTTAACTTCTACCTATAAGTGCAAGGCCTTTATATAATACTTATATATTCTAGAATATAAGTAAGACATTCAGGCAGCAGCTATATCAGTAATTTAAGAAATCTATTATCCTTAATATTATAATGTGATAGTAGGGCCATGATTAGGGGGCTTTTTATAACACGTTAGGTTATCTTTATATTAAAAAGATTATAATTTAGAACTAGCTTTTATTTACTACTAGGATTTAATTAACACTTTTTATAGATAATATTAATTTATTCTGAGACACAATCTATATCTATGCTAAAAAAGCTTAAGTCTAGAAGTTAAATTACTACTAGCTATAAGATTCTAGCTAACTTATAATAGCTATTACAGCTAGCTATAAGGGCGTAGAGGCTAAAAATTCCACTATAAAAAAAACTAGAAACCTTAAGATATTATTTTTTTTAAGTATTAGCTCACGGGTTATGTTTATGGATAATATATAAATAAAAAAAAGGCCTAGTAAACGGTGCTCTAGGTGTATTAGATAATATTATATAGTTAAATAATATTATAAACCTTTAAAAAGAAGCCCCTTTAGCGTTATTTATTACTTTTAATAACTATAATAGGCTATTAGTATATAGGACCTCAGGTAGGAAAAATATAGTACTAATTTTCTATTATTATTAGGATTTCTAGTATGGGAAAGTTGCATGTTTATAAACTTAATTCCCTTTAGTAGTAGCTTATACTATTACTATTTATAAGTTATAAAATATTATTATTAAACAGGCGGTATTAGATATCTCAGATAAAAAGGACTTTATTTTTAGATTAACTTATATAGCTATTTCACGCTGCAAGACTCTCTAGGGTGTGCTATTTATAAATATCTTTAACTTTTAAAGATTAAAGTAAAAAGAGAGTAAGATAACACGTATAAGACAGGCTAATATTAATAAATGGTTTTAATATTAAGTTATAGTTACTAATATAGTATTTAGATCTTAAAGGGAGTAAATATGTTTATAGTTAAATAGACTAATACTAACTAATACCTAGAACTTTGTTATTCTGTGTTTACTTCTACTTAGACCTATTAAGCAGCTTAATCTATACACTAACGTCTTTTAGTATAGAATTATTATTATCTAAAAGCTAGTTAAGTAGGTGCTTAGCATTATTCTTATTAAAATTCCTAAAGTAAAACTTCTTAGTAAAGTCTTTTATTATATTAGACTAAAAAGCACCCGGAAGACCTAAGTATCCTAATATAAATGCTAACTGAATTTCGGACTAAAGATATTAGCTATAAGATTATGCTGCAGTGATTACTACTATAATAACACATTCTAGACAGCTAAATAAATTATAAAAGGGTGGAATTAAACAGCCACTAATTAAATCTACTTTAAGTATTAAGACGCCGCGTTTAATTGCCAGAGTATATAAGACTTTTAAAATAGAAATCTAGATTATATTAGCAATATACTAATACCTAGACTAATATCTTACTTTATAGTAGATGCTAAGTAGTATAGTTGACTTCTTCTTTATAAGAATATCTTTAAGATTTATGCTCCTTTATGCTTAACTTACTTAGTTAAAGTGCTTAGCTTATATTATTATTATCAGATATTTCTAGACAGGTATTAGTTTAATATTAGTCTAAAACTAAGAAAATAAATTCTTATCTTAAATCGTAATTTACTTATAAGCCTAATAATATATCTAAAATCCGTCTAAGTAAGAAGCTGCCTTAATTTCTTAATAGTACTTTTTAATATTATATTCTAAAAGTGTTACACTACGCGCTACTGTGTTATTAAATCTAATATAATTAAATCTTTAAGTACTTAAAGTTATTCTTTAATAGTAGTGTTTAATTTTACTTTATTATTATTATCTACATTATTATTATCACCCGATACAGTATTGCTAAGGATAGAAAATTAGGAGGGATATTCTTTATTAGGGTTTTATAGCTTTACTTTCTAGATTTAATAAATACTAACCTTAAACCTACTAACGTTAGTGACTAATACTAAGACTAATATTTTATCTATTTATAGTTTTTTAATAGCCTTAGTCTTCGCTTTCTCTTTTAGGTTTTTTGTTATAAACTTTTTATTTTTCTCCTTAATAGCGTTAATTTCAGCCGCATGGTCCTTCACATATTTTATTTAATATTTTAAAATAAATTTATTTATTATATTCTTATCTCATACTAGGGCTAGCTTTTTACTCTCTAAATTATTATATTTATTTCTCTCTTTAGCAGTATACGCATTATCTGAATATTTATTATCTTTTTTTTAGTGTTTATTTAGTAACGTTATAGAGGCGCGTTTTACAGCACGTTTTAGAGACATAATAAATAGCTAATAAACAAGATATTACTAATATATAATATTAGTTTAGGTATTAGTTACGCGGCGTAAAAACTTACAAAATATTATTTTAATAAAGTTAGTATATTAGTATTAGTAAGAGAGTAAGATAAAATTAAATAAATAAATAATCTATACGCTAGGTAGCTAATTAAATACTTATATCTTACTAAAATTTTCTTTTTTACTTATTTTTATCTGTATCTTTACACTAATCCTAACGCCCCGACATTTTAAAATCTACTTTAATACTTAATTTAATTACTAATTATTTTGTTTTAACTAATACTTGCTTAATATCTTAACTATGGCTAGCATAGAGTAAGTTACGTCTATTAATTCTAATAAGCCTTATAATAATCCTACCAGCACTAAGTAGGTTACGCTTACTAGTTCTAATAAGCCTTATAATAATCCTCCTAGCATAAAGTAAGTTACGCTTAGTTTTAATAAACCTTATAGTAATATCTTTAGCATAGAGAATGTTATGCTTAGTGGTTTTAATAAGTCTAGTAATAATATTCCCAGCACCTAGCATGTTATGTCTAGTGGTTCTAATAAGCCTTATAATAATATTCCTAGTATAGAGTATATTACGCACACTAGTTCTAATAAGGTATATAAGAATATTTTAAGTAAGAAATATATTACGCTTACTAGCTCTAATACGCCTCGTAAAAATCTTACTAGTAAAGTAGTATATAAACTAGCTTAAAAGTTAGCCTATAAGACTATTACTGCTATAGATTAGTTCTTAGTATTAGATAAGATATTAGTTAATTATAACTAATACTTCGTAGTTTTTTAGTCTTAAACGCGTATTAAACAGCTTCCGGTAGCTTTAGCTAGTAATAAATCTTAAGTTTTACTACTCTTATATCTTAACTCTTTTGGTAATAATCGCAAGCGTAAGCCTAGTAGTACGTATTTCCAATTTTCTTTTCTTTTCTTTTATTTTCTTTTTTTTTATTTTTATTTCTAATATTAAGTTAACAATTTACAGCTAGTGTGCTACACGAGATTAAATACTATTAATATTATTAAAAACATTTATTAAGGTGTCTTCCATTCCAGCGACTGGTCTATAAGATTATTAAAGACTTTAATAATAATCTCTAGGTTTAAGCTATAGCTCTTAACGCTCTGCAAGAAGCCATAGAGACTTTCTTAGTTAATGTTTTTAAAGGTAAGTATTTCTAGGTATTAGTCTTAGTATTAGTCTAATTAGCTTTAGCTGTTAATCTATCTGCTATTCATGCTAAGTAAGTTATAATTTAATTTAAGAATCTCTATTACTCCTTCTAGATTATCTGCTGCCTAGCTGGCTATACTAATTTTATTAGTAATATAAATCTAGCTTATATCACTAGAGCTGGCTATTACTAGTAGAGGCTAATAATAAAGGAATAAAGCTAGATATAGGGTTTAGCATTAAGTTAGAGTTTAGTATCTTATTTTTAAATAAGTGGAGTTTTAGTACCTACTCTAGGCTTAAGAATAGATAAAAATCTATACTATAGCTTTACTATATATAACTATATGTAACTTAAAACTCTAATATAAATTTATAATATACTTCACTACGCTCAGCCCTCTAATATTTATGTTAGCTTTAGTATTTTAGTATCTTTTATAAAGTAAAAAGAGTTTATAACTCTAACTATAGCGCCTTACCTATTTATTATAGGCACTTTTCTATTTATTTTTTACTTTATAAAGTAGTTCTACAGCTAGAGAGAACTATAGTAGGATATTTATTTATATAAGCTAGTATAAAAGTTTAGCTATACCCTCTACTAACCCTATAAGGTGCTGGAAATTGATTTTACTAGATTCTATATCTTATAAAGCTATTCTTATATCTATAAACTGAGAGTAATATAGAATAATATATTTTATTATCTTCTATCTATAGTCATAGACGTATATAGCGGTAGGAAAATTTTTTAGCTAAACTTTTATAAAAAACACTATAAGTCTAATTTATTCTATATAAACCTAGATAATAATTAAGCTTTCTACTTTATAGATATTTATATAGGTTTTAAAGACTTTCTTTTCTAGAGCTTATTAATTTATTAGGCTCTAGTTATATTTTTAAGCAGTCCATCCTTACTACTATTTACGTATTATAGTAGTTTGTAGTTTAATTAGTGTATTTTCTATATCTACTTCTATCTATTCCTAGCCTTTAATAGGTTCTTACATGTTTGTAAACTATTTTAAAGTCTAATCTATACACTTTTCCCCTATTATACGGGGTCGATAAGGCTTTACTGCTTTTAAATTCTATCTTAGATTTTTATATAGGCTCGTGTGATTTTTTATTTTATATCTAAGACCTTTATATAGCGCCTGTAGCTAGCGATCTTTATATTAAGAATAACTTATATAAACTATTAAGTTTTAAATACTATTACTATTAAAAGCTACTATTTAATTTTATTAACTTAAGAAACTTTATTTTATTTTAGTAAAGTAAAGTATTTTATAAATTTAAATATTATTTTAGCTTTTAACTATTTTTACATAGTAAAAGAAAATAAATAGTTAACTACTTTCTAAATTTAATATAACTTATTTAAATATTTTATTATATAATTTAAATTAGCTAATATACTAAGTACATTTTAATACTATATAAATATTATTTTTTAACTATTTTCTAATATGCTTTATATATCTTATTTTGATAATATTTTAATTTATAGTAATTTTCTATGCAAATACTAATAATATGTAAAATAAGTTCTAAAAACTTTAAAAAAAACCTAGCTTTTAACTTAATATTAATAAATATAAGTTTTATTAAAAATAAGTTATTTATTTTAAGAGTGTAATTTTATTAAAAGAAATTAGCATAAATTTAAATAATTTTTTTTTTAAATTAGAGATTTCTTAAAAATGTAAAAATTATAAAAGTATTTTTAGGGTTTACTAATTTTTACTAATAATGTATTAATAACTTTTTTTATATAATAACTTTACTTATAGTTTTAATAAAAAAGAATACTTAATTTAAATTTAATAATACTTATTAAAAAGTGTTTAAAAACTAAAATTTTAAACTATGTAGCTGTTAAAGTACTTTTCTAAAAAAAAAATTAAGTAAATTAAAGCTTATTACTTACTTTTTAAAAAAGTTAAGTTTTATTAAAAGTAACTATAAAATTTATAACAAGAAACTATTAGCTTATTATATACTATTTTAAATAATAGAAATTTAAATTAAAAAGTACTACTTTTTTATTTTAAGTATTAAGTAATTATAAGAATTTATAGTACTTTACTACTATAAAATAGTTAAGCTACTAATAAACTTACTGAGTTGAATATTTATATTAACTTTATAATTATATACTAATTTAGTAACTAAAGTAAAAAACTAAATATTTTTACTTACTATATATAAAACACTTTAACTTAAAAACAAAGCTTAAAAATTTAATAATACGTACTTTTTTACTTTAAACTATTTAATAAAATACCAAAATTAAACTTAACTAAAATAAATAAGTTTATTTAAAAAATTTTGTTATTAAAATAAAACAAAATTTAATGTTTTAAAAAACTTCCATAAATAAGTATAAAAGCTAAAAAAGTTAGTTATATTACTATAACTAATTAGTAATATTAAATAAAAATAATATTAAATTTAAAATTCTATAAATTATGTAAAATATTTTTATTAGTAGTTACTTATTATAGCTAGCATATTCTTGAAATTAATAGTTAAAATAGCTAAAGTTAACTACTTTAAAAACAAAGCTAATAAAAGTACGTAGAGTTAAAGTACTTATATAAACTAGTATTAAGATACTAGGCCTAAATAAGTAAATAATTATATAACTTAAGTATACTTTAAGTAAGCTAGCTGTTACATTACTTTAGTTATAAAAAAACTTTTAAAATATACTTATTAAAATTTAAAGACTTTTATAAAAAGTATTAATGTATTTCATAAGTAAGTAGGTTACTTAAGTAAGTATATTACATTTACTAAGAAAATTTTATTCTTTAATAACTTTTTTAAACCCTAATAATAAGTTAAAAAATCTTAAATTTAATTTTTTGTATACAAGATATAAGTAATATTAAATTTATATTAAGTAATTCTTACATAATACTAAGTTATTAAGCCTTAAACTTTTTTTAAAAATATATATATTTAGGTTTCTAATAGCTTAATAATTACCAAATAATAAATTATAATAATTAAATACATATCTTTTTATATATAATATAAACTATATTAAGCTTTAAAAGTAATAAAATAGGTAGTTTTTTAAATACTTTAAGTAGAAAAAGCTTTTAGCCCCTAATTTTTAATATCTTAAAAAACTACTTATTTAATAGTATTGAAATCTTAATATAATATTATTTTAAATAAAAAGAAGTAATTTTTTAATTTTTTAGTTTTATTATACAATAATTATAGAGATATATATTATTAAAATTGATTTTAATATATTATAAATTTAGGGCTTAATAACTTAGTATTATGTAAGAATTACTAAATACAAATTTAACAGTACTTGTATTTAGTATATAGAAAACTAAATTCAAAATTTCGTAAATTGTTATTAAGGTTTAAGAAAGTTATTAAAGAATGAAGTTTTCTTAGTAAAAGTAATCTACTTACTTAAGTAACCTACTTGCTTATAGAATATGTTATAACTTTTTAAAGTTTTTACTTATTTTTAAAAAAAATGTAAAAAGATATTTTTATAAACTTTATTATAAATCTTTTAAAATCTAAAAATTTATACTAATATTATAATTATAGTAAACTATTTTATAAAATATTAATACCTAATTTTTTATAGTAATATAACTACTATAAATATAGCCTACTTTTTTTTATTAACACATATAAATAAACTATAGCTTTTTAAAAACAATTATATTAAACTAAAAAACTTAATTTATTTTTACTTTTTATAATAAACTTTATTAATAACTATAAATTAAATTTTAACTATTTTTTTATATACTACTTAAAAACTAATAACTAAATAAAAAGAGTTAATAGTATAGTAAAATAAGTTCTATATTTATATAAAAACTAGTAGCAAAATAATAAAGTAAACTAGCTTTTTTTTTAAATATAGTTTAAAGCTAATAATATTATATTTAAATTTACGGAAATTTTACTATTTTTAGTTAATACAAGTTAATACTTTTGAATAAAGTTTAAACTTTTTATAAAAACTTAAAAATAGTTTTACTAAGTATAATAAGCTTTAAAAGCTAACTATATAGTAAAGAAAATAGCTAATATTTAATAGCTAGTTTAAAAAAAAAATTTAAGTTTAATTCTTTTAAAAAAATATATAAATTAAAAATAATTACTTATACTTAACTACTAAATAAAAGATATAGTTTAGCTTAATATATAAAAATATTAAAATTAAATAACTATTTAAAAAACTAAACTTAAAAACCTTATTATAAATATAAGCTAAAGTATTATATAAAAAATAACTTTACATACTACTATATAATAGCATAATATTACGTAACTATAGTTAGTTAGTAGATAAAGAAATATTTTTACCTATTTTTATAGCTAGTAAAAATAATTAACCTATATTTAACTTTAAGACTTTATAGTATTATGTATTATATATTTTTACTATAATTAGTAGCTAAAAAACTTTTGTTATGAATATGCTCTAAAGCATAGTATAAAGAGATAACTCTATATAAGATTATATAATAGTATAATATCACATAATTACTATTAGTTAGTAGATAAAGGAATATACTTGCCTATTTCTATAGCCAGAGAATACTATTTAATTAACATATATTATTTAACCTTAAGACTTAAGAGCCTTGTGTCTTGCTTTTACAACAACTTTTTAAATATTAGAATTCTTTAATTTATTAAAATCTATTAACGGGTAAAGGTTTTTTTGTTAAAGCTACTATACTTATTAGTAATATATTTTTATACTATTTAAAGTTTACTATTTTAGTTTACTATATTTAAAAAATATACTTAGTTTTTACTAATTTTATTAACTTAGCTTTACTAAGTACTAATATAAATTTAATTATATATACTAGTTTAAAGCTTTTATTAAAACTTTTTTTAAAGTCTACTACTTTTAAATAAGTAAAAGAATTTACTTTACTACAAAATCTTTTAATATACTAAAATACTATATTTAATTAATACTTTTATACTTACTAGTAGTATACTTTATACTTTTTAGGTTTAAAAAACTATTTATTTAAAATAGTAATTAGTATCTTTTAAATAAATGTAGAAAAACCTATACTATTTAAATTAACTACTTTTATAAAATAAGTATACTAACTTAAATTAATAATAATATACTACTTTATTAGGTATTTATTACTTTATATTATAAGTTAATTTAATAAACTTTTACTTACTTATGTTTTATGTAGTAAAATTACGTAAACTTTACTATATATTATAAAAATAGAGTGTAGGTTTCTTTAAAGAAAATAGTATATTAATTATACTATATTAAAGGCTTTAGTAATTACGTATACTATGTAGTTATATTAATATAGGTTATTTTAATAATATAAAAATATAATAAGTAATAGTTTAACTAATTTATTACGTAACTTATTTTTAAAGATGTTAGAAATTAAAAAAAAGTAAGTATAAAAAACCAATTATTTAAAACTAAAAGAAATGCTTTTTTATATAGTAAAATTTTCTACTCATAATTTTAGTTTAATAAGCTTTACTTAAATTTAATATAGTTACTTAAGTTTATTTAATTTTAATTACTTATGTTATACTTATAACTTTACATGTAAAATATTACGTATTTTTTTATTAGCTCGTAATTTTGCTTTACATTTTACTTTTTAAAGTAACTATTTTGTTTTTTACTTAGTATCTTACTTTTTAGTATACTTTTTAACTAGTAGCTATAATACTTGCTTTTTTTTTTTTTTTAAACTTTTAGTTTTAAGTATAAAAAAAGTCAATTTTTTTTAGTAATATTATAAGTACGTTTAAAAACCTTTTTTTTTATCTAATAATACTTAAAGTTAAGTTAGTAGCTATTTATAATTATTATTTTATAAAATTAATTTAAAATTATAATTATTTTATACTAACTCTATATAATTTATGTAAAAAAAAAAAAATTATAAATTTCTTATTTAGCTATTACTTAAAGTTTATTAAATAATTTTAAAAATATAATTTAGTAGTTTTTATTTAAAAGTTTAAATTTTTTTTTACTAAAAAGTATTAATTATAAAAGTAGCTAAAGTAGGCCTAAAACTTTAAATTAAAAACTAAATTCTATTAGTAATAACTATACAAATAGCTTACTTTAGTTAATAGTTATAAGTATAAGTTATTTACTTATATACTTACTTTAATTAAAGAAATATAAAAAAAAAATTAATTTTTTTTAAACTATTATAATATACAATGTTTTATTTACTATTTTTACTAATTATTTTCTAGATATCTTTTTTAGTTAAAAAGCCATATAAGGTTTTTTTTTAAAGTTTAGTATCTTTAGATTTTTTAGGTAAAACTAGTTAAGTATTTTAGAATATTACTTTAAGTTCTTAATAAGTTTTTAGGTCTTTTTCTCTATTTTATAGTTTTTTATTTAATTTGGTATTTTTATTAATGTTTAAATAGTTATAACTCTTAAATTTTTTTAACTTTATACTTTAACTAGTATAACTTTATATTTACTAGTAGTATATTTAGTAGTACCAGTTTAAGTAATAATATATAAAAAACTAAATAAAATTTTATGTTTTTTAGTAGTTGTAACTTATAATTAACTAGTTTTTTAACTTTAATTATTTTAAATTGTTGTAAACGTAAGGCAAGTCTTAAGATTAAATAAAATATTAATTAAATAATGTTGTATAGAGTTATCTCTTTATACTATGCTCTAGAGCATATCTGTAACAAAATAGTTTAATTTAAACATAATTTAGTTTTCTACTTAATTATTTAGTTTTTAGATTTTTGTATAGTAGAAAAATTTTATCTTTTTTTTTTTAAAAAATTAGTTTCTTAACTCTACACTTATTTATACTTACAATAATTTATAAGTTTTTTAAAATAATTTATTTACTAATTTTATTATGTAAGTTCTAAAGTTATTTTATTTTTATATAAACTTTATATAATTTGCTTTCTAATTTCTATAGGTTTTAATAAGCTATTAGCTTATAACTATAATTAGTATAAAATATACTATTATAAGCAAACTATATTAAAAGTAATAACTTAACTTAATTCTTTTAAAAGTAGTTAATATATATTCTTAAATATTATCTAAGAGTTTAATTTATACACTTTATTTATTTAAAAGTAAAAGCTAGTTAAAAGCTTATTTTTTTACTCTAACTTAACTAACAAAGTTTTCTAGAAATATAACGTAAATAATTTGTTTTAATTATAAATAAACTCTTTAAGTATTTTATATTATAAAATTAGGTTCTTTAAAATTTTTATATACTAATTCTTTTACTAATAATTCTATTATTGTAGAAATAAAGTATATATACTTAGTTAATTTATTTATAATTACTAGTATTACGTTACACTTTCTATTATTTCCTAATTTAATAAATAAAAGTAATTTACTAATAAAATTTATTAAAACTAATTACTATAATTATTTTAGTACTTTTAATAATTATATAAGTTTATAAAGTTTATATTATACTAGCTTATTTTTTAATATTTTAGGTAATTTTTAACTACATTTCTAACTTTTTTATTTTAATTCTTAAATATAGTAGTTTCTAGAAATTTACTTTATAGTTTTTTCTATTTTTTAGTAACTATATGTAATAGTTTTATAATTCTCTTAAATTAATTTTATGTATAGAAATGCTAGCACATATATAAGTCTATTTACATATTTAAGTTATTTTTAAAGTAAGTTATTATTTATTCTTTACTTTTATTTTAAATGTTATATAATTTGTTTTATTTAATAATTTTTAATTTTTATAATTATTACTATTTTTGAATAATTATATATTAGCAATTTATTTAATATTAATAATAATACTATATTAAGCATTAGTTTGCGTTATTTCATGTAATTTAAGTATTAGCTAAAAATATTAGCTACTTTATTTTCTAATCTTTTTTAATGAAATATTTTAAAGTTATAAATAGCTAAAGTTTTTGCTTAATATATTTATTTTTAGCTAAGCTTTTTTATTATTATAAAGCTTATTAAATTCTTATAGTTTATTAAACTACTAGTTAATATTTAGATCTTTTAAAATAAACTTTTAATAAAAGTTTATAAAACTAAAAAAAATTATATGTTCTTAACTATTATTAGTATTAGTTAGTTTTTAATTTTTGCTAACTTTTCTAAATTTATTAAAATCTCTATTCTTAATATTATATAGTTTATAAATCTTACTTTATAACGTGAAACTTGCATTTTTCTAGCTAAATTAAAAAGTTATATTCTTAAGGCTTTTAAAAGCTTTTTTTAATATGTTTTTTTATACTTTTTAAGTATTTTTATATATACTATTATATTATTGAAATATACAATTATAAATATGTTTAAGTATTTATATAATATATAATTAATAATTACTTAAAAAGTTGCTAATATGTTAGTTAATTTAAATAACATAATATAGTACTTAAATAGTTGGTTTTTTATCTTAAATGTTATTAGCTATTTGTAGCTTTTCTTAACTTAAATATAATAATATTTTTTATAAATATTAAATAAACTAAACTAGCTTACTTTTTAAAGTTTATTTATAAGTTTTTAAATTAATAGTAATAAGTAACAATTTTTTATTATGTTATTTAATTATTTATAATTTACGTATACTTACTTTTTTTTAAAATTATATTAAGTTCTTTTATATTTAGAATATTAATATAGCATTTATTTTTATATTTTACTACTTTTAGCTTTACTACTATAGTTTTTAAGTTAATTAAACTTTTTTTTTAAAAACTACTATATTATTATTTACTTACCTTACCTTTTTTTAAATGTACTTTATTTTAGTACAATACTTTATTTTATTTTATTTATTAATTTAAAATAAACGTTTTATTTACTTTACTATTTACTAGTATTTTTAGAGGTTTTTTATTTATTTTTATGTTAAATGAAAAACTTAATTTTTACTATATTTACTATAGTTTAAAAGTTCTAATAGCTATATTATTAGTTTAAACTTACTAGTAGTTTACTAGATTTTTAATAATAATTTACGTACTTGGTATTTTTAATTCTATTTTTATTTTATATAAAGTTTTTTTTTTAATATAAAGTATTAATAAAAGTAGTATTTAATATAAAACTTTTATTAATTTTTTTTCTTTGCTTTATTTTTATATACTAAGTATTTCTATTTTAAAAAACACTTTTTTTAAAAAAAAATTTTAAGTATACTAAGTTCTTTTTAATTTAATTTATTACTTATTTCTTATTTTTATAATATTTACAGTCTAGTATACATATTATTTAATATAGTTTCTAATATTAAAAACTTTGCTAGTTTTTAATTACTAAAAGTTTCATTTTTTTTTTATTAAAATTAGAGTTAGTTGGTTCTTATTTTTTAACTACTTTTTTACTTACTTTTTATTTTAAAATTCTTTTATATAAATTAAATAAAATTTCTATTTATAAGCTTTTTTAATATAATTTATTAATTTATTAATTTAGTATTTAAAAAGTTTTACTTTAATTAAATATTTTCTAATCTTTAATTTATATAGTAAGTAAAGGCGTTTTTACTTTATTATATTTATTTTTACTATTTTCTAATAGATATTATTATTTTTTACTAAACTAGAATATAGTGTTTTTTTATATAGTTTTTCTTACTAAATTTCTATTAGAAATTTTGTAATTTTTTTTAAGGCTATTGTGTTATAGTATTACAACTTTTTTTTAATTACATTTTACTTTTAATAAATTCTTTTTTTAATACTATTTTCTAATATTTTAATTTATAGTTTTTTATATATAACTATTTACTCTATAGATTTAGTATACATTTTTATTTAGTTTTTATTAAATAGTTTTTCTTATAACTTTAAAAGCTTTATATACTAAAAGTTTAAAGTTTAGTTTTACTTTACTAAATAATTTTTCTTATTATTATATTTTACTAATAAACAAGTTTTCTACTTTAGTAATTACTACTTTAAATTTTTTTGTAACTGTTTATAGTATTTTCTTTATACTTTTATTCACTAGCATACTTTCTACTTTCTAATAGCATATATTATAGTTTTTTTTTTATAGTAATTACTGTTTTTATAAATTTAACATTTATTACTTTTAATTTTCGTGCTAATAATTTTATTATTAAGTAATTTTAGTTTCTATTATTTTTAACTTATAGATTTTTATTTAATTATTATAAATTTCTTTTTATTAAAGAAATTCTTTATATAGTAGTTAATATTTCTATATTTTAAATATACTTTTTTTAGGCTACTTTTTACACTTTTAAGTTAGAGGCCTTTTTTTTATAGCTTTTTTAGCTTAGGTTTTTTCTTTACTTAAATTCTATTAAAATTTATAGAATTATATATCTATTCTTATTATATTAAAGTTCTTTTCTTTTTATTAGTAATTAAATTTTTTTTTTACGTTTAAGTTCTTTTTTTATACTACTAATTATTAATTTTAACTATAGCTTTTATAGGTTTTTATAAACCTTCTAACTTATTTCTTTTAGCTAGCTTATTTTTAACTTAATTCTTAAGTCTAGTATAATAAGTTACTATTAATAGTACTTTGTTTTAGTTAATTTTTAATTATAGTTATTAGAACTTAATTATACAAATAAATACTAACTTACGTTATTTTAAATTCTAAATTTTTTATTCTACTAACTATTTTTTATTAACTTTTTTTATAAATTATAGTAAATTGCTTTTTAAACTTTATATAGCTTTTTAAAACTACTTTAACTTTATTTATTATTATTTTTCTATATAATTTCTAGCTAAAAGCGTGAACTAGTTTATAACTTTTCTTTTTATATTTATGTCTATTATAAGAATCTTATTTTAATTTTTAAAAAAAAGTGCTTTTATTAAACTAAGTATATATTTTTATTTTAGTAAGAAATTTTTAAAGTAATTTTTTATACTATTAAACTTTTTAAATATCTATACTTTAGTACTTAATATATACGTTTAAGAGTTGTTTTTACTTTTTTACTTTTAAATTATTTAATAAAACTCTAAAATTTATGTCTATTATTACTATATAATTTAAGTTATAAATAAAACTAGTATTAAAGTTATATTACTTAAACTTATTATTAATTATAAAAGTTAATTAACTTGTAAGTACTTATAGTATTATAGACTAATTTAGAAAACCTTTACTTACTTTTATTTTATGTAGTAAAATTACTTAAACTTTTACTATATACTATAAAAATAGAGTATAATTTTTTTAAAATAAGTAGTATGTTACTTATACTATATTAAAAGCTTTAGTAATTATACATACTATATAGTTATACTAACACAAGTTATTTTAATAATATAAAAATATAATAAGTAATAGTCTAATTCTAAAGACATTAAAAATTAAGAGAATATAAGTATATAAAACTAACTATTTAAAACAAAAAAAAAGTTTTTTATATAGTAGATTCTTTTTCTTATAATTTTAGTTTAATAAGCTCTACTTAAATTTAATATAGTTACTTAAACTTTATTAGTTTTAATTACTTATATTATATTTGTAATATTATACTTAAAATTTTTTTTTTTTTTTTTTACTATTAGCTATATTAAGTTTTATTAATAATATTAGCTAGTAACTTTCTTTACATCTTACTTTTTAAAGAAATAATTTTACTTTTTACTTAGTATTTTGCTTTTTAGTATACTATTTAACTAATAGTTAGTAATTATTCTTTAAGTTATTTACCATATTTTAGTTATTACTATTAGTAATAGCTTTTTGTTTATTACTATTTATAATACTTTACTACTATACTATACTTTTTAAACTATACTTATAAAATAGAAAATGTTTTTTATTTATTTTTTCCTAATTATATTAAAGTACTATATATTTTAAAAATACCTATTTTATAACATATTAAAGCATTTAATAATTATTAGCTTTTAAATTTATAAATTTTATAAATTATATAAATAATAAGCTTTATACTAAAAAGTTAACTAATTTTTAAATAATTTTTTTATATTAGGTATAGTAACCTATGAAATAAAAAGTCTAACTACTAAAAATCTAGTTAATATAAAGTATTAGTAGAAAAAAGTTATTAATATTTAGGTTTACAATATAAATAATTTTATAAATATTAATACTAATAATAAATATTATAAAGTTTTAAGTATAAATATAACTTTATAAAAAATTAAATAAGTTGCTTTAAAGCTAATACTAGCTATATAAACTAAACTTATACTTTTAATTAAAACTAAAAGTACACTTAAATAAAATGTAATACTATTATAAATAATTAATATGTTTAAAAATAATAGTAATTTTTAAAATAAAAACACTAAACTTTTAAAATAAAATAAAAGTAAAAAATGTTATAAAAGTAATACTATATAAGTAACGTTATTAAATAAAACTAAAGAAATTAAATAAAAATTAAGTTATAGTAATAAATATTTAACTAAATAATAAACTTTATAGTATTAAGTATTTAATATATAATTTATAATAGTCTTAAATAACATGTAGGCTAAAATAAATATAATATAATAAAATTAGCAAAATTAGTAAACTATATAAACTAACTATATAAGCTTTTATATTTACAAAATCAGCTATATTTAACTAAATTTTTTTATGTTATTAAAAAAAACTATAAAAAAAAACTATAGTTTATATTAAATAAAATATTTATATATAAAATTTATTTATTTTTATTAATTATATTTAAAATATTATTATATTATGTAGTAACTAAAGCAAAATAGTTATTAAATTTAGAATTTTATAATATTTATAAAAAAAATGCTTTTAAATAGTTTACTAAAATATTAATAAATATTAAAAAAATGTATAACACTATACTTTAAGCTTAAAATAATAAAAATAACTTTTAGTTTAGTAATTGTGTTCTTTTTTTTAAAAAGTAATAATTTTATAAACGTAAAATATATACTTAAAAATGTTAAAGTATAGTACTTTATAAAACTATATATATAATTATTTGAAATGTAAAATTAGCTAAAATATTAAATACTATTATATAGTTAAGTTTTGTGTAAAATGAATTATATGTTTTTTTTTATAATTTTATTTTATAACTTATAGTATATATGTGACGGTGCTGCTCGCTCTGCTTATTATAGACTATATAATATTATAACTAGCTATACTAGCTATAATCTAGTATAGAGTTTAGAGTATAGCTAGCTTATGTTTAGGCTATACATTACTCTATTTAAAAGTAAGCCCTCTTTATATCTCTTCTCTCTCTATCTTAGTATAGCTAAAATAGAGCTAACTTATTTTATTAACTTATATCTATATAATAACACGGGAAGACCGTGCCTATTATTATAATAAATAAATATTTCTACTTTTATTCAAATAATAAGCAAAAAAAAAAAAGGGATTTAGTATAGTTTTAGGTAAATCTATTTTAATATAGAAATAGATACAAAAATATTCTACTATTTAAAAAGTTAGTACTTAATACCTAAAATATACTAATATAACTAATTTTTGTAAAATAAAGAAATTAGTAGTAGTTTTAGTTAATTTATAAAAATAGGCTAGTACTAGTATAAAAATAGTAAGTATAGTTATTAACTATAGTTATAATAAAATATAAATATAATAAATATAAACATAAACATAAATCAAATAACTATGTAAATAGTATTACTTTAAAAGTAAATATTTATAATTAAAAGTAGAAACTAATAATTTAGTTATAATAAAAAAAAGTATGCTAAAATTAAGTATTATTATAATATAATTCTATTATAACCTTTTTAGTTAAATAATATAAAAATAGTAAATTTAAGTAATTAGTACTTAAAGAAACAAGTTTTCTAAAATAGTATTTAGTATACTAAAGCTTAAATAGTATATAAAAATAATATAGCTAGTAAAAAAAGTTATATTTAAATTAATAAAATATAAAATACTAAAGTTAACATTAATGTTAGAGGGGTTTACTATGCTTAGTAATAAGTAGTATAAGAAAAGCTATATAAAAGAGTAGATATAAAGAAATAGCTTAAAAAATAGTATAAAAAAAGTAGCGTAAGAAAGATAGTATAAGAGAAGTAAAATTAAAAAAACAGTATAAGAAAAGAAATAATATAAAAAGAGAAGTAACGTAAGGAGAGAAATAATATAAGAAGAAAAACAATATAAGAAAAGAAACAGCGTGAGAAAAAAAAACAGTATAAGAAAAGAAATAGTATAAGAAAAAAAGCAGCGTAAGAAAAGAAACAGCATAAAAAAAAAAGCAACATAATAGAAGTTACGTTATAAAAGTAACTATTAAATCTAAATTAGCTTTTACTTTAAATCTAAATTAGCTTTTATATTAAATTGGAATTAGCTTCTATACTAAATTAAATTTAGCTCTTATATTAAATTAGATTTGATTTCTACATTAAATTAGATTTAGCTCCTATATTAAATTAGATTTGGCTATTAAGATAGAGACCCCCTTAAATCCTTCTTTCTCCTATAGGGAGCGTAATTTAAATTAAATTTAATATATATTAAGAGGGAGACCCCCTTAGACCCTTTTTCCTCTATAGAAAGCGTAATTTAAATTAAATTTAATATATATTAAGGGGGAGACCCCCTTAGACCCTCTTTCCCCTATAGGGAGTATAATTTAAATTAAATTTAATATATATTAAAAAAGAAACCCCCTTAGACATCTCTTTCCCTTATAGAAAGTATGATTTGAATTTAATATAAAGCTCTAGAAATAGCTTAATACAGGACTTTAGAAATAGCTTAGTATAGAACTTTAGAAGTAACTTAATATAAGACTTTAAAGACAGTTTAGTATAGGTCTAGATATAGGTTAGTAAATAGATTAGTAAAGGCTTTAGTAGAGCTAAATATTAGCTTAATATAACATAAGTACCTAGCTTTTTAAATACTATAGTTTATTTTATTAATAGTAGTATCTTTAGAGTTATTATATTAGTAATAAGAAGGTATATTTATTAGTAAAGAATATAGCAAAGTACTTTAGTATTAATTATATAAGAGAAGTATTAGTTAAGTGAGAAGCTATAGTAATAAAAAGTAATAATAAATTAATATTCCTTACTTATAGCTAGATCACGTGATAAAGGAATTTCTTAATTAATTAAAAGATGAAAAACTTCAGCGCTATCTTAGAGTAGTTTTAATTAGAAAATTTCTCTTTAATTAATTAGAAAGAGCTTTACTACGCTCAGCAATAATTTAGAACATAAAAATATAATTAGTATATACTATATTTTAATTTAAAAGAAACTAAAAAAATTCTAGTATAAATATTATAAAGTAATATATTTATTAAATAATAAGTTATATACATACCTTAAAAAATATAAAAAAATAATACTAACTATAAAAACTATAAAAAGATTTATTTTAAAACTTTAGTTTATAATAAAAATAATTTAGTTAAATATAAAATTATTTATAAATTATAGTAAAAATTTTTAAACTTAAAACTATTTTACCATATAAGTAGTATTAAAGTTAAAAAAAAAAACTAATTTTATTTACATAAATATAAAAAACGTTATATTACTTATAAATAAAGGCTTTTTATAAAAATATTATTTAGAAGTTAAAATCCATTTAATAAGAAATTAAGTAGAAGTATATAAAATTAGTAATAATTTAATAAAAGTCTTAAAATTTACTTTTTTTAGTATTTTTATACTAGGCTATTATATTAGCTTAAATGGAAAAAAAAATAAAAAGTATTAATATATTTTAAATTTAAAGCATACTTAATAAAAATCTTATACATAAATATTTTGTTTAAAAATAATGTTCTTATTTTAAATAGTATTAAAACAAATAGTATAAACTAGATAATAAAAATTAAATTATGTAAAAATCTTAAAAAAAATTAATTTATTTAAGTAAAAAATTAATGCCTTTTATATTAGTTAGTAAAAACTATAAAAAGAATATAATAATACTACGTAATATAATAGTACTAATGTAAATTATAATATATATATAAAAAAGAGCTTTTAAAAAAATTTAATTATATCTTTAATTTAGGATATAATTTAGAGAAAATAATTTTAAACAAAAAACTCTATTTTTAGATTATAAATATAGATATTAATATAGTATTTATATATAATACTTTAACTAAACTATTTACTATTAGTAAAAGTGTTAAAATAAGTTAGATATAGTATTTTAAGCCTAATAACTATTAAAAAGTATAATAAGACTTTTATATTTTTATAAAAAAAACTTACACTTTTTTAGTAAACTTAAAAACATATAGTTTTTAATAACTACTTATATAATTTAAAAATAAAGTAGCTTTTATGTAAAAATATTAAGCTTAAATAAAATCTAGAAATTAAAACTTACTTTTATAGTAACTAAGTTAGTTATTATGTTAATATAATAATAGTTAATATAAGTAATAAATTAGAAAAATAAAAGCTCTCTAAATTACATAAATTAAACTAAATTAAGAAAATAAAAGAAAAGAAACCTTTTAAACTAATAATATATAGTTTAAAAATAATAGTATAAAAAATTAATAAAATTATAAAAAGTATTTTAATTTATTACTAATAATAGTAAAGTAGTTAACTTTCTATAAAATAAATAGTTAAGAATTTTTCTTATAAGTAACTAGTATTTAGTTAAAGTAAAACTTATACACTATATATACTTAAATTAAAAAAAAACTAGTAAATAAAGCTTTTAATAAGTTTTTGAAATAGGTAAAATTTTATAATTAAAAAAAAGTATATTATTTACCTTTTAAGTATTTATAGTATAAAGAAATATAAAAGTTAATAAAAAACCTTTTTAAAAAAGCATATAGTTATAAATATTTAAGAACAAAATAAAATTTTAATTAAAAATAGTTATTTTATTTTTAATTAGAAAGATATTATTACATATATATATAAAAAAGAACTTTTATTTAGTAATTAATATAGTAGTTTATTTCTTTTAATTTCTTATAGTAAAAGAAAATTATTATAAAACTATAATATTTTTATATAAAGAACTAAAAAAATAAAATACTATACTAATAAAATACTATAGTTTTCTATTATATACTTAGTAGTAAACTAATACAGTAATTTAGGAGTTTAGTTTTTAAAACTTTATATATAAATTTATTAATAATATATTAGTGATAAGCTATACTTTAAAAAGAGTTTATAATATTTATATAAAAGGATTTTACGTTAAGTAACTTAAAAGAATATTTTGGTTTTTTTTTTAGTAATTTTATTTAGTTAAAGTGTTAATATATTTAAAAGATAACGTAGTTAATTACTAAATTAAAAAGATCACTAAACTAAAAGCGCATTTCTTGGCATTACGAATAATATATAAACTTCTTTAAATTATGCTATTACTAGCTAATTTTAAATGATAATTATATTACCTAAGGCTTCTTTAAGTGCAGGGTAAGTTCTTTTATTATATTCTAGTAATTTACAAGCATTATAGTAGCGAATAGCTAAGGTTAAAATTTTTAGTATTATATTACTACTTCTACTTACAGTAGCTTGTATAGAATTCTAAAGATATTATAATAGCTTAATACCCTCACCAATAGTAAGACTATCTCTTTAGGTGATATATTTAACTTTAATATTATACTTTTTAGTTTATTTAGTATTATTAGCTTATAATCCTTTAATTTACTTACTTAAGATAGAAACTTTCTGTAGAGCCATTTTAGCTATTTTAACTAATTTAACTATTTTCTTAATTATAGGTAAGGTTAATTGCTGCTTAAGCTAATACTATTATAATTTAATTACTATTTACTACTTCTCTACTTATTGTACTATTTTAAGGGTGTTTGATACTAAATTAACTAAAGAAAATAAAAGAACTAGTAAAGATATTAAAAGATTAAATTTACCTAGTTTAATAAAAATCTTTTTTAGATTAAATAGAAAAATGCCTGTAGCTCTAAAGGCACTTTTAATATTATTATTACTAAAAGCTACTAGTTAAAGCTTTACGTAAATATAAAGAAAGTTATTATTTATAATATAGTTCTGACTATTATGGATTAAGTCTTAAATACTATTACGGAAGCGTTTTTTTATAAAACTGAATACTATAATATCTAAAAGCTATAGAATATATAAAGAATAGCTAAAGAGTTATAATAGAATAATATTATAGTTTCTAGCATAACATTTAAAAGATTTAGTATAATAACTACTATATTTATTTATAATAAGTAACTGTTTCGCTTCTGTTGTATTTCTAGTGTTTAGTTTAAACATATTTTTAAGCTATATAAGACCTAACTAATTATTTATTTAGCTTATTTTACTAATAGCGACTATTTAGTCTTTCAGAACACCTAAATTAGTACTAAACTAAATATTTTAGAATATCTTACCTTTATAGATAACTATAACAGAAATATGGTATTTAGCTAAGTTAATATATTTAATTACTATAACCTAGTCACGATCGCTAGGCTGAATGTGGTACTTTATATTATTATAAATAGTAATAACTTTAGTAAATCTAATATCGCCTTTTTAGAAGCTAATTTTATTTATATTATAAATATTATTATCCTGGATTCTATACTTATTTACCACGTTCTTTAGTAGCCTAAAATATTTTTAAATTACTTCAGAATCCTCCTATTTTGCTTATTAATAGTCGTATTTCTTTAATTATATAATTTATACTTTTAGATTATGTTTAATATACTACTGGAACTATTTCTTACTTATTAGCTTTTTTTTCTTTAACTATAGTATTATATTAGCAGTGTTCTCTACTATCTACTTATAAAATAAAAAACTATAAAAAGTAAGATTAAGAATCTATTCTGTTAATAAGACTTCTTTACTATAATTAAGATTATAGCTATTTATAAGAATATTTACTTAACATACGCGTCTATTTATATAACATTTAAGAATATTATTATTCACGTAATAAATACGTGATGCCTAGTAGGTATTAGGAATTTAGCTTTTTTATAATATGTTAATAGCTAAAAGGAGCCTGCCTTCCTTTTCTTAAGTAGTATTATAACGTTTTAAAGGCATAGCGTTAATATAAAAAAAGTATATTAAAGATTTAATAATAGCTTAACATACGCTTATAATTTAGTAATTTTTTTAATTTAGTAATCTTTTCAATTCAGTAATCAACTACGTTATACTTTTAAGAAAAAATTTATAGTAATTTCAAACTTAAAATTCTAAAAATACTTTTAAACTTTAAAGTATATATTAGCTTAATTATATAACTTTAATAGTATATTAAATATTATTTACTAGTTTATTAAACTACTTATGTATAAAAAAACTGAGCTACTTAAAAAAGTACTAAAGTTTAAGTATACTAAAACATACTATACTAAAATAACGTTAGTAAAAAAAAAAAAATTTTAGATTTTATATTATATAATTTAAAAAACTTTTAAAAACTTATACTTTTTTAGTATACTTTAATCTAAATTATTAGCTATATATAAAATTAAATACTTTTAAAAAATAAAATTTTAAAGTTATAATTTACTACACTAAAAAAACTTAGTTAATATAAAAAAAGTTAAATAAAATAATGTATAGTTAATTTACTTTTTTTTAAAAAACTTTTATTACTAGTAAAGTAATTATATTAGATTATAAAGTTTAAAGTAGTATGCTTAGTTTAAGCTATATAATAAATAAAGTACATAATTAACTTTATACTTAAATTAAAACTACTAATTATACTTACTAATAGTAATAACTAGTATAAAAAAGTAAATATATCTAATTAGTTTATTAATAAACTAGCTAAATATATAACTTATATAAATATTATAATACTTTTTATAGTACTATTTAAATGTATAATATATTTTAAGTAAATAGTAAATAGTATTAAATGCTTTATTAAAGATTAATAACTTTAAGAAATTTTTAAAAAATTTTAAAATAAACGTTTTAAATAATTTATTACTTAAAGTAAATAATATTAGTATTAAAAAGACTTTATATACTTATTATACCTTAAAAATAAAATTAGATAATAACTTTAAAAAATAGCTAAAGTATGTATATAAAGAAAATAAGTGTTAGTTAAATATAATTAAAATTTTAAGACTATATAGTTCTAAAATTAATAAAAAGAAAACACTAATTTCATATATTATAAAAAGTAACTTTTTTTATTACATTAATTTATTAAATAAATACTTATAGTTAGTAATACTAAAAGTACTTTAAAGTAACATTTTTAAACAAGTTTATAATAAGTAATAGTATACTAGTTTTTATAAAGCTTATAAAGCTATTAAAATAAATTATTATATTTAAAAGTTTATAAAGTACTTAAATAAATACATTAATTATTATTAAAAATATAATAATTATTAAATAAAATGCTATAAGCTATATAGTTAATTTTATTTAATTTAAACACTTTTTAGAAAAAAGTTTATAGAAAAGGAAGGGTTTTGAATTGTATTTTTACTACTTACCTAGTATTATAGCTAGTATAAACTTATAGATAATTATAAATAGTTATAAGTAATAAAGCGCTGTATTAGAGCTACTCTAGTATAAAAAAAAAAAAAGAGTATAAAAAGAAAGTAGAAGAGAATTATATAAGCGCTTATAATATACATATAAAAATATAACACATAACTAGTAATATTATCTATAATATAATAATATAATAATATATAGTAATACTTTTTGTAAATGTGTTATATAATAGGCTGTTATACCTAGTAGACTTTATAATATCATCAAATTCACACTTATTTTACCTTTTATTAAGAACTTTTAATTTATGATATATAATACCGCTGTAAGGCGTAGTAGCTATATAATATAAATAATTATTATTTATTTAATAATCTCTTCTTCTTTTTATTACCCTTACTAAGAATTTATTAAGCTATAGCTTAAGACTTAAGTGCTACTATTACTTATTAAAATATACAACACTTTTATAAAATAATAATAAGAAATATATAGATATTAAAAGCGGCTAGTTAACCGTAAAGAGGAAGTAAAATAATATAACTAATAGTATTAAGATATTTTAAAGAGGTAATTAAGGCCTACACTAAAAATATTAGAGCTAAATTTTTTATTTTATGTGATTGTGACGACCCGTCACATGACACACTCACGGGAAGCGCTACTACGCGTTGTCGCGTCGTCGTGTTACACATGACGTTACTAGTCACGTGCTACGCTTTCACATGCACCCTGAGAGTGCTCTATAAAAGCCTTGCCTCTCTCTCTCTTTTTCCACTCTTTCTTCTTTTCTCTTCTTCATACTAGAGTAGCTCCAATACAGCACCTTATTGCTCGCAACCACTTGCGATTGCCTACAGGTTCATGCTGGCCGTGACATTACTCTAGTATCTCCCTCTTTTGGCCTGTGAAGGCGACATAATATCAGTCAAACCGAGCGCTCAAACGTAGTTTGCAGCACCGACGACTTTTCTTACTCTTTTCAAGTCCTACCGTGCTAGGCAACCCCAATTGCACTACGAGGCAGTGTAACGAAGCCCTGGATTGGCAGGCAAAAGCGATCAACCTACGACAGGCTCTCATCGCTCTTGAATCTCTGGTCACCTCCAAAAAGCAGCAAGCGGCTGGCTCTAGGAGCTCTCACCAAGACACCCACCCTCTCTGGTCATCTCTAGATAACGGACCTTCTAGAGCTCTCACCAAGACACTTATTCACTGATCATCCTCAGGAGACGCACTTCCTGCAGGCTCTCATCGTGACGACGACGACGACGACGACAACAGCAACCCATCGACAAGCGCCATTACGCCAACTCGGCAACCAACAGCAACCCACAGACAAGCGTCATTACGTCTGTAGTGTGCAGGCGGCCAATAGACACACAAGAACAATCTCAGTGCGCGTCACGAGGCGGCTGAGTGGAGAAGAAGGAGCAAGAGCTAGGAAGCCAAGCACTGCTAGCACTGCCCGGTTGTAAACCGAGTTAGGACGATCTACACCCCCGGGCCCCTGCTTGCAAGCCTGCTGAGTTATAGTAGCCATCAGGTTGCTTTGTGTAGTTGAAAACGTTAAACCTCGTGGTAATTCCTGTGAACTCTGCAGCAGTGTAAGGCAAAGACAAAATGGTGAAAGCAACCGCCCTGGAGCTGAGGGCCTTCTCAAGCATCGGCATCAATGACGACATTACCCTTTACCCTGAGGACACCCCACATCACTTCTATATATCGACAAGAGAGCTTGAAGACGACCGACGAGGCAAGCTCAGACGTCTGGAAAAGCAAGCAAGAGATAAGAGCATCCCCATAACCATCAAGAAGCGTACCAAGGATGGACAAACGTTATCCACCGACATCGCCACATGGGTCGAAATGGATCCGACAGAGATTGCCGACGAGCTTCATGAGCAAATTCTCTATATCAAGGCACTGGAGCAGCAGACCGACACTTTGTTCCGCATTGCCAACGATGCCCTACATGCTGAGAGCGAGATTGCAGAAGCCCTGCTCCCATCCAAAGTGAAGACTCAAGCAGAGAAGGCTGTGAAAGCTCGACATCAGCCAAAGCCAATTCAACCACTGGAAGAAGAAGAAGAAGAAGAAGAAGCAATCTCCGAGGCTGATGAAACTCCGTCGCAGCCTGCCAAGCAATGGCAGACACGCCAGAATGCCAGGTTCCCTTCTCTTCGTGGAGGATCAAGCCCTGCTCTGCATCGTACGCCTGGTGCAGCTAAGCGACAAGAACCGACGACCCCAGGATCAGTATACGCTACCCATCTAAGCGTCTCACAAGGCAAGAGGTCTGCCAAATTCCCTGACCCGCCTATTCTCGACGACGGCGTCAACCCGACCTTCAAGAACTGGAACAAGCAGATGAAAAACAAGCTCAGGCTCAACGCCGACTGGTATGAGTGCGACGATCCAGACGCCACAGAAGCAGCACGAATTGCTTATATCCAGACTCGCATCGCCGGCAAAGCCAGCGACTTTCTTAACCCTTTCCTAGACACCAGAGAAGACCGAGAAGAAGATGTTGCTGTGGAAGACGTGATACAGTACCTCCAGAGCGTCTTTGAAGACCCTGACCAACGCATCAAGGCGCGACAAGAGCTCAGGTCTCTCAGGATGAAGCCCTCCGACGATTTCAACCAGTCCCTAGCAAACTTCATGCGGCTCGCCAATCTCGCCAGGACGCCACAAGACCAGTGGAAGGAGGACCTTCATGAGATGCTGTATAGCGAACTACGCACGCACATGGAAAGCAAATACGCCCAGGAGTACTGCACCTTCAAGATGTATTGCAACAAGGCTCAGCACATGGCACGAGGACTAGCCCGATCCAACCGCGAGCGTACAGAGCGTAGAGTGCTGCTCCAAGCCAAGAGAAGCCCACTAAGAAGTATCGAGAAGAGCAAACCTGCGCCTGCTCTCGATGTCAAACCAGCAATTACCCCAGCCTTGCTCACCAGGCAAACCTGCTATAGCTGTGGTAAACCCGGTCATCTCTCGCGCGATTGCTTGATGCCTAAGAGAATCGAGAACAAAGCAGTCGATCAGGAAGAGTACGTCGAATACTCAGACGACGTCCTAGAGCCTGTCGAAAGCTCGGAAAACGAATCGCTCTAGGTGAAGTCTCCTGCCTAGGGTTCTCTATTGGAGCAACCAGCGCACCCACACACTTAAGCGACATAATTGGTGGTCCTGCTTTTACAATGAAGTGTCGAATTGCTCTTGACGGCGTGGCAATCAACGTCTCTGGGTTGCTGGATACAGGAGCTGGAGGCACAGTCTTTGTCCATCCTCGACTCCACCAGGTTGTCAAGGAGCGTCTCAAGCCTACGTTCTACCGTTCACGTAAAAGCATTCCTGTAGCAGGGCACAATAATCGACAAACGGGTGTAGTCAATCAGTTCTTTCTAGCCCAACTGGTGATTGACGAGCGTCGTACTACCACATGGTTTATCTTTTGCGACACTGGGCGTCACGACCTGATTATAGGCCGAAAATAGTTCAAACCAACAAAAGCAATGCCAGACCCTCTCAACCAACAAATAGTCTGGCCGGACGACGCTAAAATCGATGCTAAACGCGACATTGTGATACCTCGTAGTGCGTTTACGAGGCCTACAATCGATCTGGCACACCAAAAGGATGCCGACAGGCGAGACAAGCTGCTAGAGGTAGCAACTATCGAACCCTTGCTAGAGCAGCAAGCTTCCATCACGCTCTTGCGAAGGCAGCAAGCTTCGGTCACATTCACGCCAATACGTACCTCGTGGCAGATGGATCAGCGCGACAACCTACGCAAGATGGACGAGCAGCTATACCCCCTGTTACCTGTCAAAACTCCGCCAACAATTAGAAGGAAACGAACTGGCCCTACGCAACGTAGCGGAGCAGGAATCGATCTCGCTCTGCTTGAAGGACAATCGTTTCTACATGGCGCCAAAAGAAAAGGTGTAGTAATCGGAGCAACCAGCTTGTACGAGATTGACCAGCTTATCAACGACCGACGTCAAGAGGACGTACTAAAGGACGACGCCGAGGAGCTACGAGAGCTTATCAAGGAGAAGCTCCCTATGGCCCAAAGCGATCTGGATTGGGTATTCTCGCAAGCAGCGTCTGACACCTTGCCACCACATCGTGACGGTGTCGACCACGACATTATCTTAGAAGAGGATGCTAGCAGAGAGCTTTCTCCAAGCCCTCTCTACAACATGTCGCTCGAGCAGCTAGAGCTTGTTAAAGCCTACCTGCAAAACCACCTGCAAAAAGGCTTTATCGTTCCAAGCGACGCCCCTTTTGCTGCACCGGTGCTTTTTGCCAAGAAGCCTGGAGGGGGGTGGCGCTTTTGTGTCGACTATCGGAAGCTCAATGCAATTACTAAGAAAGACCGTTACCCACTTCCTCTCATTGAAGAGACCTTGGCCCGGCTCTCCCGCGCGCGCATCTTCACCCGATTGGATGTCAGGCAAGCATTCTATCGCATTCGGTTAAAAGAATCAGTGGAGGATCTTACCACGTTCCGAACAAGGTACGGCTCCTACAAATACCGCGTGCTACCATTTGGCCTCTGTAATGGGCCTGCCTCCTTCCAACGATATATCAATAACGTCCTATTCGACTACCTTGACGACTTTTGCACCGCCTTCATGGACGATATTCTCATCTACTCTGAAGACCCGCTAGAGCATGATGTGCACGTCCGCAAGGTTCTCGAACGACTAGGCAAAGCTGGCCTGCAAGTGGACATTCGTAAAAGCGAGTTCAACGTCACGTCCACAAAATTCCTTGGATTTATCGTTAGTACGTCAGGAATCGCTATGGATCCAGAGAAGGTTGCTACTATTAAAGACTGGAAGCCACCGACAACGCTCAAAGGAGTACAATCCTTTCTTGGCTTCTGCAATTTTTACAGACCCTTTCTGAAAGACTACGGACGGATTGTCAGACCCCTTACTAAGCTCACACGAAAAGGCGCATGGCACCCGCTGGGCGACGCCGAGCTCCACGCTTTTGAGGATGCCAAAGCTTTAGTACTTTCAGGGAGCGTTCTAGCTCACTATTCACCCTTCCGCCAGACACGAATCGAGACCGATGCAAGCGATGGGGTTCTCGCTGGTGTAATGAGCCAAAAGCAAGACGACGGGGCTTGGAAGCCTGTAGCCTTCTTTTCAAGAGTCATGCAGGAAGCAGAGATGAGGTACGAAATCCATGATAAAGAGATGCTTGCAGTAATACGAGGACTGGAGGCATGGCGGTCACAGTTAGTAGGCCTGCAAGCGACGCCTTTTACGGTGATTACAGACCATCGCGCCCTGGAATACTTTAGTACTAAGCGTCTGCTCAATCAACGGCAAGCTCGATGGGCAGACACCCTTACCGACTACCATCTCCGCATTACCTATCGGCCTGGATCAGCCAATGTAGTAGCAGATGCCCTTACACGCAAGCACGAGGATCTCAAGACCCAGAAAGCAAAGGACATTGCTGCACGTACGCGAATTCTCATCAACCCAGCAATAGCCGTTGCCTCTCTTGATTCAGCACCTGTGCTTACGGACAGCGTTTCCCTTGTCCCAGACGACAAAACGCCAATAACCGAGAGCAAAGAGAATCATGAGGCTCCTACCCAAGACTGGGCTCCGTACAAGCTTGTAGACGCCATCTTAGAAGCTAATCGCTCTAATAATACCCTCCAGCCTTACAGAGAGCTGGCAGAGCAAGACAAGCAGGACTGGAAGCTAGAGGGAGGCTTACTAACTCGATGGGGAAAGCTCATGGTCTCTGACGCCAACAATATGAGAACGCACCTTATCAAAAAGATTCATGCTCGCCAGGTTACAGCTCATCCAGGAAGAAAGAAGACCAGACAGCTGCTCTCGTCCCAATACTACTGGCCAGGTCTACCGTCTGACGTTGACACATACGTCGCCAACTGCAGAACCTGCCGCCGTGTGCATGTCCCACGTGATAAGACCCCAGGCTTGCTACATCCCTTGCCAATAGGCAAGCGCTGCTGGCAGCACATCTCTTTCGATTTTAAGGCATTCCCAAAGGACAAGAAGGGGCGTGACAATGCTTTCATAGTCGTCGACCGCCTAGGCAAGCGAGCGTTCTCACTACCCTGCACAAAAGAGGTTACCGCATTAAAAGCAGCTCGGCTGTACTACAAATACATCTGGCGCATCTACGGCCTGCCCGAGACAGCAACATCAGATCGAGGCCCTCAATTCGTCTCCGCATTTATGAATGAACTCTGCAAGCTTACTGGCGTAAAGCAAAAGCTCTCTACAGCCTATCATCCACAAACCGATGGAAACACGGAGATCTTTAATCAGTACGTCGACCAAAGACTGAGACCATTCGTCAATCACTACCAAGACAACTGGTCAGACCTGCTACCCTCCATGGATTTCGCCCAAGCTATCTTACCTCATGAATCCACAGGTCTATCGCCGTACGAGATAGAGCTTGGCTACAAACCCCGTCTGCATTTCGACTGGCGCGAGCGTACACATAAATCACCTACAGTTCGCGAACAGCTCACTCGCGAGGAAGCTCAGGCTTTTGCTTCCAGAGCTCATGAAGCAGTTGAATGGGCACGTGACAACCTGGCAAAAGCTCAAGCTCGTCAAATAAAGCAGGCAAACAAGCACCGTCGCAAGCCAGATTTCAAAGTCGGAGACCAAGTGTATATTACCAGAAAAGGATGGACGACCGATCGCCCTAGCGCCAAGCTCGATCTTCAAATGGCAGGGCCACACCCTATTACTGGCATGAAAGGACACTCCTACGTTGTCGACCTGCCTGCTCACATGAAGATGTCGAACGTTTTTCATGCTGATCGTCTACGCAAGGACCCTGGCAACCCCCTACCTGGCCAAGACAAGGCACCTGATGACCCCATCGAGATTAATGGTAAGCCAGAGTACGAAGTTGATCGAATCCTCGCGAGCCGCATCCACAAAGGCGTCCTGCAGTACAAGACCAACTGGGCAGGCTATGACCCTGATGATACATGGTATAACGCAAGAAGTTTTATCGGCGCACCACACAAAGTACAGGACTTCCACGAGCAGTATCCAGATCATGCTGGACCGCCTGTACGACTAGAAGACTGGCTGAGAGCTTATCAACGAGGAGAGATGCTGGAACCGACGGACGAAGACAATTTAGCAGCCCAAAAAGGCAAACAGGTAAAGACAAGAAGGAAGAAGTAATGTGGAGGCAAATAGTCTGTAATTTTGCTTTGCTTTTTGCTAATTTTTGCAACGGAATCGAGGACGATTCCACTCTCTTTTGGAAGGGGGTGATGTGACGACCCGTCACATGACACACTCACGGGAAGCGCTACTACGCGTTGTCGCGTCGTCGTGTTACACATGACGTTACTAGTCACGTGCTACGCTTTCACATGCACCCTGAGAGTGCTCTATAAAAGCCTTGCCTCTCTCTCTCTTTTTCCACTCTTTCTTCTTTTCTCTTCTTCATACTAGAGTAGCTCTAATACAGTACCTTATTGCTCGCAACCACTTGCGATTGCCTACAGGTTTATGCTGGCCGTGATAGTGATAATACTTTCTTTAATTACTACGCTCTAAAGATAGAGCTTTAAGCACTTAATAATTTTATAAATTAGCTAAATAAATAGAAACTAACTCTTTAAGATATTATTTAAGAAATTTGAACCTTATGAAATACTAAACTAATATATGCTAAAATAGTATAAAATCTAGTAACTATAATTATAATACTAGTAATAAGACCTATACTAGTTAAGAAAGCAAACCTATTAATTTAAATTTAAATAAATAATAAGAGAGTCCTATAAAAACTAAACATACTTACCTTAACTAAATTCCTAAATAAGGTATATAATTATTACTAATCTCTATAGTGCGTAGTTACTGCTAGGGTGATTTCTAAAATTAGTTTTATTATTATAATAACTACTAAGTAAATAAAGACTTAGTTAATAGAAAATAACTATTAGGTTTAGCTAATTAACTTAAAAGCTAGAATTAAAAAGAAATTATATACTATACAGATCCACGGGGTTAACATCTAATAAATAGAAAATAAAAAAAAAGAAAATATAATAGCTATATAGACTAAATAGAACGGAATATATATTTTATATTTTTAAATAATAATAAGTTTAATTCTCCTGACTGAGATCCCTTAAGGGTTTATATAGAGTATCTATAAATCTATATAAGAAAAAAACCTTTTATTTAATTATATATCTTATATAAGTTATCTCTGTATGCTTAGGTTTTTCTTAGAAGTATATATAAAAATAACTTAATTCTATTTACAGGCTAAAAAATATCCGCTTTTTTAATATTTAAGCTTTATTAGAGTATATTCTTTTATACTTAATATTTAACTTAATATAGAATATAAATTTTATACTGTATTTTATACTTTTTTTTTATAAGTTCACTAATTCTTCCTACTTATTAGAATTCTGCTTTTTTTAAAGATAGGTATCTAAAATTAGAGCAGATTCCTAATATAGATTAAGTATTATAATCTTGTTTTTATTATAAGATTTTATCTGTTATCTGCGCGTTTTCTTATTTCTATTTTATTTATAATCTATTAAACTATTTTCTCTATCTCTTTTTTTAAGTTATTAGTAGTTTTCTTTCTTTCTTCTCTTTATTTCTTTTTTTTATGTGATTTGTAATTTCTTCTTTTTCTTCTCTCTATACGTGTGTGCTTATGAGAATTAATTAAGTTCTAATATTTACATAACCTAATTAATAACCTTTAACAGTATTTTGTTATTATTTATTTAAGTCCAGAAATCTAAGATTCCTATGATATTCTAGAGTTATATCCTTTCTTTATTAAGGCGTAGATACTATATAAATATGTAATAAACAATCTATCTTCTACTATAGTTATAATTTAAAAAAAAAATACTAATAGTACTTTTATTTTATATAGAAAGACTTTAAGGCTGATTACTTTAGTGTAATATAAAATAATAATAAAGCTCTAGACTTTAGTAAAATCTTTATATCTTTATATATTAGCTTTACTTTATTTACCTTATATTATAGCTAGTGTATAAAGGTTGTTCTTTTACTTTTTTATATAACTTTCTTATCTCTTTATAACTTTCTTTTTAAACTATTTTTTAATTAAGCTTTTATATGTAGTCTTTTGCTCTTTTAAGATTTCTTTAGAGTTTTATTCCTATTACGTTACTACACATCTAATTATTATACTAGTAAATTTCTTAATTCTTTTATCTAGTATATACTTTTAGTAGTTATAATATTATTATTAGATTTAATTACAGAGGTCTTAGAATAATTTCCTGATTAAAGAAAATATCCATAATATTCTTCTAAATAGTGTTTATTTCTTTATAAAGTAACTAATAGACTTAATCTATATTTCTTTTTCTAGTAGCTTAGTGTGTGTGGCTTTATATACTTTTATAACTACTTAAAAACACTAATTCTACACTGCTTAAAGCTTTTATAGATTAAATTTTAAAATAGAGCCTTTTACTTTATCTAGTTTATACCAGATTTTATAGCTATAGGTAATGGTTAATTAGATTAATATAATATATAATTATCTACGTTAGGAAAAAAATTCGCGGCTAAAGATTTTGTGTTCGCGCCATTTCAGCATTTCCGGCATTTTCAAGCATTTAGTAGCATTTAGCCGCTAAACGCGACTCCACCCATAACTCAGCAGCATTTGGCCGCTAAACGCGACTCCACTCATAACTTAGCAGCATTTGGCTGCTAAACGCGACTCCACCTATAACTCAGTAGCATTTAGCCGCTAAACGCGACTTCACCCATAACTCAGCTGTAAACTACGGCTAATTGCAACTTCAAGTATAAGTATACAGTAAGATGCTATGAAATGCTATAAAATGCTGAAATATATTTGATATATAAATGAGCTAGATCTATATTCCTATCTACCTTATTACATCCCTTAAATTCGGTACTGTTATGCTCGCAAAAGAGTCTAGTTTCTGCCTATTCACTTTTTAAAAATTATTACAGCTATCTATGGGCGCTGCGAACCTACAAAGTTACTATTTTCTATCTGTGCACGCCAAGTTTCTTCTATTCTTAACAGAATTTTCTTCCTCCTGTTCTGCTTCCTTCATATACTTATACCAAGCTGATATTCAGTCTACTAAGCCCTTTACTAATCTGTTTACTGACCTGTATCTAGATCTATATTAAGCTGCCTCTAGAGTCCTGCACTGAGCTGCCTTTAGAGCTCTGCACTAAGTTGCCTCCACCAAGCTACCTCTAGAGTTCTATACTAAGTTGCCTTCACCAAGCTGCCTTCAGAGCTCTGCACTGAGCTACCTCCAGAGCTCTGCACCGAGCTGCCTCTAGAGCTCTGCACCGAGTTACCTCTACTAAGCTGCCTCTAGAGTTCTGTACCGAGTTGCCTCTACTAAGCTGCCTCCAGAGCTCTGTATTAAGCTGCCTCTAGAGCTCTGTACTAAGCTGCCTCTAGAGCTCTGTACTAAGCTGCCTTTAGAGCTCTGCACCAAGCTGCCTCCAAAGCTCTGCACTGAGCTGCCTCTAGAGCTCTGCACTAAGTTGCCTCCACTAAGCTACCCCTAGAGCCGTACACTAAGTTGTCTCTTAAGCCCTATACCAAGCTACTCTAAGAGCTCTACATAAATTCAAATCCGATTCAATGTAGAAGCTAAATCCGATTTAATGTAGGAGCCAATTCTAATATAATATAAGATATATTTAGATTTAATGTAGGAGCTAATTCCATATTAATATTAGAGTAGACACAGAGAGTACTTCAGGCGGATTAGAAAGGGGAAAGTAAATAAAGCTTATATAGTATTTCATTACCTTATATAGTAAATTAGTAGTAGCTAGTAATTTAGAACTGTGCTTTAAAATGTACGTACTACGTGTAAGAAATAAACTAGATATGTAGTATACTTAGAAAGCATTAAATTTACAAAATGTGCATAACATGCATAATAAACAAATCATACAAATATTATAAACGGTAATAAAAGCTTTAGAGGATATAATCGCGCATTTTGTAGCATCTTATAAGATGGTATTACGTTTAGCGGCTTAATGCCGCTTTAGAGTTGAGACTATAAGCTACAGGGCGTAGTGCACAAAATACGTAAATAGCCACTAAATACAGTTAAATACTATAAAAATGCCACTAATTTTTTTTCTAACGTATAGTTTTTTATATTAGCTTTCTAGATAGAACTTGTAAGTCTTTTTAGAGTATTTTCTAAATTTTTAGCCTTACTAAGCGTATTTTTAATATATAAGTACTAGTTTAGTTTCTTATTTATAGTTATTTTTAGTATTTATATAGATTTAGCTAGTGTTTTTGTAAAGTCTTTAATTTTAAATAAAGCTAATCTTTTATTTTCTATACTATATTTTCTTATAAAGTATATAATTTTATATTTATTTAGTGTAAATTATATTTTATATGTTTTTACCTATCTTTAATACTACTCATGCGCTTTTTTAATTATTATATAGTTCTTTTAAATATTTAAAGAGATTACTATAAGATATATATTATTTATATATACTAAAGACTCTATCTCTATAATATTTTCTAGTAAAAATATAGTAAAGAAAAGAAATAGTATAGGTAATAAAGAATTGCCTTATAAAATACTATATTTTATTCTCTTATAATTAGAGAAGAAGTCTGGGAACTTAATTTTAGTAATTTATTTTTTTAAGAAAGATTTAATGTATTAGATAATCTACTTAAGGATATTCTTTTCTTTTATGTTAAATAAAAGTCTTTTATAGTTAACTTTATTAAATATTCTAGTAATATTTAAACTAAGGACTGTAATAAATTTACTAGTTTACTATATAATATATATTAGTTCTACTAGGTACTTTAGTGCTATAATTATAGATCTTTTACGTTTTACTATTTAGTTTAGTAGTAATAAATTAAATTATTTAACTAAGTTATTAAGTCTATTAGCTACTACTACCTTTAAGATTTTCTTTATGCAAAATAAGAGGGCTATTAGTCTCTAACTTTTTAGAATATTATATTTCTTCTTATCTAGTTTATAGAGGACTATTATAACTAATTATTTGAAATTAGTTAATTAGTATCCTAAAAGAAGACATGTTTAAAATAGATAGTAAAATAATTTCTTTAGTGTTACTATATAATTTTAATATATCTATTAGTAACTTTATATAGTCTGTTAGCTTTATCTTTAAAGAGTTTAGCTATAATACTATAGATTTTATTTTCTAGTATTTTTAGACTTAAAAATAGTCTTCCTTTTTCCGCCTTAATAAAGTAAGAGGTGAGGTTTAAGATTTAATTTTTATTTTCTATTTAAGCTCCAGCTATTTCCTACTATAGTTTAAATATTATATAAGTATTATTTTCTATCTATTAGTCTTCTTCTAGTATCTTATAAATAATTTTTATTTTTTCTAAGTCTAAGAGGTCTGTATTACGTGTAAATAGAAAAAAATATTAAAATAAAAACTTTACTTTCTTATTATTATTAATAATTATATAATTATCTGGTCCTTCTAGGTTAGGTATCTAAAATAGTTTTTTTAGTATATATATAACTTTAGCTAATTATACTAGCTTCTAGAGATTTTTATTTTAGTTTATAACTCTAGCTATAGTAAACTGCCATTAATTCCTTAATATCTAGTAAATAAGTTATTTTTTTTTTATTTTCTAGTGTTTTATATGTTTTTTAGTTTGTCTCTAGTTTTAATTACTAAGCCTATCTTTTTATCTTTTTAGTTTCTTTAATTTTGGCTTTTACTTTAGGTGTTATTTGAGAGTCTGCTTTATCTAATAGTTTAGTAAAAAAATACTTATTTATTAATAGTAGCTATAAAAGTATCTTCTAGTGCTTAAGAGAATTACTCTATATTTATAATTATTAAAAGAGATAGGTAACTAATTTTCTCTATTTAAGACACTAGTGCTTTTTTAAAATCTATTTAGTTAATATATTTCTAAAGACGTTATTAGTTGTTATAAAGTAGTAATTAAATATCTAGAATTATTTTAATAGGCTTATAGTCTAAGTCTGTTATTATCTTTTTATATTTATAATATAAAATTAACCTTCTTAACAGCGCTTCTGTTAGGAAGATGAAATCTATAATAAAAAAGTTAATAATATCTTTAATTCTTCTCTATATATTAAGTTCTTTTAGAGTAGTGAGATAGAAAATTTCCTGTATTATATTATAAAGTTATATTACTTTTATTTTTAGTCTCTATACTTATAGGCCTCTTTAGCTTAAATAATATAGATTAATATTATCTAAAAGAATGTGTTTACTTTTTTTCTTTAGAAGAGAAATAAGTATCTTAATATCTAGATCAGCATGTTTATTATATATATTATAGATATTAATCTTTCTAATCTCAGTTTCAAGAGTAAGAGTTACTAGGTTATTTATATAATATTTCTATTTTTATTTTCTTAAGTTAAGTAATTTACTAATGTAAAAGTAGACTCTAGCTTTTTATTTATTTCTTTAGATAGTATAAAAGTATTAGTAGGAGAGAGAGCTTTTTTCTTACTTTATTTTACTCTTTACTAAGTCTTATATTACTATAATATCTTATATATTTTATGCTTAAAGCATGATTTAAGATTATATACCTATTATATAATATATATTAAACTATAAGATTTAGAGCGTCTTTAGGTTTAATTTTATGCTTAAATAAGCTTATTAATTTTATTTTTTCTTATATTAGTTATTTTTACTTCAGGTGCCGTCTCTTAGTTACTGGATTAAAAGTTATTAACTACTATTTATAATTAAATAAAGTATTTTTTGTGGTGTTAGAAGCTTAATATTCTTTCTATTTTCTTTTAAGTAAATATTATTATTATTATAGCTAATAAATCCACTTTCCTTTTCCCTAAGGTAGATGTGGTTTAGTGAGTGGTTATTTAAATCTATTATAATCTATTTATTATATATAATATTCCTATTATATAGTCTATATTTTTTTATATTAGTTTTTAAATTTATATTATAGTTCTTTCTTAATACCAGCATTTTTTACTCCAGACTAGGTGTAGTTTATAGTAAAAAGTGTATTTTATTTTCTTTAGATTTTTATACTAATAAGTATTATAATATTTAGGATATTTACCGCACCTTATTTTATACTTATAGTTTTTTATAATATAGTTATATTTTTAGTATTTAAGGTATTATTTAATTTGCTAGTTATTAGACTAAGGTCCTATTATATAAACATAATATTAAATAAAAAAGCCTTTTTTAATAATATTTTAAGCTATTTCTAGTTTATTAATTTCTAGAATTATTGTATTTATTTCTTTTGTCTTAACGTTTTTCTTGTTCTTCTACTAAAAGTTTTAGATTTAAAGATATAGGATATATATTCCGTTTTATTTAGTTTATATAGCTATTATATTTTCTGTTTTTTTATTTTCTACTTTTTAGATATTAACCCTGTGGATTTGTATAGTATATAATTTGTTTTTAATTCTAGCTTTTAAGTTAATTAGCTAAACTTAATGGTTATTTTCTATTAATTAAGTATTTATTTATTTAATAGCTATTATAATAATAAAATTAATTCTAGAAATCACTCTAGCAGTAACTATGTACTATAGAGATTAGTAATAATTATATACCCTATTAAAAAATTTAGTTAAAATAAGTATGTTTAGTTCTTATAGAACTTCCTTATTATTTATTTAAATTTAAATTAATAAGTCTGCTTTCTTAACTGGTATAGGTCTTATTACTAATATTATAATTATAATTACTAAATTTTATACTATTTCAGCATACGTTAGTTTAGTATTTTGTAAGATATAAATTTCTTAAATAATATTTTAAAGAATTAGTTTTTGTTTATTTAGCTAATTTATGAAATTATTAAGCGCTTAAAGCTCTATCTCTAGAGTATAATAATTAAAAGAAGTATTATTATATAGAGTAGAAAAATTAGCTCTAATATTTTCAATATAAACTCTAATTACTCTTTTAAAGTATTTTAATATTATTAGTTATATTATTTTACTTCCTTTTTATAATTAGCTAGCCGCTTTTAATATCTATGTATTTTTTAATATTATTTTATAAATATATTATGTGTTTTAATAAGTAGTAATAATGCTTAAGTCTTAAGCTATAGCTTAATAAATTCTTAGTAAAAATAATAAGAAAAAGAAGAGATTATTAAATAAGTAATAATTATTTATATTATATAGCTACTACGCCTTATAGTAGTATTATATATTATAAACTAAAAGTTCTTAATAAAAGATAAAATAAATATAAATTTAACGATATCGTAAAGCCTACTAGGTAAGTAATAAAAGTATAATTTAAAAACCTTTTTTTAAACTTTACTTTTTTTATATCTTTAAATCTAAAACTTTCAGTAGAAGAATAGGAAAAACGCTAAGACAAAAAAAACAAGTATAATAATTTTAAAAGTTAATAAACTAAAAATAGCTTAAAATATTATTAAAAAAGGTTTTTTTATTTAATACTATATTTATATAGTGGACCTCTAGTCTAATAACTAGCAGATTAAATAATACCTTAAATACTAAAAATATAACTATATTATAAAAGACTATAAGTATAGAATAAGATACAATAAATGCTCTAAATATTATAATACTTATTAATATAAAAACTTAGAGAAAATAGAATACACCCTTTACCATAAACTATACCTAGTTTAGAGTAAAGAATACTAGTATTAAGAGAAAACTATAGTATAAATTTAAAAACTAATATAAAAAAAAAATATAAACTATATAACAGGAATATTATATATAATAAATAAATTATAATAGATTTAAATAACCACTCACCGAACCACATTTATTTTAGGGAAAAGGAAAGTGGATTTATTAACTATAATAATAATAATATTTACTTAAAGAAAAGTAGGAAGAATACTAAGCTTTTAATACCACAGAAAACACTTTATCTAATTATAAATAATAGTTAATAATTTCTAATTCAGTAACTAAGAGACAGCACCTGAAGTAGAAATAACTAATATAAAAAAAATTAATAAGCTTATTTAAGTATAGAATTAAACCTAAAGACGCTCCGAATCTTATAGTTTAATATATATTATATAATAGGTATATAATTCTAAATCATGCTTTAAGCATAAAATATATAGAATATTATAGTAATATAAAATCTAGTAAAGAGTAAAATAAAGTAAGAAAAGAGCTCTCTCTCCTATTAAGGCTTTATATTATCTAAAGAAATAAATAAAAAGCTAGGGTCTACTTTTATATTAGTAAATTACTTAACTTAAGAAAATAGAAATAGAAATATTATATAAATAACCTAGCAACTCTTACCCTTAAAACTGAGATTAGAAAGATTAATATCTATAATAGATATAATAGATATATTAACTTAGATATTAAGATACTTATTTCTCTCTTAAAGAAAAAAGGTAAATACATTTTTTTTAGGTAATATTAATCTATATTATTTAAACTAGAGAGGCCTATAAGTACAGAGACTAGAAATAAAAGTAATATAACTTTATAATATAATATAGGAAATTCTTTATCTTGCTACTCTAAAAAGACTTAATATATAAAGAAGAACTAAAGATATTATTAATTTTTCTATTATAGATCTCATCTTCCTAACAGAAGCGCTGTTAAGAAAGTTAATTTTATATTATAAATATAAAGAGATAATAACAGACTTAGACTATAAACTTATTAAAATAATTTTAGATATTTAATTACTTCTTTATAACAACTAACGACGCTTCTAGAAATATGTTAACTAAATAGATTTTAAAAAAACACTAGTGTCTTAAATAGAGAAAATTAGTTACCTATCTTTTCTAATAATTATAGATATAAAGTAATTCTCTTAAGCACTAGAAGATACTCTTATAGCTATTATTAATAAATAAGTATTTTTTACTAGAATATTAAATAAAGCAGACTCTTAAATAACACCTAAAGTAAAAGCTAAAATTAAAAAAACTAAAAGAGTAAGAAAATAGGCTTAGTAATTAGAACTAAAGGCAGACTAGAAAACATATAAAATACTAGAAAATAAAAAGAAATAACTTATTTACTAGATATTAAAGAACTAATAGCGGTTTACTATAGCTAGAGTTATAGACTAAAATAAAAGTCTCTAAAAGCTAGTATAATAAGCTAAAGTTATATATATACTAAAAAAACTATCTTAAGTACCTAACCTAGAAGGACTAGATAATTATATAATTATTAATAATAATAAGAAAGTAGAGCTTTTATTTTAATATTTTTTTTATCTATACATAATATAGACCTCTTAGACTTAGAGAAAATAAGAATTATTTATAAAATACTAAAAGAAAACTAATAAAGGAAAAATAATACCTATATAATATTTAAACTATAGCAGGAAATAGCTAGAGCTTAAAGAAAAAATAAAAATTAAATTCTAGACCTTACTTCTTACTTTATTAGGGCGGAAAAAGGAAGACTGTTCTTAAGTCTAAAAATACTAGAAAATAAAATCTATAGTATTATAGTTAAACACTTTAAAAATAAAGCTAACAGACTATATAGAGTTATTAAAAGATATATTAAAAATTATATAGTAATACTAAAGAAATTATTTTACTATTTATTTTAAATATATCTTCTTCTAGGACACTACCTAACTAATTTTAAATAATTAGTTATAGTAGTCCTCTGTAAACTAGATAAGAAGAGATATAATATTTTAAAATATTAGAGACTAATAGCCTTTTTATCTTGTATAAAGAAAATATTAAAGGCAGTAGTAACTAATAGACTTAATAACTTAGTTAAATAATTTAATTTATTACTACTAAACTAAATAGTAAGATGTGGAAGATTTATAATTATAATACTAAATTACCTAATAGAATTAATATATATTATATAGTAAACCGGAAAGTTATTACGGTCTTTAGTTTAGATATTACTAAAGTATTTAATAAAGTTAACTATAAGAGACTCTTATCTAACCTAAAAGAAAAAAATATTCTTAAGTAGATTATCTGATACGTTAAATCTTTTTTAGAAGAATAAATTATTAAAATCAAGTTTCCAGGCTTCTCCTCTAATTATAAGAGAATAAAATATAGTATTTTATAAGATAATTCTCTATTATCTATACTATTTCTTTTCTTTATTATACCTTTACTAGAAAACATTACGAAAATGGAGTCTCTAGTATATATAGATAATATATACATTATAGTAATCTCTCTAAATATTTAAAAGAGCTATATAATAATTAAAAAAGCGTATAAATAGTATTAAAGATAGGTAAAAATATATAAAGTATAATTTATACTAGATACATATAAAATTATACACTTTATAAGAAAATATGATATAAGAAATAAAAGATTAGTTTTATTTAAGATTAAAGACTTTACAAAGACACTAGCTAAATCTATATAAATACTAGAAATAACTATAAACAAGAAACTAAACTAGTACTCATATATTGAAAATATGCTTAGTAAGGCTAAAAACTTAGAAAATATTTTAAAAAAACTTACAGGTTCTACCTAGGAAGCTAATATAAAAAACTATAGATAATTATATACTATATTAATCTAACTAACTATTACTTACAGCTATAAAATCTAGTATAAGCTAGATAGAGTAAAAGGCTTTATTTTAAAATCTAACTTATAAAAACTTTAAGCAGTATAGAACTAGTATTTTTAAGTAGTTATAAAAGTATATAAAGCCATACCCACTAAGCTACTAAAAAAAGAGGTATAGATTAAGTCTATTAGTTACTTTATAAAGAAACGAATACTATTTACGGGAATATTATAGATATCTTTTTTAATTAGGAAATTATTCTAAGACCTCTGTAATTAAATTTAAGGATAATATATACTAAGCAAGAGAACTAAGAAACTCGCTAGTATAATAATTAGGTATATAATAATATAATAGAAATAAAACTCTAAAGAAATCTTAGAAGAGCGAAAGGCTGCATACAGAAATCTAATTAAAAAATAATCTAAAAAGAGAGTTATAAAGAGATAGGAGAGTTATATAAAAAAATAGAAAAATAACCCTTACGCACTAGCTACAGTATAGGGTAAATAAAATAAAGCTAATATATAAAAATATAAAGGCCTTACTAGAGTTTAGAGCTTTATTATTATTTTATATTATACTAAAGTAATTAGCCTTAAAGCCTTTCTATATAAGATAAAAGTACCGTTAGTATTCTCTTTAAATTATAATTATAGTAAAAGATAAACTGTCTGTTATATATTTATATAGTATTTACACCTTAATAAAGAAAGGACGTAACTTTAGAATATTATAAAAACCTTAAATTTCTAGACTTAAATAAATAATAATAAAATACTACTAAAGGTTGTTAATTAGATTATGTGAATATTAAAGCTTAATTAATTCTTATAAGCGCACACGTATAGAGAGAAAGAAGAAAAGAAATTACAAATCACATAAAAAAAAAAGATAAAGAGAAGGAAGAAAGAAAACTACTAATAGCTTAAAAAAGAAAATAAAGAGAATAATAATAATAATAAGTTTAATTCTTCTAACCGAGATCCCTTAAGGGTTTATGCGGGGTATCTATAAAAACTATATAAAAAAAAAACCTTTTATTTAATTATATATTCTATATAGGCTATCTTAACATGCTTAGGTTTTTCTTAAAAGTGTATATAAAAGTAGCTTAGTCTATTTATAAACTAAGAAATATCTATCTCTTTAATATCTAAGCTTTATTAAGATATCTCTTATACTTAATATTTAACTTAACTTAGAATAAAAATCTTATACTGTATTTTGTATTTTTTTTATGCGAGTTTATTATCTTTTCTACTTATTAGAATTCTACTCTTTTCTAAAGATGCTACTCCTAATTAGAGTAGATTTTTAAAATAGGTTAGATATAATAATCTTATTCTACTATAAGGTTTTATTTATTATTTATATATATTATCTTATTTCTGCTTTATCTATCTTCTATTAGGCTACTCTTTTTATTTTTTTTTTTAAGCTATTAGTAGTTCCTCTTCTTCCTTTTCTTTATTCTTTTTTTTATGTAATTTATAGTTTCTTTTCTTTCTTCTCTTTATATGCGTGTGTTTATAAGAATTAGTCTAGCTCTAACATTCACATAACCTAATTAGCGACTTTTAATAGTATTTTATTATTATTTATCCAGATCCGGAAATCTGAAGTCTTTATAATATTTTAGAGTTATATTCTTTCTTTATTAAGGCGTAGGCACTATATAAATATATAATAAATAATTTATTTTCTACTATAATTATAGTTAGAAGAGAATATAGATAATATTCTTATCTTATATAAAAAAACTTTAAGGCTAATTACTTTAGTATAATATAAAATAATAATAAAGCTTTACGCTCTAGTAAGATTTTTATATTTTTATATATTAGTCTTACTTTATTTACTCTATATTATAACTAGTGTATAGAGGTTCTTTTAGCTTTTAGTATAGTTCTTTTATTACTTTTTAACTCTCTTCTCAGACTATTTCTTGACTAGACCTTTGTATGTAACCTTTTATTTTATTAGAATTTCTTCTAAATTTTACACCCACTTAAGGTTTTATGCTCTTTATGTTAATATATATTAGATTATTACATTAACAAGTTTCTCTATTCTTTTATTTAATATATATTTCAGTTAATTACGACGTTGTTCTTAAATTTAATTATAAAAATCTTAAAATATTTTCCTAACTGGAAAGTCTATTTATAATATCCTTATTAGTAGTGTTTGTTTTTTTATGAAGTAATTAATAGACTTAATTCATACCTTCTTTTCTAATAGTTTAATAGGTATAGCTTTATATACTTTTATAATTATCTAAAAATATCTATTCTGCGCTGCTTAAAGTTTCTGTAGATTAAATTTTAAAATAAAACCTTTTATTTAGTCTAGTCTATACTAGATTTTATAGCTATAAGTAATAGTTAGTTAGATTAGAGTAGTATATAGTTATCTATAATTTCTTATATTTATTTCCTAAATAAATTCTGTAAGTCTTTTTAGAGTATTCTCTAAGTTTCTAGTCTTACTAAGTATATTTTTAATATATAGGTACTAGTTTAGTTTTTTGTTTATAATTATTTCTAATATCCGCATAAAGTCAGCCGGTGCCTCCGTGAAATCTTTAATTTTAAAAAAATATATTCTTTTATTTCCTGCGGCACATTTTCTTATAAAGTATATAACTTTATATTTATTTAGTATAAATTATACTCTATATGTTTTTACTTATTTTAAGTACTATTTATATATCTTCTTAATTATTATATAGCTCTTTTAGATACTTAGAGTAATTACTATTAGGTATATATTATCTATATATTCTAAAAATTCCGTCTCAGTAATGCTTTCCAGTAGAGGTGTAGTAAAAAAAAAATAGTATAAATAATAAAAAGTTATCTTATAAAATTCTATATTTTATTTTTTAGTATTTAGAAAAGAAGCTTAAGAACTTAACTTTAGTTATTTATTCTTCTAAAAAGGATTTAACGTATTAGATAATCCACTCAGAAATAATTTTTTTCCTTAGGTTAGATATAACTCTTTTATAGTTAATTCTATTAAAGGCTCTAGTAATATTTAAGCTAAGAACTATAATAATTTTACTAATTTACTATATAGTATATATTAATTCTATTAAGTACTTTAGTACTATAATTATAGATCTTTCGCGTCTAATTATTTAATTTAGTAATAATAGATTAAATTATTTAATTAAGTTATTAAGTCTATAGGCTACTACTACCTTTAAGATTTTTCTTATATAAAATAAAAAAGCTATTAGTTTCTAACTCTTTAGAATATTATATCTCTCCTTATTTAATTTATAAAGGATTATAGTAACTAATTATTTAAAGTTAGTTAAATAGTATCCTAAAAGAAGGCATGCTCAGAACAGATAATAGAGTAATTTTTTTAGTATTCTAATATAATTTTTAATATATCTATTAGTAACTCTATATAGTCTGTTAGCTTTATTTAGAGAAAGACTAGCTATAATACTATAGATTTTATTTTCTAGTATCTTTAGGCTTAAGAATAGTCTTCCTTTTTCTCTTCTAATAAAGTAAGAGGTAAGATTTTGAATTTAATTTTTATTTTTTCTTTACACTCCTGCTATTTTCTACTATAGTTTTAATATTACTTAACTATTATTTTCCCCCTATTAGTCTTTTTCTGGTATTTTTTGAATGTTTTTTGTTATTTTTAAATCCGAAAGGTTAATATCATGTGTAGGTAGAAAAAAGTATTTAAAAAAAAATTCTACTTTTTAGTTATTATTAGTAACTATATTATTATCTAGTTCTTCTAGATTAGGTACTTAAGGTGTTTTTTTTAGTATATATATAACTTTAGCTTATTATGCTAACTTCTAGAGTTTTTTATTTTAATTAATAACTATAGCAATAGTAATTCTCTATTAATTCCTTAATATTTAATAGATAAGTTATTTTTTCTTGTTTTCTAGAGTTTTATATGTTTTCTAGTTTGTCTCTAGTTCTAATTACTAAGCCTATCTTCTTATTCTTTTAGTTTCTTTAATTTTAGCTTTTATTTTAGTTATTATTTGGGAATTTGTTTTATCTAATAGTCTAGTAAAAAACACTTATTTATTAATAGTAACTATAAAAGTGTCTTCTAGTGTTTAAGAGAATTACTTAGTATTAATAATTATTAATAAAGGTGAATACCTAACTCTGGGTAAAAGTCCTCTAGTAAACGGTTTACTAAATAGTTTTTTAAGTAGATATTAAATTCTTTTCTCTATTTAGAACACTAGTACCTTTTTAAAGTCTATTTAGTTAATATATTTCTAGAGGCGTCGTTAGTTATTATGAAGTAGTAATTAAATATTTAAGATTATCTTAATAAGCTTATAATCTAACTCTGTTATTACTCTCTTATATTTATAGCATGAAATTAGCTTTCTTGATAGTATTTCCGTTAGAAAGATAAGGTTTATAGTAGAGAAAATAGCTATATCTTTAGTTTTTCTTTACATGTCTAGTTCTCTTAGGGTGGCGAGGTAAAGAACTTTTTATATTATATTATATAATTATATTACTTTAGCTTTTAGTCTCTATATTTATAGGCCTTTTTAGCTTAAGTAATATAGATTAAAGTCGCCTAAAAGAATATATTCACCTTTTTTTTCTAGGAGAGAGATAAGTATCTTAATATCTATATTAACATATCTATTATATATATTATAAATACTAATCTTCCTAATCTTAGTTTTAAGGGTAAGAGTTACTAGATCGTTTATATAATATCTTTATTTCTATTTCTTTAAGTTAAGTAATTTATTAATATAGAAGTAAACTCTAGCTTCTTATTTATTTCTTTAAATAATATAAAAGCCTTAATAAGAGAGGAAGCTCTTCTTTTACTTTATTTTACTTTTTATTAAATCTTATATTACTATAATATTTTGTATGTTTTATGCGTAAAGTATGATTTAAGATTATATACTTATTATATAGTATATATTAAACTATAAGATTTAAAGTATTTTTTAGTTTAAGTTTATTTGTGACGGTGCTGCTTGCTTTGCTTATTATAAACTATATAATATTATAACTAGCGTAGCTAGTTATAATTTAGTATAAAGCTTAAAGTATAGCTAGCTTATATTTAGACTATACACTACTTTATTTAAAGATAAGCTCTTTTTATATCTCTTCTCTCTTTATTTTAGTATAACTGAAATAAAGCTAATTTATTTTATTAACCTATATCTATACTATAACGCGTGAAGACTGAGCTTATTATTATATTATACTAAGATCTCTCTAACTTAGCTAGATAATAGTAACATAATATTAAGATTAAACCACGTAATTAATAAGAGTATTTAATTTATTAATAATTATATCTAAAGAATTAATTACATGACTACGCTGAGTCGTTAGTTTATTAACTATATAATCTTTACTAGAAAGCTTTATAGTAGTAGGTAATTAAAATCTTAAGTAATAGCCTATATAAGCCCTATATAGCAGGCCTTAAAAGTAATTTAATAGGTAATTAAAAAACCTATAGTAGTAGATAATATACCTATTAGATTAAAAAAAAGCTATAAGAGTTCTAGTAAACTTTTTTTTTTCTCTCTTTTTATTATCTTCTCTCTATTAGAGAAACTGACTCTTATGAGTACTACTAGCTTATCTTTTTTATACTAAAAAAACTAACTTCTATAAGTACTACTAGCTTGTTTTTTCTATACTAAAGAATTAGCTAATTACTTTACTCTACTAAAAGCTAAAAGCTTTATATATATATATAAAAATAAATAGATTAGAACCATAGAAAAGCTCTCTATGCTAGAGATAAAAGTTAATTCTAAAATAATAGCTACTAGTAATAACTATATATCTATCTCTAAGTTACTTAGGTGTACTGCTATATACTACTCTAATAATATAATTAGAGAAAACTATACTATTAAGAAGCTCTATATTTAGGTATGATATAATAAAAAACTTTTTATAGCTATTATTAAGAGCACTATCTAGAAAACTAATATCTATAAGCCTTAGAAAATAGAGGTTACGCTTTCTACCCTAATAACTCTTAATTAAGTAATAATTACTAGTAAGCTAGAGTATAGCTATCTTAAAGTACTTATATATTATAACTATACTAATATACTAGGAAAAGTGCTTAATACGGCTAAAACTAAACTTAATAAAGCTAGAGATAAGCTTACTAAGCTTTATTAGCTATTAAACAACACACTTAAGCGTATAGCAGATTAAGAAATAAGATTAAAATACTAAGAGTATAGATAAAGAAATTTACGTATAATATATACTCTTTTTTCTCTGTAAAGGCTAGCCTAGTGCTATTATTAATACTAGTAAAAAAAACGCGCTTTATAGCTCTATTATAGACTTCTTAGAATTAGGCTAGCTATATAGCTATAGGACCTAATAATAGTTCTAATATAAAAGATTTTAGTAACTAAACTTCTTAAGTATTATTTTATGTACTAGCTACTCTACTAGCTATATTTATTATAAATAGCTATTAAGATAATAGCTACTTAACCTAATTTTCTAATTTACTAATACTTAAGGATAGTAAGAATATTACCTTTAATTAATAAAGAGATATCCTAAAAGATAAGGTATATACTAATTAAGACTAGTTTACTAAAGCTAGTAAGTAAGTTACTTAAGAGAATATTATTTCTTATATATATACGTATACAAAAAGTTCTGTTAACTAGTACCTCTTAATACTTATATATATAATAAAAGAGAGTAAGTAGCTAGTTAACTATTAATACATAATAAATCACCTAAAAAAGACGTATAGTAACTTATATAAGAGACTTAATACTTACTATAATTTCTAAAAGCTCTACTTTAGAAACCCTACTAACTTTACTATATTTTAAAGTAATTTCTTTTATTTAGCTTAAGAATATAGTTTATTTATAAACTAATAGATAGAAAAATTCTATAAGAAGCTCTTAGACGCTCTATATATACAAATAGGTATCTATTAATAGTAATACTATAACTAGTATAATAAGTATATAAACTTAGTTTAAGACTTTACTAGAGAGCTAGCTCTTAGCGCCAGGAACACTACTAAGTAAATTAATAAAAAAACTAGAAAGATTTAGCTACTACTAATTTAGTAGTTTTATCTAGGAGCTAAGTGTCTAATTTATATAGTAGTTATTACTATTTTACTAATACTTATCTTTAAGCTAGCTAGTTATTATAATTACGGGAAACCTAGCTACTTTATAAAAGACTACTAATTATCTACTTAAGCTATAGCTAAAGTAATTAAGTTTATAAATACTAATAAAAAGCTCTATACGCTTTAGGATACTAGTAATAATAAGAAGTTTTAGCTTACTATAGAAAAACTATTAGAGAAAAACTTACTCTAAAGAAAGTCTTTTTTCTAAAGTTATTTTTTAGAGCTATTAACTAGTTTAACTCTTACTAACTATTATTTAGCAGACTAGCCTTTACCTTATTTTATTATATCTCTATTAGTAAACTAGCTATTAAGCTAAGTAGTTTTTTTAATATTAGAGCTAGTAGTTTTATTCTAATACACCTAAAACATATACACACTATTAAGAAAGGGCTTAAGATAAAAACTTACTAGATAAAATCTATTCCCCTAGCTAGTTATAATAATAAACTAAATAAATAAGTAAATAAGTACTTTTAGGTTAATCTAGTACTAAATAACTATTACTTATTAATTTACTTTATTTTCTATAATATTAGCCGCCACGACCTTATAATTAGCTGTAAGCTGTTTGAAGATATAAGTGCTTTAATTAATTATAAGAAGTAAACACTTAAATAGCTAGATAATAAGCTAATTAACTATAAGCGTGATATTATTATTTTAATGTAAAACCTATTAACTAAAATTAACCTCTTATACTAAGCTAATACTGACTGACGTGATAAGCTAATAAATATAGTAATTTTATAATATATCTATAAGCTACCTTAGCGCTCACCTTAGCATATAGTATAGTAAAAAAATATTAGAAAAATAAAAGAATAGCTTTACTTATAATAGTAGCTAGAGCTAAATAAGTAAACTCTTTATTTTTAACTTATCTTATACAAAGACCTCTTTAAAGTAGGCCTTAAAATTAATACTATAAAAGCTATTACCTTTATAATATACACACAGTAAAAGAAAACTATACTAGAGTATACTAGTATCTATAAAGTAAATAAGTTTATTTAGGATTATAGAGATAAGCTTAGTCTGCTGGACCTAAAACTCTTTTCTTAAAACTCTAAAAACCTTTTAGTAAAGGCTTTATTAAAAGAGCCCTATTAATTAAATAAGAACCTTACAAAAGAAAAGGAACTTTAGTAGCTTATTAAGTAAAAGCTATTTTATTTTAACTATACTAGTATAACTTAAGCCTATTTCTTAAAAAAAGACTTAAATATGCTGCCTCCGCATCACAAAGGTATTAACTATAATATTAAACTAATAGTTAAGAATATACTAATATTAAGTTTATTATATAGCATATATTTTAAACAGCTATAGCTTATCAAGACCTACTTAAATAACTATTTTTAATAAGGTGTTATTACTTATAGTAATGCTTTATATACTTTCTTAATACTATTTACTAAAAAGCTAGAAAAAGGGTGGCGCTTCTACGTTAACTACTATAAACTTAATATTATTATAAAAAAAGACGTTTATTTGATTTTGCTGATTTAGAAAACTCTTATCTAACTAGCGCAAGTAAGAGTATTTACTAAGCTTAATATATAATAAGCTTTTTATTATATATGTTTAAATAAAGATATAAAGGACCTAACTACGTTCTATACTTAGTATAGTAATTATAAGTACTATATGTTACTATTTAGTCTTTATAATAGCTTTATTATATTCTAGTATTATATTAATAAGGTGCTTTATAGCATACTTAATAACTTTTATACTATTTATTTTAATAATATTCTAATTTACTTTAAAGACCTGCTGTAATATAAGGAGCACGTTACTTAAGTACTAAGATATTTCTAAAATATAAGCCTTTAGGCAGATATTAAGAAGAGTAAGTTTACTATTACTAGAATAAAGTTCTTAAGCTTTATTATTAGCATAAAAGGGATTTAAAAGGACTCTAAGAAGGTTACTATTATATAGAAATAGCTAGTACCTACATTAGTTAAAAGCCTATAATCCTTTCTAAAATTCTATAACTTCTATAAAGCCTTTCTAAAAAACTATAGATATATTATCTGATTACTTATTAAGTTACTTAAGAAGAGTATATAATACGCCTTTAGTAAACATAAGCTAGTAGTCTTTTAATAAGCTAAGAATTTAATATTATTAGATAATATCTTAGCTTACTACTTACTCTATTATTAGACACGTATAGAGATAGATATAAGTAATAGAGTTATTACAGGAATACTATTATAGCTCTAAGAGAATAGTCTTTAGTAACTTATAGTTTTCTACTTTAAGACTATAAGTAAGCCCTAGATAAACTATAATATATATAATAAAGAGATATTAGCTATAATTTATAGCCTCTAAGAATAGTACTTACAGCTTATAGGCTTATAAACTACTAAGTTATTTAATACTCTAATTAACTATTATATGCTGGAGTACTTCTCTATAAAGTGAAAGCTTACTCCCTACTAGATATACTAAGTAATAAGTATAGTAAATTATTACCTAATACTTATTTATTACTTTAGTATAGTTAATATAATAGCCGACACGCTCTCACGTAAGTAAAAGAAACTAAAGACTTAAAAAGATAAAAATAAAATAGCCTAAACACGCGTTTTTCTTTTAGTAGAGTAAATTAATATTAGCTTTATTAAGGCTATAAGTAATAACCTAGCTATGCTATTAGTAAAAGATATACTAGCTACTAATATAATTAAAGTAATTACTATTAATACTTTTATAGCCTTACTGCCCCTAAATAACCCTTACTTACTAATTAATTATATTATTAAGGTGAATTATAGTTATAAGAGTCTATAGCCATTCTAAGAGCGCGCTTTTTCTAGTAACTATTTAATATAAAAACTCAGCTAAAGCTTTTTTATATATTATAATAAGCTAGTAGTCTCTACTATACACTTCTTAAAAATCTACTTTATTTAAGCTATTTATGCTACTTAGGTGATTACTTATTTAAATAAAAGAAAAATAAATAAGCTACTTCACAACCGCTATTACTAAAGCTATATAGGTAAAAATATAGATAACTACGTAACTATATATAAAGCTTATAAATAGAGTTATGTATTTTATAATAAAACTCTAGGCTTACTTAAATTACTATTAATTTCTAAATAAGTATAGTAAGACGTCTCTATAGACTTTAAGTCCTTCTCTTTAGATAAGAAAGGATATAATTATATCTTTATTATTATAGACTAGCTAAGTAAGCGCTATTTCTTACTATCTTACTATAAAACTACTATAGTTACTTAAGTAGCTAATATATACTATTATTATATCTAGTAAGTATTTAGTTTACTTAGATTAATAGTTTTTAATTATAGTTTTTAGTTTACCTTAGCATTTATAAATAAGCTATGCTGACTAATAGAAATTAAGTAAAAACTCTTAACACTATATTACTTTTAAACTAATAGGAATATTAAGGTTTTAAATTAGTATATTAACCAGCGCCTATGTTTATTTATTAATTATTATTAGAATAACTAGTTAGACCTACTACTCTATATAGACTAGGCCTAAGTAATTCTACTATATAAAACTATAGGCTTATTATTTTATTAAATTAAGTTTAGCCACTAGCTAATCTATTACTAGAATTAAGAGAAATATATAAAGGTATTTACTATAGTCTATAAATAGATATTATATAAGAAAGTATAGAGCTATGCTAAAGCTTACTATAATATAATAAAACTAGCTATAAAGATAGCTTAATAAGAAATTACTTAAGTATAAAAGTAATAAACTTAATAGACTAATAAGAAACACCGTAAGCTAGACTTCTCTATAGGAGATAAAATATATATTATATTTAAGAACTTTACTATTAGTTAACCTAACTAGAAGCTTAACCAGCAGATATATAGACCTTATTTTATTATAAATATAAAAAGATATTTCTATCACCTTAAGCTACTACTATATATATATATGTTTAATATCTTTTATATAAACTATCTATAGAAGACTTTTACTTACCTATTATCTAGCTAAATTAAACTTAAGAAACCGCCTATTAAGGTTAATGGGTATCTTAAGTGGCTAGTATAGGAAATCCTTAATAGCTATTTATTTTATAGCTAACTATAGTATAAAGTATTTTAGCTAGCTTATAACTTAAATTCTGTTTAGTATAATACCTAAGGCTTTATAGGCACCCTATATAAGATAAAAGACTATTATAAGGCTTATTTAGAAAAGGTAAAACTATTAGCATAACTAGACACCTAATTAAAAGCATATAAAACAAAAAAGAATCTAGAAGTAACAGAGGAGAATAATAAGGCAGCTTTAAAAATAAAAGTAGTATAGAAATTAGTAAGAAGAAGACTATAACCTAGAGACTTAAGAATAAGCCTTTTTTAGAAAAAGGGTAATATAATAGTGCTACTTACTTTACTTACTATAAGCTATATAATATTATAACTAGTTATACTAGCTATAACTTAGCGTAAAACTTAGAGTATAGCTAGCTTACACTTAGGCTATATACTATTCTATTTAGAAATAAGCTCTCTTTATATCTCTTTTTTCCCTATCTTAGTATAGCTAAAATAGAGCTAACTTATTTTATTAATTTATATTTATACTATAATGCGTGAAGACCGAGCCTGTTATTATATTATCTTTAGATAAATTTATTAGTTTCTATTTTTTTACCTATATTAGTTATTTCTACTTTAGGTGCTACTTTTTAATTACTAGGTTAAAAATTATTAATTACTATTTATAATTAGATAGAATATCTTCTATAGTACTAAGAGCTTAGCATTCTTCCTATTTTTTTCTAAGTAAGTATTATTATTATAGCTAATAAGTTTACTTTCCTCTTCCCTAAAATAGATATAGTTTAGTAAGTGGTTATTTAGGTTTATTATTTATTTATTATATGTAATATTTCTATTATATAGTTTATATCTTTTTATATTAGTTTTTAGATCTAGGCTGTGATTCTTTCTTAATACTAGTATTCTCTACTTTAAGCTAAATATAATATACTATAGAAAATATATTTTATTTTCTCTAGGTCTTCTTTATATTAATAAGTATTATAATATTTAGAATATTTATTATATTTTATTCTATGCTTACAGTCTTTTATAATATAGTTATATCTTTAGTAGTTAAGGTATTATTTAATTTACTAGTTATTAGACTATAGATCTGTTAATAATAATTTAAGCTATTTCTAGTTTATTAACTTCTAGAATTATTATACTTACCTTTTTTATCTTTGCCTTTTTCTTGTTCTTTCATCGAAAGTTATGGATTCAGATGTTTGGAATATATATTCTGTTTTATTTAGTTTATAAAGCTTTAAAGTCTTCTTTTTTTTTATTCTCTATTTCTTTAATATTAACTCTATGAATTTGTATAGTATATAGATTCTTCTTAATTCTAGCGTTTATGTTAATTAGCTGAACTTAATAGTTATTTTCTATTAACTAGTTCTTTATCTGCTTAGTAGCTATTATAATAATAAAACTAATTCCTAAAATCACTTAAGTAATAACTATACTTTATAAGGATTAATAGTAGTTATATATTTTATTTAGAAGTTTAGCTAGAGTAAGCATGTTTAACTCTTATAAAACTTTCTTATTATTTATCTAGATTTGAATTAATAGGTCTGCTTTCTGGACTGGTATAGATCTTATTATTAGTATTATATTTATAAATACTTAGTTTTTTACTATCTTAGTATACGTTAGCTTAGTGTTCTGTAATATTCAAATTTCCTAAATAATATTTCAAAGAGTTAGTTTCTGTTTATTTAGTTAATATATAAGATATTTTAATACTTAAAGCTCCGTCTCTAGGGCGTAATAGTTAAAGAGAGTGTTATTATATAAAATAGAAAAATTAGCTCTAATGTTTTTAATATAGGCTCTAATTACTCTTCTAAAATATATTAATATTATTATAAATAGTATTATTCTACCTTCCTTCTGCAGTTAACTCACCGCTTTTAATATCTATATATTTCTTAGTATTATTCTATAAAAGTATTAGATATTTTAATAGATATAGTGCTTAAGCCTTAAGCTATAGCTTACTATATTCTTAGTAAAAGTAATAAAAAAAATAAGAGATTATTAAATAAGTAATAATAGTTTATATTATATAGTTACTACACCTTATAGTAGCGTTACACACCGTAGACTAAGAAATCTTAATAAAATTTAAAATAAGTGTGAATTTGATGATGCTATAAGGTCTATCTAGTAAGAGATCTTCTTACTCTAAGTTTTTTTAAAAAATAAAGAGAATAGCTTAATAGATTATAAGTAAAATAAAAGTAAGAAAATATACAGATAATAAGCAAAACCTTATAGTAAAAACAAGATTATAATACTTAATCTATATTAGAAATCTGCTTTAATTTTAGACGCTTATCTTTAGAAAAAGCAGAATTCTAATAAGTAGAAAGAATTAGTAAACTCGCAGAAAGAAGTATAAAATACAGTATAAAATTTTTATTCTATATTAAGTTAGATATTAAGTATAAGAGAGTATACTCTAATAAAGCTTAAATATTAAAAAAACAGATATTTCTTAGCTTGTAAATAGAATTAAGCTATTTTTATATATACTTTTAAGAAAAACCTAAGCGTGCAAAGATAACCTATATAAGATATATAATTAAATAAAAGGTTTTCTTTTTACGTAGATTTATAGATATTTTATATGGACTCTTATGTGATGGTGTTGCTTACTCTACTTACTATAAGCTACATAATATTATAACTAGCTATACTAGTTATGACCTAGTATAGAGCTTAGAGTATAGCTAGCTTATGCTTAGACTATACACCGCTTTATTTAGGGGCGAGCCCTCTTTATATCTCTTCTCTTTTTATCTTAGTATAGCTAAAATAGAGTTAACTTATTTTATTAACTTATATCTATGCAATAACGCGTGAAGACTGAGCCTATTATTATATTACACTAAGATTAATCTAACTTAGCTAGATAATAGTAATATAATATTAAGGTTAACCCGCGTGATTAACTTAAGCATTTAATTTATTAATAACTGCACCTAGAGAATTAATTGCACGACTATGCTAAGTTATTAGTTTATTAACTATATAATCTCTACTAGAAAGCCTTATAGTAGTAGATAATTAAAACTCTAAGTAATAGCCTATATAAGCCCTGCAGTAGCAGGCCTTAAGAGTGACTTAGTAAGTAACTAGAAAACCTATAGTAATAGATAATATATTTATTAGGTTAGAAGAGAGCTATAAGAGCTTTAGTAAACTTCTCTTTTCTCCTTTCTTTATTATCTTCTTCCTGCTAGAGAAACTGACCCCTGTGAGTACTACTAGCTTGTTTTTTTTATACTAAAAAATCAGCTAATTACTTCACCCTACTAGAGACTAGAAGCTTTATATATATATAAAAATAAATAGGTTAGGACCATGGGAAAGCTCTTAACACTAGAGATAAAAGTTAATTTTAAGATAATAGCTACTAGTAATAACTATATACTTATCTCTAAGTTGCTTAGGTATACCGCTACGTACTACTCTAATAATATAATTAAAGAAAACTACACTATTAAGAAGCTCTGTATTTAGGCATGATATAATAAGAAACTTTTTATAGCTACTACTAAAAGCACTATTTAGGAAACTAATATTTATAAGCTTTAGGAGATAGAGGTTACGCTTTCTACCCTAATAATTCTTAATTAAGTGATAATTACTAGCGAGCTAGAGCGTAGCTATCTTAAAGTATTTATATATTATAACTATACTAATACGCTAGGAAAAGCGCTTAACATGTTTAAAACTAAGCTTAATAAGGCTAGAGATAAGCTTATTAAGCTTTATTAGCTATTAAACAACACGCTCAAGCGCGTAGCAGATTAAGAGAATAAAATTAAAATACTAAAGATATAGATAAAGAAATCTATATATAATATATATTCTTTCCTCTCTATAAAGGCTAGTCTAGCGCTATTGTTAATACTAGTAAAAAAAATATACTTTATAGCTCTACTATAGATCTCTTAGAACTAGGCTAGTTATATAGCTATAGGACCTAATAATAGTTCTAATATAAGAGATCTTAGTAACTAAACTCTTTAAGTATTATTTTATGTACTAGTTACTTTACTAGCTATGCCTACTATAGATAGCTATTAAAGTAATAGCTACTTAGCCTAATTTCCTAATCTACTAATACTTAAGAACAGTAAGAACGTTACCTTTAATTAATAAAGGGATATCCTAGAGAATAAGGTATATGCTAACTAAAACTAGTTTACTAGAGCTAGTAAGTAAGTTATTTAAGAGAATATTATCTCTTATATACGTACGTATATAGAGAGTCCTGCTAACTAATATCTCTTAATATTAATATATATAATAAGAGAGAGTAAGTAGCTAGTTAGCTACTAGTATATAATAAATTACCTAAAAAGGATGTATAGTAACCTATATAAGAGACTTAATGCTTACCGTAATTTCTAGAAGCTCTACCTCAGAAACCCTACTAATTTTACTATATTTTAAAGTGATTTCTTTTGCCTAGCTTAAGAACACAGCCTGCCTGTAGACTAATAAGTAGAAGAATTCTATAAAAAGCTTCTAGACGCTCTATATACATAGATAGGTATTTACTAATAATAGTATTATAACTAGTATAATAAGTATATAAACTTAATTTAAGACTTTACTAGAGAGCTAGCTCTCAGCGCTAGGAAAGCTACTAAGTAGATTAATAAAAAAACTAGAAGAATTTAGCTATTACTAACTTAGTAGTTTTATTTAGAAACTAAGTGCTTAACTTATATAGTAATTACTGCTATTCTACTAATACCTATCCCTAAACCAGCTAGTTACTATAATTACGGGAAATCTAGTTACTTTATAAAAGACTACTAACTACTTACTTAAGCTATAGCTAAAGTAATTAAGCCTATAGATACTAATAAAGAGCTTTATACGCCTTAAGATACTAGTAATAATAAGAAGTTTTAGCTTATTATAGAGGAACTATTAGGGAAAAACTTATCTTAAGGGAAGTCTTTTTTCTAGGGTTACTTTCTAAAGCTACTAGCTAATTTAACTCTTACTAACTACTATTTAGTAGACCTGCTCTTACCCTATTCTACTATATTTCTACTAGTAAACTAGCTATTAAGTTAAGTAGTCTTTTTAATACTAGAGCTAGTAATTTTATTCTAGTACACCTAAAATATATACGCGCTATTAAGAAAGGGCTTAAGATAAAAACTTACTAAATAAAATCTATCCTCCTAGCTGGCTATAATAATAGACTAAATAGATAAGTAAATAAGTACTTTTAGGTAGATCTAGTACTAGATAACTACTATCTACTAACTTATTTTATTTTTTATAATACTAGCTGCTATAATCTTATAATCGGCTGTAAGCTCTTTAAAGATATAAGTGCTTTAATTAACTATAAAAAGTAAGCACTTAAATAACTAGATAATAAGCTAATTAATTATAAGTATAACATTATTATTCTAATATAAGGCCTGTTAATTAAAATTAATCTCTTATATTAAGCTAATACTAACTAATATAATAAGCTGATAAATATAGTAATTTTATAATACACCTATAAGCCACCTTAGTGCTCGCCCCAGTATATGGTATAGTAAAAAAACTTTAGGAAAATAAAAGAGTAACTTTACTTATAATAGTAGCTAGAGCTAAATAAGTAAATTTCTTACTTTTAGCCTATCTTATATAAAGACCTCTCTAAAGCAGGCCTTAAGATTAATACTATAAAAGCTATTACCTTTATAATGTACGTATAATAAAAGGAAACTATGCTAGAGTATACTAGCGTTTATAAAGTAAATAAGTTTATTTAAAACTATAGAGATAAGCTTAGCCTACTAGACCTAAAGCTCTCTTCCTAAAACTCTAAAAACCTCTTAGTAAAGGCTTTACTAGAAGGGCCCTATTAATTAAATAAGAACCTTATAGAAGAAAAGAAACTTTAGTAGCTTATTAAGTAAAAGCTATTCTATTTTAGCTACGCCGGTATGACTTAAGTCTATTTCTTAAAAAAGAACTCAGACATACTACCCCCGCATTATGAAAATGTTAACTATAATATTAAACTAATAGTTAAGAATATGCTAATGTTAAGTCTACTATATAGTATATCTCTTAAGTAGCTACAGCTAGTTAAGACCTACCTAGATGACTATCTTTAACGAGGGATTATTACTCACAGCAATGCTTTATATACTTTCCTAGTACTGTTTACTAAGAAACCTAGAAAAGAGTAGCGCTTCTGTGTTGACTACTGTAAGCTTAATATTATTACAAAGAAAGACGCCTATCTGATCCTGCTGATTCAGGAGACCCTCGCCCGGCTAGCGCGTATAAGGGTGTTCACTAAGCTTAACATATAACAGGCCTTCTATCATATACGTCTAAATAAGGACATAAAGGATCTAACTACGTTCCGTACTCGGTATAGGAACTATAAGTACCGCGTGCTACCATTTGGTCTCTGTAATAGCCCTACTACATTCCAGCACTACATTAACAAGGTGCTTCATGGCCTACTTAATGACTTCTGCACTACCTACCTTAACAATATCCTAATCTATTCTGAAGACCTGCTATAGCATGAGGAGCATGTTGCTTAGGTGCTAAGACGTCTCCAGGACGCCAGCCTCTAGGCAGACATTAAGAAGAGCGAGTTCACCGTTACTAGAACGAAGTTCCTAGGCCTTATCATCAGCACAGAAGGGATCCAAAAGGACCCTGAGAAGGTCACTGCTGTACAGGAATAGCCAGTACCTACGTCAGTCAAAAGCCTACAATCCTTCCTAGGATTCTATAACTTCTATAGAGCTTTCCTAAGGGACTATGGACGCATTATCTGACTACTCACTAAGCTGCTCAAGAAGGGCACATGGCACGCCTTTAGTGAACGCGAGCTGGCAGCCTTCTAGCAAGCTAAGAATCTAATACTGTTAGATAATGTCTTAGCTCACTACTCGCCCTATTATTAGACGCGCATGGAGACAGACGTAAGTAATGGAGTCGTCGCAGGGGTGCTATCGCAGCTCCAAGAGGATGGCCTCTAGCGACCTATAGCCTTCTACTCTAAGACTATAAGCAAGCCCCAGATAAACTACGACATACATGATAAAGAGATATTGGCTGTAATCTACGGCCTCTGAGAATGGCGCTTACAGCTTATAGGCTTATAGATTACTAAGTCATTTAGTGCCCTGACTGACTATCACGTGCTAGAGTACTTCTCTATAAAGCGAGAGCTTACTCCCTGCTAGATGCGCTGGGTAATAAGCGTAGCAGATTATTACCTAACGCTTATCTATTATTCTGGTATAGCTAATGTTAGCAGTGGGAGAGCTTGTCGAGATTGAGAGACTGAACAAGATTGCATTGCAGACCTGAAATCTAGAGGGCAAGAAAAGGCTATATACAGCAGACAAATGCCAAGCCGGCGGATTGTATGTCCGACCGGCAGGAGGTTGATTTTATGGCAACAGCTAACATAGTAGCCGACGCGCTCTCACGCAAGTAAGAGGAACTAAAGACCTAAAAAGACAAAGATAAAGCAGCCCGAACACGCGCCTTCCTTTTAGTAGAGTAAATTAATATTAGCTTTATTAAGGCCGTGAGCGATAACCTAGCTGTGCTATTAGTAAGAGACATGCTAGCTATTAATGTAATTAAAGTAGCTACTACTAATACTTTCATAGCTTTGCTGTCTCTAAATAACCCTTACTTACTAATTAATTACATTATTGAGGTGAATTGTAGCTATGAGAGTCTACAGCCATTCTGAGAGCACACTCTCTCTAGTAACTACCCAGCATAGAAACTCAGCTAGGGCCTTCTTATGTACTATAATAAGCTAGTAGTCTCTACTATACACTTCTTAAGAACCTACCTTATTTAAGCTATCCATGCTACCTAGGTGACTGCTTACTTAAATAAGAGAAAAATAAGTAAGCTACTTTATAACCGCTACTACTAGAGCTATATAAGTAAAGATATAGATAACTATATAGCTATATATAAAGCTTACAGATAGAGCCATATACCTCGTGATAAAACTCTAGGCTTATTTAAATCACTACTAATCCCTAAGCGAGCATGGTAAGATGTCTCTATAAACTTTAAATTCTTCTCTTTAGATAAGAAAGGATATGACTGTGCTTTTATTATTATGAACTAGCTAAGTAAGTATTACTTCTTACTATCTTACTATAAGACCACTATAACCGCTTAGATAGCTAATATGTACTATTACTACATCTAGCAAGTATTTAATCTGCTTAGGTTAATAGTCTCTAATTATAGTTCTTAGTTTATCTTAGTATTTATAAATGAGCTATGCTGACTAATAGAAATTAAGTAAAAGCTCTTAACGCTATATCACTTCTAAACTGATAGAAACACTAAGGTTTTGAACTAGTATATTAACTAGCGCCTATGCCTATTCGTTAACCACTATTAGGACAACTGGTTAAACCTGCTGCCTTATATAGACTAGACCTAAGTAATTCTACCGCATGAGACTATAGGCTTATTACTTTATTAAATTGAGTTTAGCTACTAGCTAATCTATTACTGGAACTGGGAGAAACGTATGAAGGCATTTACTATAGTCTGTAAATAGATATTACGTGAGGAAGCGTAGAGCTACGCTAAAGCTTATTATAATGCAGTAAAGCTAGCTATAGAGATAGCTTAATAAGGGATTGCTTAAGTATAAGAGTGATAGGCTTGATAGGCTAATAAGAAGCGCCACGAGCCAGACTTCTCTACAGGAGATGAGATATACGTTACACCTAAGGGCTTTACCACTAGTTGACCTAGCCAGAAGCTTGACCAGCAGATGTACGGACCCTATCCTATTGTAGGCATGAAGGGACACTCCTATTGCCTTAAGCTGCTATTGCATATGCGTATGCTTGACGTCTTCCACGCAGACCGCCTACAGAAGGCTTCTACTCGCCCACTGCCTGGCTAAATTAAACTTAAGGAACTGCCTATCGAGATCAACGGGCATCCCAAGTGGCCAGTGCAGGAAATCCTTGATAGCCGCCTATTTCATGGCCGACTACAGTACAAAGCATCCTGGCTAGCTCATGACCCAGATCCTACCTGGTACAACGCCCGAGGTTTTATAGGCGCCCCATACAAGGTAAGAGACTACCACAAGGCCTATCCAGAGAAAGCAGGACCGCCGGCACGACTAGACGCCTGGTTGAAAGCGTACGAAGCAGAGGAGGGCCTGGACGTAACAGAGGAGGACGACAAGGCGGCTTCAAAGACAAGAGTGGTACAGAGACCAGCAAGGAGGAGACTGTAACCTAGAGACTCGGGGACGAGCCTCCCTTAGAGGGGGGGTAATGTGACGGTGCTGCTTGCTCTGCTCGCTGTAGGCTACATGATATCGCGACTGGCTACGCCAGCCACGACCTAGCGCAGAGCTCGGAGCATGGCTAGCTTACGCTTAGGCCATGCACCGCCCTATTTAGGGGCGAGCCCCCTTTGTACCTCTTCTCTCCTCATCTTAGTGTAGCTGAAATAGAGCCAACTTATCCCGTCAACCTGTATTCATGCAATGACGCGTGAAGACTGAGCCCGTCATCACACCTCAAGGGATCTCAGTTAAGAGAATTAAACTTATTATTATTATTAAACCCTTTTTATTTTATTTAATATAGTTATAATTAACTTTATTAAAAAGTTACTAAAAAATAAAGAATTTAATGTATATATAATAGTAATATACAAGTATTTAAAAAAAATTGTAGTTTTTTTAAAATAAAAATAATAAAAATATAAAGAATTAAAAATAACTATTTTTAAAAGTACTAACTAATTAAAGTATTTTGTATAATATATTTAATAAGTAAGTACCTTAAATAAGTACTTTACTTTACTAAGTTTTTACTATTTTATAAACTAATAACAACTTAATGCTAGTAGCTATTATAAGAATATTTAAATATTAAATAGTTAACTTATTTTTTAGCCTTTTTATATATGTAAAAAATATGTTTAGTTTTTTTATAGTATTTATAGTACTTTTACTATAATATATTAATTATTATAGTAACTATTTATAATACTTTATAAGGGCCTTTTAAAAAAGGTTTTTTTATAAGCCTTTTTTTATTACGTGTTTATATATTAGCTACGTGCTAGTATATAGACTCTACTTCTAAATATTTCTACTTACAACTTATTTTTTTCTCTTTTTTTTATAAAATATTTTGAACTATTACTTATTATTATATATAGAAATTAATTAACACTCTGTTTTAAGCTTTTAACTTTTTATATATAGTACTTTTATAATACTATATTGTGTTACTAACTTCCTATAAAATAAATAACTTAGAACTTGCTAAAATTTTTAGAAACTTTATTTCTTAACTCTTAACTCTAAAAACAAGTAATAAATTACTTATAAATATACTAGTTAAATAAAAGGTTTACTACTAAGAAAGTATAAAAGCTTTTTATAAGAAACTTTATAAATTAAAGCAAGTATTTACTTATTTAGTTTTTATTATTATAATTTTTTTTATTAATAAAAGTCTAGCTTTTGCTATTAGTATATTTAGAGATAACTTAAGTTTTATAAACCTAATATTTATAGTAATCCTAACAATTTTTTTTTTTTTACTAACTTTATTAAAATAACTACTTAACTTTTCTATTTTCTTTAGCTAATATTTTAAATTATAAATATTTATTAAATAACTATATAATAAGCTTATTAAAAATAAGAATTAGTATTTAACTTAATAAGTCTACCTCTACTATACTATTAGCTACTTATAAAAAAAGACTTTTAATTTAGTAAGATTATTTTAACTAAATACTATATAAAGTTTAGTAAACTTACTTAAAAGTACTTATAAAAATTTAAACTAAAAAGCTACTATATAAAAAAAAGTTAGTTTATATATGTTAAGAAAACTAAGGCTTTCCTTTTTTTTTTTTTTTTTTTTTAGAATTTTATAGATATGGTAAAGAATTTAAATAGAATGACCTTACTTTAATTACGTACTTAATAAAAGCTTTTTACTCTAACTTTTATTATGCTCTAATTAGAGTTAACTTTTCTAATAATTTTATTAAATATATAAATATAATTAGTAAATGTTATAATAATATACTTATATTACCTTTAAAAAAAACTAATATAACTTATACTATTTAATTATAAGGCTAGAAACTATGCTATAAAAAAATTAATATTATAAAAATTAATATTATAAGTTATACTTCTCTTCATTTAGTTAAAAAAAAAAGTGTTTAAAAAAATCTTTATTTTAAATATAGTAAGTATAGTTACTTTATTTAAAATTACTTATTTCTTTTACTTAAACTCTAATCTAATGGTCTACTCTAAAAAAACCTTTTTTAATAATTATTCTACTTATTTTTATTTCGTTTTAATAAATCTTGTAGTTAGAAACATAAGTAGTAATTTAGACTTAACTTATTAAAAGCTTTATTCTAGAAATAAGTTGTTTTCTAAAATACTTTTAATACAAGATTTTTATTAATTTATAGACTTTTTACTTAATTACTAACTTTTAAGACTACTAAGTAAATATTTTATATACTATTTAATAAAATAGCGTATTTTACTTTATTACTCCTTTAATTAATACTAGAGTAACTAGTATAAGTTATATTAGTAGATTTTTAGTTAGTATCTAAAAACTCTATTTTTTGTTACTTTTACACATTTTATATTCTACTAGTTTTAATAGAAAATAACTTAAAGAAAGTTATATTTTATATACTATTAGTATAACTTTCTGCTATGTAAATTACATTAAGAAAATTTATTTTTACGTAATAGTTATAAAAAACTATGAATTAATTTTTAACTAATTTTAAATTAAAAAGTATAAGGTTAACTTTAACTATAATGCGTAAAAACTACTTTTTAATACTTTTTATTACTAGGCTTATTACTTGTACTTATTTTAATTACTAACACCTTTAAAGAAATTTATTAACTACTTAAAAAATGTTTTAGTAAAGCTTTTACTAAAAGGCCTTTACTTTAATACTATTTACTTATTTTATTTTTAAATTTACTTTTTAAGGTTACTACTAACTATTTAAGCATAATATAATAACTAGTTAGCTAAAATAAACTATTAATTATAAGAACCTAATACCTACTTAAAAGACGTTTTAGTAAACTATTTTTTAAAAGGATTTTACTTAGAGGCTAAATTTATATTTAATTATATACTTAAATTTAACACTAAGTTAAATAAAAACTTTATAAAAAAGCCATTTTTTAAAGTTCTAGAAACTCTTTAATAAAGGGTTTACTAAAAAGACTTTATTAAGAACTTGAACTTAACTTAAATATAAATATTTACTTAATAGAAGTAGTGTTATTTACTTAGCTTATTTAAAAACATAAACACAAAATTTTTACTATTTTAATAGTTAATATTAATATGGCTTTAGCTTTAAAAACCTATATTAATTTATTTATAAAGGTCTTAAGAAAATACTATAATATTTTTAAAACGTTTTTATGTAAAAAAGCTAATAAACTACTTAAATACTAACTATACAACTATAAGATCATTTTTGAAGAAAGAAAATAACCTAAATTTAACTTTTTTTATAAAATGTCTTAAAATAAACTTAAGGTTCTTAAAAAGTATTTTAATAAGTACTTTACTAAAAAATTATTACATTAAGTGTTTTTTTATTATCTTTATAATAAAACTTAATAAAAGTTTTTAATTTTATATTAACTATTAAGCTTTAAACACTATTACTATTAAAAACCATTACTTAATTCTATTAATCTAAAAAACCTTATTATGTCTTAATAAAGTAAAGTACTTTATAAAGCTTAATATTATTTTAGTTTTTAACTACCTTTATATTATAAAAGAAGATAAATAGTTAACTACTTTTGAAACTAAATATAGCTTATTTAAGTAGTTTATAATATTTTTTAAGCTGGCTAATACACTAAGTACTTTCTAATATTATGTAAATAAAGTTTTTTAGCTATACTTTAATGTATTTTGCATAACTTATATTAATAACATTCTAATTTATAGTAACTTTTTATAGGAACACTAGTAATACATAAAATAAATTTTAAAAGTTTAAAAAAAGCTAGCCTATAACTTAATATTAATAAATATAAATTTTATTAAAAATAGGTTATATTTTTTAAGTATGTTATTTTTACTTAAAAAATTAGTATAAATCTAAATAAAGTAAAGAACATTCTTAATTAAAAAAGCTTTTATAATATAAAGAATGTAAAAGTGTTTTTAAAGTTTACTAATTTCTACTAATAATTTATTAATAACTTTTTTTTATATTATAGCTCTACTTATAGTTTTAATAAAAAAGAATACTTAATTTAAATTTAATAACGCCTATTAGAAGGTATTTGAAACTCTAAAACTTATATTTATAATTACTTTAATTTTCTAATTTTTGACCTAAAACTACTAATTATTATAAAAGCTAATTTTTAAACTACATAACTACTAGTATACTATTTTAAAAAAAAAATAAGGTAAATTAAGATCTGTTGCCTACATTTTAAAAAAGCTAAATTTTATTAATTATAACAATAAAATCTACAACAAAAAAATTACTAGCTATTATATACTATTTTAAATAATAGAGACTTAGATTAAAAAGTACTACCTTTTTAATTTAAGTATTATGTAACTATAAAAACTTATAATATTTTCTACTATAAAGTAGCTAAACTACTAATAAGCTTACTAAACTAAATACTTATTTTAGTTTAACTTTATAATTATGTATTAACTAGGTAAATAAGAAAAGAACCTAAATATTTTTACTTACTATATATAAAATACTTTAGTTTAAGAAAAAGCCTATAAACTTAATAATAAATACTTTTTTGCTTAAAACTATTTAATAACATATTAAAATTTAACTTAATTAAAATAAATAAACCTATTTAATAAATTATTAAAAATAAGTATTTAAATAATAAATTTATCTAGGAAACTCTATTACTAATATAAAATAAAACTTTTTACTTTAAAAAAATTTCTTTAAGTAAATATAAAAACTAAAAAAGTTAATTATACTACTATAATTAACTAGTAATACTTAGTAATAATAAACTTAAGATTAAACTTTTTTAAATTATATATAATTTTTAACTAGTAGCTATTTTAGTTGTGAAAAAACTTTTAAAATTCTATAACATAAATACTACTAGCTCTAAATATTTAAAATAATATATTAATACGTATTTTCTTACTATATTTACTAAAAATTTAAAGGTTTTTATAAAAAGTATTATAGCTTCTTAAAACCTTTCTCTGTTTCTAAAAAAAAAAAATAGAAGAATATTTCTATAAATTTTGGTACTAATTTTCTAGACTCTAAAGGCTATACTAATATTATAGTAGTAGTAAACTACTTTACAAAATATTAACATCTAATTTCTTATAGTAAAATAACTACTTTAGTTATAACTTATTTTTTTTACTATTATATATAAGTCGACTATAGTCTTTTAGAAATAATTATATTAGACTAAAAAATATAATTTATTTCTACTTTTTATAATAAACTTTATAAATAATTATAAATTAAACTCTAATTATCTTCTACTTATTATCTAGAAACTAATAACTAAATAGAAAAAGCTAATAGTATAATAAAGCAAGTTTTGTGTATATACATAAACTACTAGTAAAATAATTAAGTAAACTAGCTACTTTTAGTGTAGTTAAAACTAATAACACTATATTTAATTTTACAAAAGTTTTTCTATTTCTAGCTAATATAAGTTAATAGTTTTAAATAAGTTTTAAACTTTTTATAGGAACTTAAAAACGTTTATACTAAGTACTATAAGTTATAAAAACTAATTATATAATAGAGCAAATAGCTAATATTTAATAACTAGTTTAAAAAAAATTTAGACTTAGGCCCTTTAAGAAAAGTATATAAACTAGAAATAATTACTTACTTTTAACTACTAAATAGGACACATAGTTTGGCTTAATATATAAAATATTTAAATAAGATAACTATCTAAGAAGCTAGACTTAAAGGCTTTAGAAAAATATTATATTTCTTAAATAGTTTCTTTATATACATACTAACTTAAACTTTCTAAATTTTTAAATATATATCTAGTCTTTTATATATTATTACTTTAGTTTACTATGCTTAAATTTAAATATCTTTTAAGTTAATAAAACCTACTACCTAAGTTTATTAAAGTTAATAAAGAAATTAAATATTATATTAAATAAATTAAAGAACTACACCTAGACTATAAGTAGAAATGTTATAAATACTTAGTTAAATAGACTAAATATAAAAACCTAATATAAAAATCTGTAAATATCTTCTAAAATATAGCTACTATAAAAGAATTTTACCTTAAAAACTTAAACTAACTTAAACTTAATATCTAATATAAATACCTTTTATAAGAGCTTGAATTTAAATAAAAATTACTATTATAATAACTATTTATAATACTTTATAAAGGCCTTTTAAAGAAGCCTTTTTTATAAGCCTCTTTTTTTATTACATGTTTATATATTAGTTGTATACTAGTATATAGACTTTACCTGTAAACATTTTTACTTACAACTTATTTTATTCTTTTATTTTTTTATATAACATTTTAAACTATTACTTGGTATTATATATAGTAATTAATTAAAGCTTTTTTTTAAGTTTTTGACTTTTTATATATAATACTTTTATAACATTAATTTACTTATTAGCTTTACTTTAAATAATTATTTTTAAGCTCTTTACTTTTATTAGTGTTTCTTACTTTTAAATATACTTTTTACGTTATATTATAGTCTTATTTACTTTTTAAAGCTTAGTAACTTATACTTTTAATAATATAACTAAATACATTATTTACTTAATAGTTTTTATAAGCTAATAAAACAATTTAATAAGTAAACTAAGTAAATTATTTTAATATTTTTAATTTAATTACAAATTAGAGCTATTTAAAAGCTTAATTTAGTAATAGTTTTTAGTATTTTTAACTTTTATAAAGTGTTTTCTTTAAAAAAAATAGTATTTAAAGCTTAATATTAAGTTTTAAAACTACTATATTTAAGTTAAATAAAACTAAGCTAGTATTTTAAAAGCTTGTATAAATATTACTTTCTATAATTATATTTTAATAAGCTACTTTAAATACTAGTAAAAACTTAAGCTTTATAACATAGTAAATGTAGTTATAAATTAGATTTTTAACTTAATACTTATATATTTTTTTAAAAGTAAAAAATAACTTACATTACATAGCTAAAGTAAATACAATATATAAAATAATATATAAAGTATAATAATATTCTTTTTTTTGTAAAGCTACTAAAAATTAAGTAAATTATAACTTTTATAACTATTAATTATTAGTAAATAACGTGTACCTATTATATAATTTTTTATATACTTATTAAAGTACTACAGCTACTTAATACTAAGCTTATTAGTTATCTAGCTATTATTACTTAATAAAATAGTTTAATTTTATAGTATATTATTACTTTAATACTATATAAAGAAGTAGAACTTTTTTATAAAAATAATAAATATTAAAATTACTTACTTTTAAGTATTAACACTCTAAGTTACTATAACTTACTTGTAATTACTTAACTATATAACTTTATATTAATTACGTTTATTAAAGCTTATAATAACTTTATTTTCTAAAATAACATTTATTTAAAAGCTAGTTTCATTAAAGTTATAAACATTTTTTTTATAATACTATACTTTTCTATTATATAGTATATAAGCTTAAAATATAAGCTAATAATTTCAAGATTCTTACATAAAGTTTTCTAATAGTTATACTTTTAATTATAAACTATTTTAATTTCTAGAGTTTATTATATAAAGTTTTTTAGCTACTTAATTCTAACTTAATTTATAGAACACGTAGTAAGTAGTTAATTAGTTATATTTCTTATAGTACTAAGTTTAGAAAAAAATTCTTATAAATCTAAGTTAAGTATATACTAAATAATAATATTTTTATTTTTATTTTTATAAGCTTCTTTAAATTAGGTTTATAATTATATTATAAAAAAGTTTTAGTATATTATTATTTTAGTGCTTTTTAATTAATATTATATACTTCTATAATATATTACTTACTTTAAAATTAGTTTTAATTAATTACTAAAATAGTTAGAGCTACTCTACTTTTTAAATAAACTAATTAAGTATAGTATTATTAATATATTATAGTTAAAAGCTAAAAAGTTGTGTTTTTTTTATAAAGTTAAGTACTTACTTATTTAAAGCACTTGCTTATAAAATACCTTATAATTATTAGTACCTAAAATGTTAGATTTATAAAAGTACTATATAAGAGTATATTTTAAATTTTAGAAATATAAATTTTAATATTAACTATATACTATCTATCTATAAATAAATAAATAAATAAATTAAACTTTTAAAATTACTTTAAAGTTTTATTTAGTAAAAAAGTATAAGTACTAAGTTAAAATATTACCTATAATTTTAAGCTCTTTAAAAAATTACTAATTAACTATTTATTTAATAATATAGTAAAAGAAAGAAAAGTTCTATATAAAAAAATAATAAATATACTTACATTTACAATAATTTAAATTAAAAAAAATAATAGTAAGTATACTCTATTAAAATTAAAACCTAGAAATCTTATTAACATTTAATTTTATAAAAAATTAACGATTTTAGAAGTTTATTAAAAAAATTAGCTAATAATACAAAAACCTATTTTTAGTTAAATAAATAATGGAGAATAGTATAGCTAAATTAAAACTTTTATTTATTTAAAAAGTCTATTTTATTATAATAATTAAATACCTAGAACCTTTTAATTAAAATAATTTATATATAAGCAACTAATTCTAGAGAAACCTAGTATAGTTAAAAATAAGTATAATAACAAAACATTAACATATTTTAAAAGTTAAGAAGTTATTAAATAAATATATAATAATAGTAAAAAGGTATAAAAAGCTTATTATATAATACCTAGTTAAATAAAAAAGTTATAGCTTTATATATAATAAATAAATAGTAGTAAATTACATTAATAAGAAACTTACTACTAAATTTAATTAATTATTATTACTAGAAAAAATAACTACTAATTATAAGTAAAAAAAAGAAAGTAAAAGCTCTACATTAGGAAAAAAATTTGTGGCTAAGAATTTTATATTCATGCTATTCTAGTATTTCCGGTATTTTTAAGTATTTAGTAGTATTTAGCTGCTAAACGTGATTTCTCTTATAACTCTACTATAAAGTACAGCTAATTATAACTTTATTTAAGTATTTAATAATATTTAGCTATTAAACGCGACTTTTTTTATAACTCTTCTACTAGAAAGTACAGCTAATTACGACTTTAACTATAAGTATATAGTAAGATACTATAAAATGCTATTAAATACTATAATATACTATACTCTTCTCCTAAATTCTATACTATTTTACTTGTATAATAGTCTAGGTTTTGCCTATCTACTTTCTAAAATTTATTACTAATATTTATAGGTGCTATAAGCTTGTAAAGTTCCTATTTTCTATTCACACACGCTAAGTTTTTTTATATGTAAAAAGCTAAACTTAGTTTTTTATTTAGCTCTAACAGAATTTTCTTCTCTTTATTCTTCTTTTTTTATATACTTATACTAAACTAATATTTAGGTTTATTAAGCCCTTTACTAATTTATTTACTAATATATATTTAGACTTATATTAAGCTGTTTTTAGAGCTTTATATTAAGCTATCTCTAAAGCTTTATATTAAGCTATTTCTAGAGCTTTGTATTAAGCTGCCTCTAGAACTTTATATTAAGTTATTTTTAGAGCTTTAATATTAAGCTATCTCTAAAGCTTTATACTAAGCTATTTTTAGATTTATATACTAAACTATTTTTAGAACTCTATACTAAGCTACTTTTAGAGCTATATACTAAGCTGTTTTTAGAGTTATATACTAAGCTATCTTTAAAGCTATATACTAAGTTATTTTTAGAGTTATATATTAAACTACCTCTAGAGTTCTACACAGAGCTCTAGATATAATATAAAAGCTAATTTCAATTTAGTGTAAGAGCTAATTCTAATTTAATATAAAAAAAAAGTAAATAAAGCTTATATAATATTTTAGTATTTTGTATAGTAAATTAATAGTAGCTAGTAATTTAAAACTATAGTTTAAAATATACGTACTACGTATAAAAAGTAAACTAGATATAAAATATATAATATACTTAGCGTTAAATTTACAAAATACGTGTAATAAATAAATTATATAAATATTACAAACAATAATAAAAGCTTTAAAGAATATAATTACGTATTTTATAGTATTTTATAAGACGGTGTTGTGTTTAGTAGCTTAATATTACTTTAAAGTTAAAACTATAAGCTATAAAATAAGATATATAAAATATATAAATAGTAGTTAATATGATAATAGGCTTAGTCTTTACGCATTATAGTATTAATATAAATTAACAGAATAAGTTAGCTTTATTTTAGCTATACTAAGATAGAAAGAGAAGAGATATAAAGGGGGCTTACCCTTAAATAGGGTAGTATATAGCCTAAGCATAAGCTAGCCATACTTCAGGCTCTATACTAGATTATAGCTAATATAGCTAGTTATAATATTATATAGCTTATAGTAAGTAAAGTAAGTAGCACTATTATATTACTCCCTCTCTAAAGAAGGCTTGTTTTTAAGTCTTTAAGTTATAATTTCTTTCTTACTAGTCTTTATACTACTCTTGTCTTTAAAGCTATTTTATTATTTTTCTCTATTACTTTCAGGTTCTTCTCTGCTTTGTATGCTTTTAACTAGGTGTCTAGTTATACTAGTAATCCTACTTTCTTTAGATAGGTCTTATAATAGTCTCTTACCTTATATAGAGCGCCTATAAAGCCTCGGGCGTTATACTAAATAGGATCTGGGTTATAAGCTAGCTAGAATACTTTATACTATAGTTAGCTATAAAATAGGTAGCTATTAAGGATTTCCTATACTAGCTACTTAAAATACCCGTTAATCTTAATAAGTGGTTCTTTAGGTTTAATTTAGCTAGATAGTAGGTAAATAAAAGCCTTTTATAGATAATTTATATAAAAGACGTTAAGCATACGCATATATAGTAGTAGCTTAAGGTAATAGAAGTATCTTTTTATGCCTATAATAGAATAGAGTCTATATATCTGCTAGTTAAGCTTTTAGTTAAATTAACTAGTAGTAAAGCTCTTAAATATAACGTATACCTTATTTTCTATAGAAAAGTCTAGCTTACAGCGCTTCTTGTTAGCCTATTAAGTCTATTACTTTTATACTTAAGTAATCTCTTATTAAGCTATCTCTATAGCTAGTTTTATTATATTATATTAAGCTTTAGCGTAGCTCTATGCTTTCTTATAAGATATCTATTTATAAACTATAGTAAATATCTTCGTATGTTCCTTTTAGTTCTAGTAATAGATTAGCTAGTAGCTAAACTCAATTTAATAGAGTAACAAGCCTATAGTCTTATATAGTAGAATTACTTAAGCATAGTCTATACAGGGCAGCAGGTCTAACCAGTTATCTTAATAGTAATTAATAAATAGGCATAGGCGCTGGTTAATGTACTAGTTTAGGACCTTAGTATTCCCATTAGTTTAGGAGTAATACAGCGTTAAGAGTTTTTACTTAATTCCTATTAGTCAGCATAGCTCATTTATGAATGCTAAGATGAACTAAGGACTGCGGTCAGAGACTATTAATCTAGGCAGGCTAAATACTTACTAGATATAGCAATAGTACATATTAGCTGCCTGAGCAGCTGTAGTTATCTTATGGCAAGATAGTAAGAAGCAGCACTTGCTTAGCCGGTTCACAACGACAAAGGCGCAGTCGTATCCTTTCTTATCTAGAAGGAAGGACTTAAAGTCTATGGAGACGTCTCGCCATGCTCGCTCAGGGATTGGCAGTGATTTAAGTAAGCCTGGGGTCTTGTCGTGAGGTATGTGGCTTCATCTACAAGCTTTACACGCAGCTATATAGTCGTCTACATCTTTGCCCATGCGGCCCTAGTAGTAGCGGTCGCGAAGTAGCTTGCCTGTCTTTCTCTTACCTGGGTGAGCAGTCACCTGGGTAGCATGGATAGCTTGAATGAGGTAGGTCCTTAAGAAGTGTACAGTAGGGACTACTAGCTTGCCGTGGTGCATGAGAAGGCCCTGGCTGAGTTTCCATGCTGAGTAGTTACCAGAGAGGGCGCGCTCTTGGAATGGCTGTAGACTCTCATGGCTGTGATTCGCCTCAATAATGCGATCGATCAGTAAGTGAGGGTCGTTTAGGGGAGGCGAGGCCATGAAAGTATCAGCAGTAGCTACTTTAATTGTATTGGCAGCTAGCATGCCTCTTGCTGACAGCGCAGCTAGGTTATCACTCGCGGCCTCAATGAAGCTAACGTCGATTTGCTCTGCTGAGAGAAAGGCGCGTGTTCGGGCTGCTTTGTTCTTGTCTTTCTGGGTCTTCAGTTCCTCTTGCTTGCGCGAGAGCGCGTCGGCTACTACGTTGGCCGTGCTAGGGCGATAGGTAAGCATCAGGTAATAGTCTGCTACGCTCATTGCCCAGCGCATCTAGCAGGGAGTAAGCTCTCGCTTCGTAGAGAAGTACTCTAGCGCGCGGTGGTCAGTTAGGGCACTGAATGACTCTATAGTCTGCAAGCCTATAAGCTGCGAGCGCCATTCTCGGAGGCCGTAGATTACAGCTAACATCTCTTTATTGTGTATGTCGTAGTTCATCTGGGGCTCGCTCATAGTCTTAGAGTAGAAGGCTACAGGTCGCTAGAGGCCATTCTCTTAAAGCTGCGATAGCACCCCTGCGACAACCCCATCACTTACGTCTGTCTCCATACGCGTCTGGCGGTAGGGCGAGTAGTGAGCTAAGACATTGTCTGACAGCATTAGATCTTTAGCTTACTGGAAGGCTGCCAGCTCGCGTTCGCCAAAGGCGTGCCATGCGCCCTTCTTAAGCAGCTTAGTAAGCGGTCGAATGATACGTCCATAGTCTTTTAGGAAAGCTCTGTAGAAATTGCAGAATCCTAGGAAGAATTACAGGCTTTTGACTGACGTAGGTACTGGCCATTCCTGTACAGCAGCGACCTTCTCAGGGTCCTTTTGGATCCCTTCTGTGCTGATAATGAGGCCTAGGAACTTCGTTCTAGTGACAGTAAACTCGCTCTTCTTAATGTCTGCCTGGAGGCCTGCGTCCTGGAGACGTCTTAGCACCTAAGCAACATGCTCCTCATGCTGCAGCGGGTCTTTAGAGTAGATTAGGATATCGTCAAGGTAAGTAGTGCAGAAGTCGTCTAGTAGGCCATAAAGCACCTTATTAATGTAGCGCTGGAATGTAGCAGGGCCATTACAGAGACCAAATAGTAGCACGCGATACTTATAATTCCCATACCGAGTACGGAACGTAGTCAGGTCCTCTATGTCCTTGTTCAGATGTATACGATAGAAGGCCTGTCGTACGTTAAGCTTAGTGAACACTCTTGCACGTGCTAGGCGGGTAAGGGTCTCCTGAATCAGCAGGATCAGATAGGCGTCTTTCTTTGTAATAGTATTAAGCTTACAGTAGTCGACGCAGAAGCGCCACCCTCCTTTAGGCTTCTTAGCAAATAGTACTAGAAAAGCATACGAAGTGTCGCTGTAAGTGATAACCCCTCGTCTAAAGTGGTCATCCAGGTAGGTCTTAACAAGCTGTAGCTACTTAAGAGACATGCTATACAGTGGGCTTGACGTCAGCGTGTTCTTAGCTATTAGTTTAATATCATAGTCAACACCTTCGCGATGCGGGGGCAGTATGTCTGAGTCCTTCTTTAAGAAGTGGGCCTAAGTCGCGCCGGCGTAGCCAGGGTGGGGTAGTTTCTACTCAATAAGCTATCGAAGTTTCTCTTCTTCCGTGAGGTCCTTATTTGATTGATAGGGCCCTTCTAGCGAAGGTTTCACTAAGAAGTCTTTAGAGCCTTAGGAGGAAGGCTTCCTTGTAAGGTCCCTACAGTCCTAGATAAGCTTATCTACTTTATAGATGCTGGTATGCCCTAGCACAGTTTCCTTCTACCGTGCGTGCATCATGAAGGCAATAGCTCTTATAGTATTAATCTCAAAACCTACCTTGGAGAGGTCTTCGCGTGAGATAGGCTGAAGATAAAGGGTTCACTTATTTAGCTCTAGCTGCTATTATAGGTGAAGCTGCTCTTCTATTTTCTTAAGGTTCTTTTAGTGTGTAATACGTTAGGATAAGCGCTGAAGTAGCTTATAGGTATACTATAGAATTACTACATTCATCAGCTTATCACGTTAGTTAGTATTAGCTTGGTGTGAGGGGTTAATTTTAGTTAATAGGCTTTACGTTAGAATAACAATATCGCGCTTATAGTTAATTAGCTTATTATCTAGCTATTTAAGCGCTCGCTTCTTATAGTTAATTAATACACCTACATCTTTAAATAGCTTATAGCTGATTATAAGGTCGTGGCGGCTAGTATTACAGAAGATAAAATAGGTTAATAAGTAGTAGTTATCTAGTACTAGATTAACCTAAAAGTACTTATTTACTTATCTATTTAGTCTATTATCGTAGCCAGCTAGGGGGATAGATTCTATTTAGTAAGTTTTTACCTTAAGCCCTTTCTTAATAGCGCGTATGTGCTTTAGGTGTACTAGGATAAAACTACTAGCTCTAGTATTAAAAAAACTACTTAGCTTAATAGCTAGTCTACTAGCAGAGATATAGTAAAGTAGAGTAAAAGCTAGTTTACTAAATAATAATTAGCAAGAGTTAAACTAGTTAGTAGCTCTAGGAGATAATCCTAAAAAAAAGACTTCCCTTAGGATAAGTCTTTTCCTAATAGTTCCTCTATAGTAAGCTAAAACTTCTTATTATTACTAGTGTCCTAGGGCGTATAGAGTTTTTTATTAGTATTTATAAACTTAATTACTTTAGCTATAGCTTAAGCAGGTAGTTAGTAGTCTTTTATAAAGTAACTAAATTTCCCGTAATTATAGTAACTAGCTAGCTTAGGGATAGGTATTAGTAGGATAATAGTAGCTACTATATAAGTTAGGCACTTAGCTTCTAAATAAGACTACTAAATTAGTAGTAGCTAAGTTTTTCTAGTTTTTTTATTAATCTACTTAGTAGCTTTCCTAGTGCTAAGAGCTAGCTCTTTAGTAAAGTCTTAAGCTAAGTCTATATACTTATTATACTAGTTATAGTACTGCTGTTAGTAGATGCCTATCTGTATACATAAAGCGTTTAGAAGCTTTTTATAGAATTCTTTTACTTATTAGTCTATAAACAGGCTGCGTTCTTAAGCTAGGTAAAAGAAGTTATTTTAGAATATAGTAAAGTTAATAAGGTCTCTAAGGTAGAGCTTTTAGAAATTATAGTAAGTATTAAGTCTCTTATATAAGTCACTGTATATCCTCTCTAGGTAATTTACTATATACTAGTAGCTAACTAGCTGCTTACTTTCTTTTATTATATATATAAGTATTAAGAGGTACTAGTTAACAGGACTCTCCGTATACGTATGTATATAAAAGATAATATTCTCCTAAGTAGCTTACTTACTAGCTTTAGTAAACTAGTCTTAGTTAATGCGTACCTTATTCTCTAAGACATCTCTCTATTAATTAAAGGTAACGTCCTTACTGTTCTTAAGTATTAGCAGGTTAGGAAATCGTACTAAGTAGCTATTGCCTTAATAGCTGCCTATAGTAGGCGTAGCTAGTAAAGTAGCGGGTAGGTAGGATAATGCTTAAGGAGTTTAGTTACTAAGATCTCCTATATTAGAACCATTGTTAGGTTCTATAGTGACATAGTTAGCCTGATTCTGAGGGGTCTGTGGTAGAGCTATGAAGTGTGTTTTCTTTACTAGTGTTAACGATAGCGCTAGGCTAGCCTTTGCAGAGAGGAAGAAGTATATATTATACGTGGGTTTCTTTATCTGTACCCTTAGTATCTTGATCTTGTTCTCTTAATCCGCTACGCGCTTAAGCGTGTTGTTTAGTAGCTAATAAAGCTCAGTAAGCTCGTCTCTAGTCTTATTAAGCTTAGTTTTGGCCGTATTGAGCGCTTTTCCTAGCGTATTAGCATGGTCACAATGTGTGAGTACTTTGAGGTGGCTACGCTCTAGCTCGCTAGCGATTATTGCTTAATCAAGGGTCATTAGAGTAGAAAGCGTAACCTCTATCTCCTGAGGCTCGTAGGTGTCGGTTCTCTAGGTAGTGCTCTTAGTAGTAGCCACGAAGGGTTTCTTGTCGTGTCGTGCCTGGATGCGGAGCTTTTTAATGGTGTAGTCTTCTCTAATCATGTTGTTAGGGTAGTGCGTGGCGGCACACTTGAGCGACTTAGGGATAAGCGTGTAGTTATTACCAGTGGCTATTGCCTTGGGATCGACCCTCATCTCTAGCGTGAAGAGCTTTCCCATGGTCCTAACCTATCTGTCCTTGTATTTGTATAGAGCTTCTGGCCCTTAGTAGGGTGAAGCAATTGGCTGATTCTCTGGCGTAGAGAAGATAAGCTGGTGGTGCTCACGGGGGTCGGTTTCTCTAGCAGGGAGAAGATGAGCTGGTGGTGCTCACGGGGGTCGGTTTCTCTGGCGTGGAGAAGATAAGCCGGTGGTGCTCACGGGGGTCGGATTCTCTGGCGTGGAGAAGATAATGGGGGGGGGGGGGGTTCGCTAGAGCTCTCGTAGCTCTCTTCCAATCTAATGGGTATGTTGCCTACCGCTGTAGGTCTTTCGGTTACCTGCCGAGTCGCTCTCAAGGCCTGCCGTGCAGGGCTTATACAGGCTATTGCTCAGGGTTTCAACTGCCTACCGCTGTAGGGCTTTCCGGTGGAGATCGTATGGTTAACGAACTAACGACTCAGCGTAGTCGTGTAATTGATTCTCCAGGTGCGGTTGTTGGCGAATCAAACGCTTAGGTTGATCGCGCGGCTTGACCTCAATATTGTGTCGCCGTCGTCCGGCCGAGTTAGATAGATCTTAGTGTAATGTGATGACGGGCTTAGTCTTTACGCGTCGTAGCATTAATGCAGATTAACGGGATAAGTTAGCTCTATTTCAGCTACACTAAGATGGAGAGAGAAGAGGTATAAAGGGGGCTCGCCCCTAAATAGGGCGGTGCATGGCCTAAGCGCGAGCTAGCCATGCTCCGGGCTCTGCGCTAGATTATGGCTAGCGTAGCTAGTTACGATATCATGTAGCCTATAGTAAGCAGAGCGAGCAGCACTGTCACAGCTAACTACTACTAAGTGCTATAAAAATACTACTAATTTTTTTTTTAACATAGTATTTAAAAAGTAAAAGCTCTAGTATTTAAAAAGTAAAAGCTCTAGTATTTAAAAAGTAAAAGCTCTAGTATTTAAAAAGTAAAAGCTCTAGTATTTAAAAAGTAAAAGCTTTAGTATTTAAAAAGTAAAATAGTAATAAAATATAATTATTTAAGTAAGTATTATAGCAAAAAAATTAAATAGTTTTTAAAATTAAATAAAGTTTTTTCATTTATAGTATATAGTATTTAGCTTTTATAAAAATTTAGTTTAATATTAATTTTACTTAGTAATAATAGTTATAGTATAATATTACTTTAATTATTATAAGAATTTTATTTTATTTTTATTACTACATAAAAGTAAATATATTACACATGCTGTACTAATAAAACTTTTTAAATATATAAATATTACTTTTATAGTTAATAAAATAATCTTATAAATAATAATATAGAAATAAAGTTAAATTTTAAGAAATCTTAGTTTATATATAAACTCTTGTACTATTAGTATTTATTCTAAAAATGTATATTAATTATTTTAAAAAAAGTAATAATTATACTTTTTTAATACTTTATAATTTTTTTTTTTAACTTAGTTTAAGTATTACATAAACTACTATTAATATATTAAGTAAAACTTTAGATACTATTTTCTATTATTAGCTAGTTCTATTTAATAATAGAAAAAACAAATATAACAACATCTAGCTATAATATAATAGTAGTAATGTAAAATTCTAAAATTACCTACTTTACTATAATTAACTAATTAATATTACTAAAAATAACCTTTTATTTACTAGTATATACCTAATAAATAAGTATGTTAGCTAGTTTATTGTACTATAAAAAGTAAATAGTATTAAAAAATATATACTAATTAAGTATTAGTTAGCTAATTTTAACTTATAAAAATAAGTAATATTAAACTATAAACTAAAGAGTTACTTTTTTATTATAAATGAAAATAAAATAGTAGTCTTTAACTAACTAATAAAAATAGAACTTACTATATAAAAAAGTATATAAAGCTAATAAATAGTATTAAATAGTATAGAACATTATATAAAATAAAAATAAGTAATTTTAAATTATATAGAACTTGCGTACAAAGTAAGTAATTTTTATTTCTTTTAATATTAAAGTAATAAAGAATTTAGTAAGTATAAAGTAAAGTATACTCTTTTTACTAAATATTATATAAGTATATTAAAATTGTATAAAATATATTAATGTATTTTATAAGTAAGTACTTTACACAAGCAAGTGCTCTACTTTAAAACTTATTAAAAAATCAAAAATTCATATTCAAATATCTTAATAACTATTTAATAATAAATTCTATAAATTTAATAGACAATTAATAGCACTTTAAAATAAAAGTTATTGAATTTTTAAGAGCTAGCAATTTATCATTATTAAGATATTTAAGTAAGAGTAAATTTAGAAGCTAAAATACTACTATCTTAATAGCTATTAATTACTAGCTCTTAAAAATTTAATGGACTCTATTTTAAAGTACTATTAATTATTTACTAAATTTTTAGAATTTATTATCAAGTAGTTGTTAAGATATTTGAATGCGAATTCTTAATTTTTTAGTGAGTTTTAAAGTAAAGCACTTACTTATATAAAGTACTTACTTATAAAATATATTATTTTAAATAGCTTTATAAAAGTAAATTTAATGTTATTAACTATATTTAGTAAACTTAATGTTATTAACAATATTTAGTAAACTTAAGTAATAGAAACTACTATTATATTTAAAAATAAACTAATTATAAAAAAATGTAACTAATAAACTTTATATACTAAGTAAATAAAGCTGCCTATAAGTAATAATAATAATAATAATAATAATAATAATAATAATAATAATAATAATTTTCTAAATATTAATAATTTTCTAAATATTAATAATTAAGAAAATAGTACTAATAAATAAATTAAAATATTAATACTTTATATAAAAGTAAATAAAGTATACTTTTTAAAGTTAATTTACTAAAGTTTATTTTATAAAATAGTATAGTATTATTTATAGTTATTTTACTTAGTTAAAAAATATAAGTATAAAATATTAGAAATAATAATATTAAAAGTTTACTTTAGAAAAAACGCAAGCTATAGCTTTATATTACAACTAGTAATAAAAAAATAAAACTTAATAAAAAATTAATATATAAATAATAAGAAATAAATTATACTAGTAATTATTAAATAATTAATACTAATATATATAAAGAGCTTATTTACGTACCTAATAAATTGTAATAAAATAACCCTAATTACTTAATACTAAATTTCTAAGAACTTAGTAGTTAATATACTTATACTTCTTATATAAAGTTGTGTATATATAAGTAATATAAATAAAACAGTATTTAACATTTTTATTAAGTACTTTAATTAAACTTAGAATTAGGTTAGTAGTTATTAAGTAAAGAAAGTAGTAAATAACTAAGTAAAACTAGTAATTTTATTTATTACATGCTAGTAGAACATATAAGTTAAATAAAATAAAGTAATAAAATTAAGAATTTTACTAGCTACTAAACTATTATAGTAAAGTAAATATAATATATTTAAAACATATACTAATATAAATTTATTAAAAAGTATTAAAATAATTAGTAATAATTTTTTATTAAATAACATATATATAAAGTATGCACGTAAAGTTTTTATTTTAAAAAAAATTAGTATTTTATTAATTAAATAGTATGTACTAAAATTTAATAATTATAAAACTTTTATAAAATTATACTTTTACTTTAAAAATTATTTAGTTTTATATAAGTAATATTAGTAAAAAAAAACCTAATATACTTAATTAAAAATAAAAGTTAAATAATAATAAAACATAAAGCTAAAAAAGTACAGGTATAAAAAGAAAAAATTTTAAAAAAAATATAAAAAAAATTGAACTTATAAACTCTAATATTTATATATATATAAAGCTAATATAAACTTTTAAGTTAATTACTTTTACAACTAAATATATTTATTTAATTCTAATAATAATAATATTAAATTAAAAAAGTTAAATTTAAAAAAGTACTATTATTATAAATAAATAATAATAGTAAAAATTGAAAAGAAATTATTAAGTTTAAAAAGGTCTAGTTAAGCTAAGTACTAAATAGTAATAAGTATATAATACTATATATTAAATATAAAAAGAAATTTAAAACTTAAATAATAAGAAAATAAAGTAGTATTAAATAAACTTATATAAAATATAAAATGTATACAAAAAATGTAGTATTTAGTAAGTTTATTTACATAATATAAAATTACTTTACTAAAGTTTAATTCTATTTCTTAAACTAATAAAAAAAAGCTTAGTATAAAAATATAATTCAAATAAAAAATATATATAAACTAAGTATAAAAGTAATATTAAAAATAATAAATTTAATAATTTAATTAAAGTTATAGTAATTACTAAACTTATTAACTTTAGAATTTTTAGAATTCTTAATATATATAGTACAGAGTATAAGTAAGTAACAAAAAAAATGTATAATAATATTATACTAAAATATTAAAAACTAGCTACATACTTTAAAAATAATAATAAATAATTTTGTATAATTAAAAAGTTATTAAACAAAATAATATTATAGTATATATTAGTAGTTTAGTATAAATAGTATTTATATTACTTAATAAGCTTACTTTAACTAGAAAATTAAGAAAAAATAAAAGAAATTAAATATATTATATTTTTTTTATTTAAATCTAATACCTTTATATAAATATATATGTTTAACTTATTTTATATAAAACTTAAATAAGTAGTTTATTATATTTTTTATTATTATAAAAAATACTTTATAAAAGTTCTAATACTTTTTTTGTAATTTTATTTCTTTTGGCAATTATTTCTTTATAAGAACGTAAAGAACTTAATAAGTAAAAATATATTATAAATATAAGCTAAAGTATTATATAAAAAATAACTTTATATAATATATTCTATAAGTAAGTTATATAAGTAAGTAGGTTACTATAATAGTACTATTTAATTAGCTTATTATAGGTTATATAATATCATAACTAGCTATACTAGCTATAATTTTGTATAAAGCTTAGAGTATAGCTAGTTTATGTTTAGATTATATACTACTCTATTTAAAAGTAAGCTCTCTTTATATTTCTTTTCTCCTTATTTTAATATAGCTAAAATAGAGTTAACTTATTTTATCTATCTATATTTATATTATAATGTATAAAGACTAAGTTTATTATTATATTACACTAAGATCTCTCTAACTCGGCTAGATGATAATGATATAATATTAAGGTTAAGCTATATAATTAACTTAAGTATTTAATTTATTAATAACTGCACCTAGAGAATCCATTATATGACTATATTAAGTTATTAGTTTATTAACTATATAATCTCTATTAGAAAGCTTTATAATAGTAGGTAATTATTATTATTATTATTATTTCTATTTACCGCCTGATTCAGTCCCTCTAATGGGTCTATATAGGCTAATTCTTTTTATAGGAAAAACTTATTAATAAGAAAATCTATTAACGTACTATACTAGAGGGGTGCTAATACTCTACTATTATAATACTTCTTTCTTATTATTTTATTTTTTATAAGGTCTGTGTTTTTAGCTATTATACCTATATTTTATAAATAATTTTATTTTCTTTTTTCCTTTATACCCTCTTTTTCTATCTCCTATTATTTATCTAGGCTCTGGAATGGGCGGAAGTGGTTTATTTTCTTAGTATTAATTACTTTTACTATATAAAACTAAGTAAGTATTTTAATTTTATAAACTATCTTACAGCTACTTAAGCGCTATCTCTCTAGCTTAATATTCTTTCTAGTTATTCTAATAAAAATAATACTATTAGTTTAATTCTTTTAAGCTTAGAATAATAGAGAAGAATATAATATATAGTTTATACTAGCTAGCTATAGTTACACTATAAGAACTTATTTAAGACCCCTATTTTTACTAGCTAGATATTAAGGCTAAGGACTTCTGTGTATAGTAAAAGCAGAGTAATAGCTTCTACCTTTAAAAGTTCTTTATAGAATAGGATTATAAATATTTTTTATAAAATATACTAGATAGTTATTATCTATTCTTTTACTATACTTTATTATTAGCGTTACTACTTTATATTTACTTACTTTAAGATAAGAATAGCTATATGCTAGTAATATTAATAGCTACTAATATAATATATTTATATTTTCTTTATATATCTCTGTCCCTATTGGTGCTAATGGTTTCTAGAGATTTCTCTTATAGAATAGACTAGGACTTTTTTCTTATATTCTTTTACCTAGTTTTAAAGCTTTTCTAGTAGAGTTAGTAATTATATTATAATCTACTATTAACTCGCTAGTAATGTCTAGATATTGTTAAAAGTATTTACTATCTTTTTTTCTATTAGATTCTAGCTAGTATCTAGAGTCCTCTAGAGAGCTATAGTGTTTATATAAAGTATAATTAATAGAACTACTATCTCTCTCTTAATAGCTGCTATTAGTGTTCTCTTATATACTTTTATAATTTTATAAAGATACTAGTTTTAAGTCTTCTAAAGCAGTAGGGTAAGGTTCTTTACTATTAAATTACTATTATTATAAATTCCCTATATCTAAGTACTGTAGAGTATTATTAGGTGGATAATTATTATATATAGAAAACATAAACGTCTTATAGACAGGCTCTATATTAATATAATAATTTATAATATAGCTTTAAAGACTACTGTACCCTTCTCTGCTACTTTATAAATATATTCTTTTTATTAGAGCTTTAGATCTACCTAGACTCTTAAAATATATATACTTAAACTTTAGAGAATAGCTTTATAGCTTGTAATTTATACTATTAACGCTAGGTCTACGCTATTATAGCGTCTTTTTCTAGTAAAATACATAAGCTAGTATTTCTCTAGCATGAATATAACTTCGTAGTGTTTAGTTTATACTATATATTAATTATATATAGCTGTTAGGCGTTAGTAATTCTTAGTGGCTAAGTTTCCCTATAAGATAAAATTTATATTATTAATAAAGCTAAATACTAGTATATTACTATTTAATCACTAAAACTCCTTTAGAAGCTTTAATATAAAGAAGAGGAATAGAATTAGTAAAAGTAAAGATCCCTATAAGATACTTATTTATATTTAAATCTATTTACTTTAATACTTAAGAAATGTAATACGCGTTTATTAAGTAATTATAAAGCTTTATATAAAGCAAACTATCCATTCTAGTAGCCTCTTCTTTCTTAGAATATATAGTAAATGTTTATAGGAGACGTTGTTAAATACTTTAATTAAATCTAAGTTTAGTATTAAAATAATATAGCCTAAGCACACTCTCTATATTATTTAAATATTAAATATAAGTATACTAATTATAAAGAGTATTAAGCGCTTCTTTTTTACTTTTATTTAGTTCTAAGAAAATAGTTTATGTCTCTTAGTAGCTGCTACTATTATATTTACTACTTATTTCTTAATTACCTTAACTAGAGTATTTTCTAGCGTGATTAATTAGTAGCTTTTTAAAAGAGAGTAATCCTTCTTACCTTCTTTATATAAAGTAATTATAATTAATTCTTTAAAATATATTAGTATTATTTTGCTTTTAAGGTACTAGTAAACCGCTTATATAAGCTCCTAAGCTATTAATAAAAATATAATTTTTAGAATCTTATTTAGTATACTATTAGGGTCTAGAGTTTTTTTATTTAGAAATTCTATAATTAGATTACTCATCACCTTCTTAAATATATATAGGTTAATGTTAATTCAGGTATGCTTTAGCTATATCTTATTATTAATATCTTTTAAGTTAGCTTCGCCTATATTTGGAAAAAACTTCTTAGCTAGAATCTTTATCTTTATAGTATTATCTTTAGTAAGAAGATTACTAATTAAGTTTCTAAAATTAAGAAAATAGAGATTACTCTTTATTATGTTAGTATTTTTTCTATTCTATTTTAAGAGAGTCTATAGTCTCTTATTATATAGTTTTATAAAATTTACTATAAATTCTTATATAAATTACTTCTAGTTATTTTTTTTTACTTTTTAGATTTCTTTCTAAAGCTGGTTAGACAGCGCCTTGTAGCTCTAGTAGTTATAATTTTTTTTATAGTTATAATACTAGCGCCTTACCTATCTAACGTTTATAAAAAACTAAATTATTCTTAGTAACTATATTCTATATACTTATAAACTAAGTCTTATATGTAAATAGTAAATCTTAAGGGTATATATAATTTCTTTCTAGAGAGCTTTTAGAAATTCCAGAGCTATTATCTACTTAAGATTTTTAATATCTTAAAGGAATTCTTTTATGTCTAGTGTTTTAAGCGCGTAGTATTTACTTTTTTTTTATAAATAAATAATAACATCTATTTAGATTTATATTAGTATATAGTCTTTTATTAGAGTTTATTTATTCTTAGTTCTATAGAAGCTAACTCTTTTATATATTATATCTAATAGAAATATAAGGTTAATAATACTTTCTTTTTATCCCTTTTTTATATTAGTTTATCTCATAGTGTAGCGAGTTAAAGACCTTATGTTTTTATTTTAAGAAGTAAGTATTCTATTTATACTTTATTTATAATATAACTTCCCCTCTATATTAAGTAGTATATATTAAAGTTTTTAAAAAGTATAACTTCTTCTTTTATTTTTTTAATTACTTTATTAATTTCTAGCTAGGTCTTTATCTGTTGGTAGTTTTTATATAAATTATAAATATTAATAATAGTAATCTCTAGCCCCTCTAAGTAAAGCTAGAGTGTTATAATAAATAGGCTATATTATTTACGTCTTTAATACACAGCGTTAATGTTTTAGCTAATTATAAAATATATTTTTATTATAAAGTCTTCTTTATAAGCTAGAGCGTATCTGTATAAGTAGTATATTAATTTAGTATATTTATTATATACTAGTTCTTAGATTATAAGTACTTAATACTTTATTTATATTATTCTATTAAAGAAAAAGCAGCATACACCTTAATTTACGTTTCTATAGTTATATTAAATAATAGTAAGTTTATTTATTTAGGGTAGGTATAAAGTCTTTTATGTTAATATTAAAGTTATTATTTATTTCTATTTAAGCTAGGTATATATCACCTGCGCTTAGTATAAGCCTTAATTATAATATATTTCTACTAGTAACTTCTATATAAAAGGGTCTATTTAGTCCTCTTTTTAGTAGTAGTTTTTTATATAGATTATTTAATAAAGTAATCTATTTTTTCCCTTATTATAATAGTAAAGTTATTTTATATAGGGTTTAATTATTCCATTTATATTTCTCCTATAATATAAATATAGAGTATTTACTTAAAAAAGGCTAATTTTTTTACCTAGATCTTTTCTAAATAGCTCTAGAATATCTTACACTTTTTTTATTACTATACTTTATAGGCTTTACTATAGTTTACATAGAATACTCTTTTCTAAAAATATTTTATTATGTTATATAGGCCTGTGTAATATCTATACTATATTTTTTTACTATATATATTTTAGATATAGCCTTATTAATTATATTAAAAGCATTATTTAATAATTATATTATTATTAAATAGCCTTGCTTTAAAGAGCTGGGAGTTAATAATTAATTTACTTTTTATAATCTTCTATTAAATTACTTGTGTAGGTATCTTAATAATTAGAGTACTACAGGTCTTTTCTAGCTTTTCTAGACTTTTTATAGTGTTTTTATAATATATTTCCTACACCTTAGGGTCGTGTAGCTATTAGATTCAGATAATAGCTATACCTAGTACTAGATATTTAGTAGCTTTATATATTATATATATTAGCTTAGAGTTATCTATATTTCTTTTTTTATTAATTTTTATCTTAAGTGGAACTCTTAGAACCTTTAAGAGATAGTTTTTCTTTAGGATTTTAAATCCTAGTATATCTAGTCTATTTATAATTTAGTTCTTTATAGTCTGTAATGGCACATGAACGTTAATATTACTACTTTTTAAAGTATTTATAGTAAAGGCTTCTGGTATTATTTTTTTTGCTATTTTTAATATCTCTCCTAAGTCTTTTTCCTAGAAATCCTTAAAATAAATTTAGATAATAGTTTTTTGTAATATAGTGGTGATATTTATTATATATAATGCCTACACAGTAACAGCTACTTAAGTTTTATTTTATATTTAAAAAATCTCTAAGCGGTTTTCCTTGCATGTTTTTTTCCTAATTTTATTAATTTTAGCTTTAATTTAATTAAGCTGTGTCTTATTCTTATCTTAAGTAGCTTAATAATATATCTAAAGATTTTAGACGTATTATAGTGCTTTTTTTATGTTAGTAAGAATCTTATAGTATAGCTTCTTTTCCTTCTTTTTATTAAGATTATTCTTAATTTTCTAGAGGGTTTTAATTATTTTCTACTAGTCTTAGTTAAACTAGTATTTATCTTTTTCTTAGTATTATTTACTTACTTATTAGTTACTTTCTAATATATTATAGTTATAGTTTTTATAATTATAGAAATAAGATTACAACCTGCCGTCATCCCCCATACTCTATAGATAGAATATAAGAGGTTTATTAAAAGTAATTAAGTACAGAGAATTATATTCCGGCGTCTAGTTTCTTTTTAAGTAGTTTTTAGGCTTATTTAGCTACTGTTACAGCTTTTTACTTATTATTTATATATTAATAGATAATTAAAATCTTAAGTAATAGTCTATATAAGCTTTATATAATAGGCCTTAAAAGTAACTTAACAGGTAACTAAAAAACCTATAGTAGTAAATAATATACTTATTAGATTAAAAGAGAGTTATAAAAGTTCTAGTAAACACTCTCTCTAAAACTACTCTCTCTTTATTAGAAAAACTAATCTCTATAAATACTACTAGTTTATTTTCTTTATACTAGAAAATTAGTTAATTACTTCACCCTATTAGAAGCTAAAAGCTCTATATATATATAATAATAAATAGATTAAAACCATAGAAAAGCTCTTTATACTAGAAATAAGAGTTAATTCTAAAATAATAGCTATTAATAATAATTATATATTTATTCTTAAGTCACTCAGGTATGCCGCTATACACTATTCTAATAATATAATTAGAAAAGACTATACTATTAAGAAGTTCTATATTTAGGTATAATATAATAAGAAATTTTTTATAGCTACTACTAAAAACACTATCTGAAGAACTAATATTTATAAGTTTTAGAAAATAGAGATTACGCTTTCTACCCTAATAATTTTTAATTAAGTAATAATTACTAGTAAGCTAGAGTATAGCTACCTTAAAGTATTTATATATTATAATTATATTAATATATTAGGAAAAGCGCTTAACGCGGCTGAAACTAAGCTTAATAAGACTAGAAATAAGCTTATTAAGTTTTATTAGCTACTAAATAACACGCTTAAACGCGTAGCGGATTAAGAGAATAAAATTAAAATACTAAGAGTATAAATAAAAAATCTATATATAATATATACTCCTTTCTCTCTGTAAAGGCTAGCTTAGTGTTATTATTAATATTAATAAAAAAGATATACTTTATAGCTTTATTATAGATTTTTTAGAATTAGACTAGCTATATAGCTATAAGACTTAACAATAGTTCTAATATAAAAGATTTTAGTAACTAAATTTTTTAAGTATTATTTTATATACTAGTTACTTTACTAGCTATACTTATTATAAATAGTTATTAAGATAATAGCTGCTTAGCCTGATTTCCTGATCTACTAATACTTAAAACCAGTAAAAACGTTACCTTTAATTAATAAAGAGATATTCTAGAGAATAAGGTATATACTAACTAAAACTAGTTTATTAAAGTTAGTAAATAAGTTATCTAAAAGAATATTATCTCTTATATGTATATATATACAGAGGGTTCTGTTAACTAGTATCTCTTAATACTTATATATATAATAAAAGAGAGTAAGTAGCTAGTTAGCTACTAGTATATAATAAATTACCTAAAAAAGACGTATAGTAATTTAAGTAAGAGACTTAATACTTACTATAATTTCTAAAAGCTTTACCTTAAAAACTCTATTAATTTTATTATATTTTAAGATAACTTTTTTTGCCTAGCTTAAGAACGTAGCTTGTTTATAGATTAATAAATAAAAGAATTTTATAAGAAGCTCTTAAATACTCTGTGTACACAGATAGGCATCTACTAATAATAATACTATAACTAATATAATAAGTATATAGACTTAGTTTAAGACTTTGCTAGAAAGCTAGCTCTTAACACTAAAAAAGCTACTAAGTAGATTAATAAAAAAACTAGAAAAATTTATCTACTGTTAATTTAGTAGTTTTACTTAAAAGCTTAGTATCTAACTTATATAATAGCTACTATTATTCTACTAATACCTATCCCTAAGCTAGCTAGTTACTATAATTATGGAAACTCTAGTTATTTTATAAAAAACTATTAACTTTTTATTTAAGCTATAGCTAAAGTAATTAAGCTTATAAATACTAATAAAAAACTCTATATACCTTAAGATACTAGTAATAACAAGGAGTTTTAGTTTACTATAAAGAAACTATTAGAGAAAAACTTATTCTAAAGAAAGTCTTCTTTCTAAAATTATTTCTTAAAGCTATTAACTAGTTTAACTCTTATTAATTACTATTTAGTAGACTAGCTTTTACTTTATTTTATTATATCTCTACTAGTAGACTAGCTATAAAGCTAAGTAGTTTTTTTAATATTAGAGCTAGTAGTTTTATTCTAATACACCTAAAGTATATACATACTATTAAGAAAGAACTTAAAATAAAAACTTACTAAATAAAATCTATCCCCCTAGCTAGCTATAATAATAGACTAAATAAATAAGTAAATAAATACTTTTAGACTAATCTAGTATTAAATAACTATTATTTATTAATTTATTTTATTTTCTATAACACTAGCCGCCATGACTTTATGATTGGCTATAAATTATTTAAAAATATAGATACTTTAATTAATTATAAGAAGTAAGCACTTAAATAGCTAAATAATAAGCTAATTAATTATAAGCGTAATAATATTATTTTAACGTAAAATTTATTAGCTAAAATTAATTCTTTACACTAAACTAATACTAACTAACGTGATAAGTTAATAAATATAGTAATTTTATAATACACCTATAAGCCACCTTAGCGCTCGCTTTAGTAAATAATATAATAAAAAAACTTTAGAAAAATAGAAAAATAGTTTTACTTATAATAGTAGCTAAAGCTAAGTAAGTAAACTCTTTATTTTTAGCCTATCTTATATAAAAACCTCTTTAAGATAGGCCTTAAAATTAATACTATAAAAGCTATTACCTTTATAATATATATATAGTAAAAGGAAACTATACTAGGGTATATTAATATCTATAAGATAGATAAGCTTATTTAGAACTATAGAAATAAGCTTAGCTTACTAGATCTAAAGTTCTTCTCTTAAGACTCTAAAGACCTTTTAGTAAAGGCTTTACTAAAAGGGCCCTATTAATTAAATAATAACCTTATAAAAAAAAAGAAACTTTAGTAGCTTATTAAGTAGAAACTATTCTACCCTAGTTATACTAGTATAACTTAGATTTATTTTTTAAAAAAAGACTCAGATATACTACCCCCACATTATAAAGATATTAACTATAATATTAAACTAATAGCTAAAAATATACTAATATTAAGTTTATTATATAGCATATTTCTTAAACAGCTATAGCTTATTAAAACTTATCTAAATAATTACCTTTAATAAGGTATTATTACTTATAGTAATACTTTATATATTTTCTTAATATTATTTATTAAAAAGCTTAGAAAAAAGTAACGCTTCTATGTTAACTACTATAAGCTTAATACTATTATTAAAAAAACGCTTATTTAATTTTATTAATTTAGAAGACTTTTACCTAGCTAGCGCGTATAAAAGTATTTACTAAGCTTAATATATAATAAGCTTTTTATTATATATATCTAAATAAGAATATAAAGGACCTAACTGTATTCTATACTTAGTATAGAAACTATAAGTATTATGTGTTACTATTTAGTCTCTATAATAACCCTATTATATTTTAGTACTATATTAATAAGGTATTTTATAACTTACTTAATAACTTTTATATTACTTATTTTAATAATATTCTAATCTATTCTAAAAACCTGCTGTAGTATGAGGAGTATATTACTTAAGTATTAAAATATCTTTAAAACACTAACCTTTAGATAGACATTAAAAAGAGTGAGTTTACTATTACTAGAATAAAATTCCTAGGCCTTATTATTAGTATAGAAGGGATCTAAAAGGATTCTAAGAAAGTTATTATAGTATAAAAATAGCTAGTACCTATATTAGTTAAAAGCTTATAATTTTTTTTAAAATTCTATAATTTCTATAAAGCTTTTCTAAAAGACTATAGACATATTATTTAATCGCTTACTAAGCTGCTTAAGAAGGGTATATAGTATATCTTTAGTAAATATAAGCTAACAGTCTTCTAGTAAGCTAAAGATCTAATATTATTAAATAATATCTTAGTTTACTACTTATCTTACTACTAAACATGCATGGAAATAGACGTAAGTAATGAGATTATTATAAAAATATTATTATAATTTTAAGAGAATAATTTCTAGTAACTTATAGTTTTTTACTCTAAGACTATAAGCAAGCCTCAGATAAACTATGATATATATAATAAAAAAATATTAGCTATAATCTATAGCCTTTAAGAATAATACTTACAGCTTATAGGCTTATAAACTATAGAGTTATTTAATACTCTAATTAACTACTATATACTAGAATACTTCTCTATAAAGTAAGAGCTTACTTTTTATTAAATATATTAAATAATAAGCATAACAGACTATTACCTAATGCTTATTTATTATCTTAGTATAATTAATATAATAGCTAATACACTCTTACGTAAGTAAGAGAAACTAAAGACCTAAAAAAATAAAAATAAAATAGTCTAAACATGTGTTTTTCTTTTAGCAGAGTAAATTAATATTAGCTTTATTAAGACTATAAGTAATAACCTAGCTATACTATTAGTAAAAGGTATGCTAGCTATTAATATAATTAAAATAATTACTACTAATACTTTTATAGTCTTACTATTTCTAAATAACTCTTACTTACTAATTAATCGCATTATTAAGGTGAATTGTAGTTATAAGAGTTTATAACTATTCTAAGAGTATATTCTCTCTAGTAATTACTTAATATAGAAACTTAGCTAAAGCTTTTTTATATACTATAATAAGCTAATAGTCTTTACTATATACTTCTTAAGAACTTATTTTATTTAAGTTATTTATACTACCTAGGTGATTACTTACTTAAGTAAAAGAAAAATAAATAAGTTACTTTATAACTACTACTACTAAAGTTATATAAATAAAGATATAGATAACTATATAGCTATATATAAAACTTATAAATAAAGTTATATACTTTATAATAAAACCTTAGGCTTATTTAAATTACTGCTAATTCCTAAATAAATATAGTAAAATATCTTTATAAACTTTAAGTTCTTTTTTTTAAATAAAAAAAGATATAACTACGCCTTTATTATTATAGACTAGCTAAGTAAATACTACTTTTTATTATTTTACTATAAAATAACTATAGCTACTTAAGTAGCTAATATGTACTATTATTATATCTAGTAAGTATTTAGTCTATCTAAATTAATAGTCTCTAACTGCAGTCTTTAGTTTACTTTAGTATTTATAAATAAACTATGTTAACTAATAGGAATTAAGTAAAAGCTCTTAATACTATATTATTTTTAAACTAATAAGAATACTAAAGTTTTAAACTAGTACATTAACTAGCGCTTATGTTTATTTATTAACTATTATTAAAATAACTAGTTAAACCTACTATTTTATATAAACTAGACTTAAGTAATTCTATTATATAAGACTATAAACTTATTACTCTATTAAATTAAATTTAGCTACTAGCTAATCTATTACTAGAACTAGAAGAAATATATAAAGGTATTTATTATAGTTTATAAATAGATATTATGTGAAGAAGCGTAGAGCTACGCTAAAGCTTATTATAATATAATAAAATTAGTTATAAAAATAGCTTAATAAGAGATTACTTAAGTATAAAAGTAATAGACTTAATAAGCTAATAAGAAACACTATAAGCTAGACTTTTTTATAGAAGATAAAGTATATATTATACTTAAAAGCTTTATTATTAGTTAACCTAGCTAAAAATTTAACCAGCAGATGTATAGACCCTATTCTATTATAAATATAAAGAGATATTTTTATTACCTTAAGCTACTACTATACATACGTATGCTTAATATCTTTTATATAAACTATTTATAAAAGACTTTAATTTACTTACTATTTAGCTAAATTAAATTTAAGGAACTACCTATTAAGATTAATAGGTATCTTAAGTGGCTAGTATAGGAAATTCTTAATAGCTATTTATTCTATAGCTAATTATAGTATAAAGTATCCTAGCTAGCTTATAACTTAAATTCTACTTAGTATAATACCTAAGGCTTTATAAACGCCTTATATAAGATAAAAGACTCTTATAAGGTCTATTTAAAGAAAGTAGGATTACTAGTATAACTAGATACCTAGTTAAAAGCATATAAAGCAGAGAAGGACCTGAAAGTAATAGAGAATAATAATAAAACAGCTTTAAAAACAAGAGTAGCATAAAGACTAGTAAGAAAGAGATTATAATCTAGAGACTTAAAAATAAGCCTTTTATAGAGAGAGGTAATATAATGATATTATTTAATCAGCTTTCTATAGATTACATAATATTATAACTAGTTATACTAGCTATAATTTAGTATAGAGCTTAAAGTATAGTTAGCTCGTGCTTAAGCTATATACTACTTTATTTAAAAGTAAACTCTCTTTATATCTCTTCTCTTTCTATCTTAGTGTAGCTAAAATAGAGCTAATTTATTTTATTTACTTATATCTATACTATAACGCGTAAAGACTAAGCCTGTTATTATAGTTACTTTAAAACTTACTTACTTATATAACTTCCTTACTTATAGAATATATTATAGGTTATTATGCTAGTTAATTTACTATAAAATATATTTCTTTAGTATAAGTATATTAAGTAGGTTTTTTTTTATTAATATTCTTTTAGTATATTAAGTTAATTACTAGCTTAGTAAATACCTTACTAAGTATTATAATATTATATTTAGTATTAATTTTATCATCTTTAGGCTAGACTATACGTTAATTAATTAAATCTAGTATTATTTTTATTAATTTAATCTATTTTTAGCTAATAATTAAGTTGTAACATTTAGTGTTATAAAAAATAAACTATATAGTAATATAATACCTATTTATTACTAAATTAACTAAAAAAACTAATTAACTATACTTATTAGCTAATTATTATGCCCTATAATAGAAATACTTTTTTATAAATAATAGAACTTAAGTTAAAAACATTCTTTAATAACTTAGTATAGTTAAAAATAAATAAAAATAGTTCTTTTAGCTTTAGTATTTAGTAAGCTAAAGAAATTAATAACTATACTACTTAAAGTAACTTAATACTTTATTATAAAAGTAGAACTACTAATTATATTACTTAGCTATATAAGTATACTAAATACTTTAGTAAAAAACTTTAAATAGAAGATGTTACTTAAAGTAATTTATTTTCTAAACTTTTATCTAGTTTTAAAGCATTATCTAAGTACTTAACGTACTTTTTTAATTAACTACTTTATTTTTAACTCTCTTAGGTATTAAGTAATTGTGTAAGAAATAACTAAATTTATTATAGCTATAGCAAGTTTACTTAGTAAGTAAAATTAAGATAATTACTAATTTAATATTAAAAGCTAATATAAGCTTACTTTTTTAATATTTTTTAATAGACTTTTTTTTTTTTAGCTTAAAGTAGTACTCTATACTTTATATACTTATAGTTAAATTAGGCTAGTTTATATACTATATACTAAGCCTTATTATAGTATATTTTAAAAGTATAGTATTTCTAAGTGTATTTACTTTCTATATATATATATATATAGCTTACTATATAGTATTTTATAAATATTTTTCTTCTACTAGTTTTATAGTATTTTAGTAAAATTAGCAAGCTATATAAAGTTTACTAGAAACTAGTTAAAATTATTGGAAAACTTTATTTTAAGAGACCTAAGCTTTTATTATATTTTAATATATTAATTAGAGTTTTTAAAAATACTCTAAAAGTATTATATTATGTTTTTTATAGTAACCTTTTTTTCTTAGTTTTTTCTAGTATTTAAAAAAAAGTTAAGAAAATTACTAGTTTTACTAGTAATATAAGTTTAGATATAAGTAATTTATACTACTTTTATAGTATTTAGATTATTATACTTATACTAGTTTACGTTAAGCTTAAGCTTATTTTTTATCTACTTATTCTAGTTTTAAAAGTCGAATTAATGTTGTTGTTAAAAATAAATAAGTTAGAAAATTTAGCAAATCTCTTACTTTAAAAAATACTTAAATAAGTAGTATATATTAATTTTAAGGTTACTAGTTTTTATTAAGTAGCTATACTAGGTGTATAATATAGAATAAAACTTAATTTTTTATAAAGAAAAAGAAATCTAACATTTCAGCATGTTTATTATTACTTAGTAAGTTATAATAGAGTTTTAAGAGCTTTAAAAATTACTTCTTTTTCTTTTTCTTTTTTTTTAGTAGTTAAATTAACTTTAACTAATATTAAGCTCTTAAAGCCTTTTTTACTTAAGTCTTTATTTTAAATAAATATAAGGCTTTTATAATCTCGCTCTTAGTATATAAAATATTATTAGTAATATAAAATAAAATATTAGTTTACTACTTTAGTGCTTTAATATAAAGAATTTATATATAAAACTTAGTAGCAATTTCTATTAAATTTATTTTAGTTTATATAGTAATATTAGTAGTAAGTGTTTCTCTATTCTTAGTATACTTTTTAATAGTTATAGAAATACTTTTATTTTTTACTTACTTTTTTAAATATTTAAGCTTACTTTATTAGTTATTTTTAAGCTTTTTTATTAATATATAAAGTAATATAAAGTGTTTTTAGAGTAAAAAATAATATTATTATTAATACTAATACTTAAGAAGGCCTTTAGCTCTAAAATAATTACTTTTATTATTTTATTTTTGCTTTACCTTACACTACTATAAAGTTTATAGAAATTATTATAAAATTTAATGTTTTTAATTATATAAAGTAATTTAAGAGTTACTATAACTTAGTAAGCTTATAAGTAAAGGCCTAAAAATATAAATTATTTTAACTTAGTTTATAACTAGGTAGTGCTAGTAGTATTTGGTTTTTTAGCTTTTACTTTTTTTTCTTTACTTAACTGCCTCGTGATGTGTACTATAATTATGTAAATAAACTATTTATATACTATAAATATAGTAATACTTATTTATAAGTTACTACTAGTTACTAAGTTAGTATAATAATATTTATTAATAAGTTACTACTAGTTGCTAAGTTAGTATAATAATACTTATTAATAAGTTACTATTATTATTATTATTATTATTATTATTATTATTATTATTATTATTATTATTATTATTATTATTATTATTATTATTATTATTATTATTATTATTATTATAAGAGCTTACAGAAAGTGTATTTTTTAAAAATAATTAGTAAATTAATATTTTAGTAAAAGCTCTAAAAGGTTTATTATTTAAAAATAATTAAAAAAAGTATTATAGTAAATGCTTCTAGAGCTAACTACTTACTATTAACTAGGTGCCTTTAGTAATTATAATTTATAATATACTATATAAAGTTAAAATATCTAAATCTTTAACTAATAAAGATTTTATAAAAATAAGAAAAAAAAAAAAAAGCTTTTATAGAGTATTTAGAATATATACATAAAAATATAACACATAGCTTATAAATGTAATAGATAACTTATATATAAAATACTTTATATAACTATAAAATATAACTGTAACATATAACAGGTTATTATAAGTTTTAAATATTTAAAATAATATATTAATACGTATTTTATTACTATACTTACTAAAAACTTAAGACTTTTTATAAAAAGTACTATAGTTTTTTAAAACCTTTCTCTATTTTTTTTAAAAAAAAAAAATAAAAGAATATTTTTATAAATTTTATTACTAATTATTTAAACTTTAAAAACTATACTAATATTATAGTAATAGTAAACTACTTTATAAACTACTTTATAACCTACTAACATTTAATTTTTTATAGGTTTAAACTTTTTATAAAAACTTAAAAATGTTTATACTAAATACTATAAGTTATAGAAGCTAATTATATAATAAAGAAAATCACTAATATTTAATAACTTGTTTAAAAAATTTAAGTTTAAGTTTTTTAAAAAAAGTATATAAACTAAAAATAATTACTTACTTTTAACTACCCTATAGAAAATATAATTTAGCTTAATATATAAAATATTTAATTCAAATAACTATTTAAAAAGCTAGACTTAAAGGTTTTTAAAAAAAAAATATTTTTTAAATAGTTTTTTTTTATATATATACTAACTTAAACTTTTTAAATTTTTAAATATATATCTAGTTTTTATTATATTATTACTTTAGCCTATTACGCGTAAATTTAAATACTTTTTAAGTTAGTAAAACCTACTACTTAAGCTTATTAAAGTTAATAGAAAAACTAAATACTATATTAAATAAATTAAAAAAACTATATTTAAACTATAAACTAAAATGTTATAAATACTTAATTAAATAAACTAAATATAAGAACTTAATATAAGAACTTATAAGTAATTTTTAAAATATAGTTTCTATAAAAAAATTTATTTTAAAAACTTAAACTAACTTATACTTAATACTTAATATAAATACTGTTTACAAAAACTTATATTTAAAAAAAAGATATTATTATAGTAACTATTTATAATACCTTATAAAAGCTTTTTAAAAAAGCTTTTCTTATAACTTTTTTTATTATATGTTTATATATTAGTTACGTGCTAGTATATAGACTTTATTTTAAATTTTTTTTATTTATAATCTATTTTTTACGTAATATTTTAAGCTATTACTTAGTATTATATATAGTAATTAATTAACACTTTTTTTTAAGCTTTTAACTTTTTGTATATAGTACTTTTATAATAGTTTTAGTAAATACTACTTATTTTTTATTAACTTTTATATAAAAGTAAAAAATAATTTAAAACTTTATATATAATTCTATTAATAATATATAATATTTAAACTTAGTAACTACTTTTATGCTTTTTTTATACTAATTAATATTATTAATAAGTTTATTATTTACTTAAAAGTTTTAATACTTATAAAGTAAAGTTTTACTATTAGTAAAAATAAGTAAATTAAAGATTTTAGTAAATAATTATAAAAGCTTAGTAATAATTACATACTAAATATGTTTTTAATTTTATTATTATTTATATATAAGTTGCTAGTATTATAGAACATAAATAAAGTATTTAAGTATAAAGTAGTAATAAGTTAAAAACTACTAAATTAGTAAATATTATTTAAAAAGCCTTTTATTATAAAAGTAAATTATATATTAAAATATAAAGTTTTAGTTATAAAAGTAAAAAAATAATTATAGCTTAACTTTAAGTTATTTAATTTTTATTACTTAAATTTTTAGGTTTTAACTTATTTTTTAAACTTTACTTTTTTTTATAATATAATTTTATTTTAGAGTTTAATAATTTACTTAACTTACTAATTAATAAGTTATTATAGTATATTAATTTATTGGCTTTTTTTACTATTTAAAATAGTTAAAATTAATAATAAAAGTAATAAATGTGTTTCATTTTTTTATATAAATAAGGTTTTATTATAAACTATAATTTTTACTTAGTTTTTTAAAAAAAAGTTTAGTAGTATAATAGTAAAAAGTGCTTTATTATTATAGTTATACTAAATATATATATATTTAATAGTACTATTATATAATAAGTATTTATTAAAGTATACTAAGTTTTTTAACAAAACTTTTTAATATTAGTAGTTATTTTTAATTATTATAAAACTAGAGTCTACTAGCTTTTTAAGAAATATAAAAGTTGTATTTATTTTTACTACTTTAATATATTTATAAAACCTATAAACTAACTATAAAATAATATAAAAAGTATTAATTAGAGTTAAAAGTATTAATTAAACTTACTTTATTAAAAACGTTATTTATTTAATTAAAGTAAAGTAAAAGTTATTAAGGTTATAAGTTTAAAAAAATATATTAGTAAGTTTTACTATTATTAGCTTATAATAAAAGTAAATAAATTAGTTTATTTTATAAAATATTTAATTTTTTAAAAAAACCTTTTTTATATATAAAAAAGTTAATTAAAATAAATTAGTATTTATAATTTAGTTAGTAACTTTACTAAGTATAATAAAAATAGTATTATAAATAAAAATAAACTAAAGTAAAGCTATTAAAGTATATATAAAAATAGTATAATACTAATTTTTTAAAGCTACTATAAAAGTAATATAATACTAAGCTGTTAAAGTTACTATAAAAATAGTATAATAACTAAAATATTTTTTTTATAATAAAGTAGTAGTTTACTTATTACTATAATAATAAAAATTAAACTTAAGTAAAAATAGTGTTTATAATTTTCTAGACTTATTTAAAGTAAGATTTTTTAAAAAATAAATAGTTATTTAATAATAGAGCTTTAAAAAGTAGTTATATAATTAACTTAAGTATTATATTAACTTTATAATTCAAAGAATTATAGTTTTAAAGTAATGTTATAGCTAGTATATTCTTGAAATTAATATTTAAGTTAATAGTTAAAATAGCTAAAGTTAACTACTTTAAAATAAAGTTTAATAAAAGTATATAAAACTAAAGTACTTATATAAACTAGTATTAAAGTACTAAGCTTAAATAAATAAATAATTATATAACTTAAATATACTTTAAGTAAGCTAGCTATTATATTAATATTAAAAATATTTAATTTAAAGTAATATATAAATTTTATGTAAACATATTAAATAAAGTAATTAATATAATTTTACTATAAAAACTAAAAAGTTAAAAAACTTCTTAGTAAACTTTATATTATATAAACTTATAATTACTAAGTTAAACTATAATATATATAATAAAAAAACTGTTAGCTATAGCTTAAGTATTTAAGAAATAAAAAGTTTACTTAAAGAAAATAAAATACTAAATTATTATACACTTAAATTATAAGAATTTAATAATTTTTAAAATGACTATTATATTCTATAAGTGAGCTGCGCACCTAAGCGAGCTGCGTATCTTAGAATTCACCAAAATATCGAAATTTTCCACCTTAATATCTCAACAACCACTTAATGATAAATTCTAAAAATTGAAATTTGAGCTTTTATATACACATTACAGCTTTCATGAGAGTTGCATAAACATTGGTTGAGTAGTTTCTGAGATATAGCGATTTAGGAGCCAAAACGAAGCCAAATCGCTATATCTCAGAAACTACTCAACCAATGTTTATGCAACTCTCATGAAAGCTGTAATGTGTATATAAAAGCTCAAATTTCAATTTTTAGAATTTATCATTAAGTGGTTGTTGAGATATTAAGGTGGAAAATTTCGATATTTTGGTGAATTCTAAGATGCGCAGCTCGCTTGGGTGCGCAGCTCACTTATAGAATATAATAAAAAGTTAAATTAATAATAAAGTTAATAGTTAAATCTACTAACAACTTTTAATTATAAAATACTTTATAAAATAAATAAAGTAGTTAATATACTTGGTTAAGAAACTAATTAAATAAAAAATATATTAGAAATTTATAACTTAATACTAAAAGTATAAGAAAATAAATTACTAAAATATATACAACTAAATATTAAAATAATAGTTATTTTAGAAAATACCTAAAAAAAAAATTAAAGAATTTAACTAAAAACTTTTATAATAGTATGAAAATAAAACTATTTACGTACTTAATAATTTATAAATAAAACTAATTAGAAATTAATATTTAGTAAAAATATATAAATACCAAAAAAAACTATAAAATACGTAAATAAAAAATTTTAAATTCTTAAAATTTAAAAAAAAGTTTATATGATTTTAGTTAAATATATTAATTGTAAAAGAAACAAGGCAATGAAATATAAAAAATATAAACTAATATAGCTAATTTTTTTAGTTAATAAACTATAAAAATTAATTATAATAGACTTTATTATAAAGTTACTAATATTAATAATATACTAAAAATACTATAATAATACTATACTAGTAATAGTAAACTAGTTAATAAAATATATATACTTTAAACTAACTTATAAAAAATTAAATATAAATAAATTAATAAATAAAATTACGAAAATATTTATAGTAAAAATACAAATTGTTATAAGAATTTATTATAAATAGAAATTAATTATTTATATTAACATTTTAAAAAAAAATTAAAAAGTTAAAAATAGAAAACTATTTCTTAATAGTCTATTATTTATAAATAAATAAGTAAATAAATTAAATAAATTAAATATTAAAATAATACTTATAAACATATATTAATAAATTATAAAATAACTAATTTAATTTACTACTAGTAGTTAAGTTTATATATAACTTTACAGAGTTATTAATAATAATAAAAATTACGATTTTTTATTAATTATAGTTATAAGCTAAACATTTATTAAAAACTATAAAAATAAAAATATATATTAAAGTAAGTAAAAGTTAAAGTTAAAAAGCTTTAGCTTATATATTAAAAAATAGCACAAATAGTTAATTAAAAAAATATCTTAATAAATAATATAAAAATAAGTTTAAAGTTAAAAACTATTTTTTGAAAAAAGTGTAATAATACTGCTTATTTAGCTTACTATAAATTACATAATATTATAACTAACTATACTAGCTATAATTTAATATAAAATTTAAAGTATAGCTAGTATATACTTAAGTTATATACTACTGTATATAAAAATAAGCTTTCTTAATACCTTTTTTCTTTCTATTTTAGTATAGCTAAAATAGAGCTAACTTATTTTATTAACCTATATTTATACTACAACACGTAAAAACTAAGCCTGCTATTACGAAAAGAAAATAATATTTTTATTTTATAAAAAAACTTAAAAACAAAAGAACTATTATAAAAACTAGATTATATTTAACTAAAATTATTTAAAATTAAATAATAAACTAAAATTATTAATTATAAGCTATAATTACTTAAAAATATAAAATTTTATTTAATATTTAATATTTTATTACTTAAAGTAGTACTACTATATACTAAACTAAAAATAAAAATTAAACTTAAAAAAAAAACTATACTAACTAAAAAGTTAAATAAATATTAAACTACTAAAAGTTTAAGTATTAGTAGAAATATTTAGTTAAATAAACTAAATATAAACTTAAAAATAATATATAAAAACTAATTAAAAACTTAAAAAAGTATTTAGAACTAATTAACTAATATTATAAAAAAAACTAGCAAGTACTAAATTTTAAACTTAATTAAAAAAATTAAGTAATTAAAAAATATTTTATTTAAAACTATAAAAAAAAGCCAATAAACTTTAAAAATTAATAGTAATAATAAGTTATAATACGTAAAATAAATAATTTTAATAATTTTACCTTTTTTTATTACTTAAACTTTGTTAATAGAGGCTAACTTTTTAAAAAAAAAATTTAAAATTTAAAATTTAAAAATTTATTTACACTAATTAAAAATAAAAGTAATATTACTAATTATAAACTTTTAATTTTTATTTTAAGTTTACTTAAACTACTAATTAAGTCTATTTTTTATAATTAAAACAATTTTAAGAAAATTATAATACTATAAAATTATATAAAATGTTTTAACTAATATACTTAAAAAAAATAGCTGAAAGTAAAGTTTACTAGGTAAACTTAATTTACTTTTAAATAATAAAAATAAAGTAATAGTATTAAATAGTTATACTTTTAATTTTTTTACTATATAGTAAGCTTATATTAAAAATAATTTTACGTAAATTATTTTTAAAATTTAAAGTTAAAAAAAAATTATAATTTAGTTTTTTATATAAAAAACTAGTCGTTTTTATACTACTTATAAAAAAATTAAAATACTTTTTAAGTTAAAAACTTAAAAGTAAAAAAAATAGTATTATAAATTATAATAAAATAGTAACTTTAATTAAAAAAAAAATTTCTATAAAAAGAAAAAAATAAGAAAATATATAAATAGTATAAAAAAAATAAAGTAAATTAATAAAAAACTAAGGTAAAAAACACACTTTATAATAATTTTAGAAATTATAGAAAGTAGTATAAAAATATGTAATAAGTTATAAAAAAATAGCTTAATAAATTAAGAAATTTTTTTTTATAGTATTTAATATACTACTTATAAGTATTTAATATATATATATATAAAATTTACTATAAATATAAAGTATTAAATAGTTTATAATTACTTTTAATTTTTTATAATTACTTTAAAATTAAGAAAAACTTAGAGTAAGGGGATTTCTTACTAGATAGATCTTACAGCATTATTAAATTCATACTTATTTTAAATTTTATTAAGATCTTTTAGTCTATAGCGTGTAATACTACTATAAGGTGTAGTAGCTATATAATATAAACTATTATTACTTATTTAATAATCTTTTATTTCTTTTATTATCTTTATTAAAAATATAGTAAGCTATAGCTTAAGGCTTAAGTATTATATCTATTAAAATATCTAATACTTCTATAAAATAACACTAAGAAATATATAGATATTAAAAGTAGTGAGTTAACTGTAGAAGGAAGGTAGAATAACACTATTTATAATAGTATTAATATATTTTAAAAAGGTAATTAAAGTCTATACTAAAAACATTAGAGCTAATTTCTTTATTTTATATAATAATATTTTCTTTAATTATTATGCTTTAGAGACGGAGCTTTAAGCACTAGAATATTTTATATACTAACTAGATAAACAGAAACTAACTCTTTAAAATATTATTTAGGAAATCTAAATGTTATAGAATATTAAGCTAATATATACTAAGATAGTAAAGAATTAAGCATTTATAAATTTAACACTAACGATGAGATCTATACTAGTTCGGAAAATAAACCTATTAATCTAGATTTAAATAAATAATAAGAAAGTTCTATAAAAGTTAAACACACTTACTCTAGCTAAACTTCTAAATAAAGTATATAACTATTATTAATCCTTACAGAGTGTAGTTACTGCTTGAGTGATTTTAGAAATTAGTTTTATTATTATAATAGCTACTAAGTAGATAAAGAATTAGCTAATAGAAAATAACTATTAGATTTAGCTAATTAACACAAACGCTAGAATTAAGAAGAAACTATATACTATACAAATTCATAAGATTAACGTTAAAGAAGTGGAGAATAAAAAAAAAAGAAAACCTTAAAGCTATATAGACTAAATAAAACGGAATATATATTCTAAACATCCAAGTCCACAACTTTCAATGGAAGAATAAGAAAAGGTAAAGATAAAAAAGGTAAGTATAATAATTCTAGAAGTTAATAAACTAGAAATAGCCTAAATTATTATTAAGAAAGGCTCTTTTATTTACTACTATATTTATATAACAGATCTATAGTCTAATAACTAGCAGATTAAATAATACCTTAACTACTAAAAATATAACTATATTATAAAAGACTGTAAGCATAGAATAAGGTGTAGTAAATACTTTAAATATTATAATACCTATTAATATAAAAAAAGATCTAGAGAAAATTAAATATACTCTCTGCAGCATATTATATCTAGTCTAGAGTAGAGAATACTAGTATTAAGAAAAAATCACAATCTAAATTTAAGAACTAATATAAAAAGGTGTAAACTATATAATAGAAATATTATATATAATAAATAAATAATAAACTTAAACAACCACTCACTAAATCATATCTATTTTAGGGAAGAGGAAAGTAAACTTATTAGCTATAATAATAATATTTACTTAAAAAAAATAGAAAGAATGCTATGTTTCTAGCACTATAGAAAATATTTTACTTCATTATAAATAATAATTAATAACTTTTAACCTAGTAATTAAGAGGCAGTACCTGAAGTAGAAATGACTAATATAAGTAAAGAAACAGAAACTAATAAACTTACTTAAGAATAGACTTAGACTAAAAGATGCTTTAAATCCTATAGTTTAATATATACTATATAATAAGTATATAATCCTAAATCATACTTTAAACACAAAATATATAGAATATTATAGTAATATAAGACTTAGTAAAAAGTAAAATAAAGTAAGAGAAAAACTCCCTCTCCTATTAAGGCTTTTATACTATTTAAAGAAATAAATAAAAAGCTAGAGTCTACTTCTATGTTAGTAAATTACTTAATTTAAGAAAATAGAAATAAAGATATTATATAAATGATTTAGTAACTCTTATTTTTAAAATTAAGATTAGAAAGATTAGCATTCACAACGTATATAATAAATATATTAATATAGATATTAAGATACTTATTTCTCTCCTAAAAGAAGAAAGTGAACACATTTTTTAGGCAACTTTAATCTATATTACTTAAGCTAAAGAGGCCTATAAGTACAGAGACTAAAAGCTAAAGTAATATAATTATATAATATAATATAGAAAGTTCTTTACTTCGCCACTCTAAGAGGACTAGATATGTAAAGGAAAACTAAAGATATAGTTACTTTCTCTACTATAGACCTTACCTTTCTAATAGAAATACTATTAAGAAGGCTAATTTTATGCTATAAATATAAGAAAATAATAATAGAGTTAGATTATAAGCCTATTAAGATAATTCTAGATATTTAATTACTACCTTATAATAACTAATAATATCTCTAGAAATATATTAACTAAATAGACTTTAAAAAAGCACTAGTGTTCTAAATAGAGAAAAAAACTTAATATCTATTTAAAAAACTATCTAGTAAACTGTTTATTAAAAGATATCTATTTAGAATTAGATATCTATTTTTACTAATAATTATTAATACTAAGTAATTCTCTTAGGCACTAGAAGACGCTCTTATAGCTATTATTAATAAATAAATATTTTTTACTAGACTATTAGATAAAGTAGACCCCCAAATAACGACTAAAATAAAAGCTAAAATTAAAGAAACTAAAAAAGTAAGAAGATAGGCTTAATAAATAGAACTAGAGACAAACTAGAAAATATATAAGACTTTAGAAAATAAAAAGAAATAAATTATTTACTAAATATTAAAGAACTAATAGAGAATTACTATTACTATAGTTATAAACTAGAATAAAGAATTTTAGAAGTTAGTATAATAAGCTAAAGTTGTATATATATTAAAAAAACTACCTTAAGTACCTAATCTAGAAGGACTAGATAATAATATAGTTACTAATAATAACTAAAAAGTAGATTTTTTTTTAAATACTTTTTCCTACCTACACATAACGCTGATCTTTTAGATTTAAAAATAACAAGAAATATTCAAAAAATACCAGAAAAAGACTAATAAAGGAAAAATAATAGTTAAGTAATATTAAAACTATAACAGGAAATAGTAGGAGTGTAAAGAGAAAATAAAAATTAAATTCAAGATCTCACCTCTCGCTTTATTAGAAAAAAAAAAAAAAAGACTATTCTTAAGTCTAAAGATACTAGAAGATAAAATCTGTAGTATTATAGCTAGTTTTTTTTTAAATAAAGCTAACAGACTAAATAGAGTTACTAATAGATATATTAAAAACTATATTAAAACACTAAAGAAATTATTCTGTTACTTGTTTTAAGTATATTTTCTTTTAGGATACTATTTAACTAACTTTAAATAATTAGTTACCATAATCCTCTATAAATCAGATAAGAAAAGATATAATATTCTAGAGAGTTAGAGACTAATAGTCTTTCTATCTTATATAAAAAAAATCTTAAAGATAGTAGTAGCCTATAGACTTAATAACTTAGTTAAATAATTTAATTTATTACTACCGAACCAAATGGCTAGACGCGGAAGATCTATAATTATAGTATTAAAATACTTAGTAAAATTAATATATACTATATAGTAAACTAGTAAAATTATTATAATTCTTAGCTTAAATATTACTAGAGCCTTTAATAGAATTAACTATAAGAGACTTATATCTAACTTAAGGGAAAAAAGTATTTCTAAGTAGATTATCTAATACATTAAATCCTTCTTAGAAGAATAAATAACTAAAGTCAAGTTCTCAAGCTTCTTCTCTAAATACTAAAGAATAAGATATAAAATTTCATAAGGTAACTTTCTATTATTTATACTATTTCTTTTTTTTATTATATTTCTATTAGAAAGCATTACTGAGACAGAATCTCTAGGATATATAGATAATATATATTTAATAGTAATTATCTTAAGTATCTAGAAGAGCTACATGATAATTAAGAAAGTATATAAATAATACTTAAAATAAGTAAAAACATATAGAGTATAATTTACGCTAGATAAATATAAAGTTATATACTTTATAAGAAAACGTGTTATAGAAAATAAAAGAATATATTTTTCTAAAATTAAAGATTTCATAGAGGCACTAGCTGACTTTATACGGATATTAGAAATAATTATAAATAAAAAACTAAACTAGTACTTATATATTAAAAACACACTTAGTAAGACTAGAAACTTGGAGAATATTCTAAAAAAACTTATAGAATTTACTTAAGAAATAAATATAAGAAACTATAGATTATTTATACTACTCTAATCTAACTAACCATTACTTATAGCTACGAAATCTAGTATAGACTAGATTAAATAAAAGATTCTATCTTAAAATTTAATTTATAGAAACTTTAAGCAGTGTAGAATAGGTGCTTTTAGATAGTTATAAAAGTATATAAAGCCACACCTATTAAACTATTAGAAAAAGAGATATAGATTAAGTTTATTAATTACTTTATAAAAAATAAATATTATTTATAAGGATATTATAGATAGACTCTCTAGTCAGGAAAACATTCTAAGACCTTTATAATTAAATTTAAGGATAATATTATAATTGACTAAAATATATACTAGGTGAAAGAATAAAGAAACTTATTAATATAATAATCTAGTATATATTAACACAAAAGATATAAAACTTTAAGTAGATGTAAAATCTAGAAGAAACTCTAGTAGAATAAAAGGTTATATATAGAAATCTAATCAAAAAATAGTCTAAGAAGAGAGTTAAAAAGTGATAGAAGAATTATATTAAAAACTAAAAAAACTCCTATACACCAGTCATAATATAGGGTAAATAGGGTAAGACTAATATATAAAAATATAAAAACCTTACTAAAGCGTAAAGCTTTATTATTATTTTATATTATACTAAAGTAATTAGCCTTAAAGTTTTTTTATATAAAATAAGAGTACTATCTATACTCTCTTTTAACTATAATTATAATAGAAGATAAATTGTTTGCTATATATTAATATAGTGTTTATACCTTAATAAAGAAAAAATATAACTCTAGAATATTACAAGGACCTTAGATTTCCAGATTTGAATAAATAATAATAAAATACTACTAAAAGTTACTAATTAGGTTATGTGAATGTTAGAGTTAGACTAATTCTTATAAACATACACACACATACATATATATATATATATATATATAAAAAGAAACTATAGATCATATAAGAAAAAGAGATAAAAAGAAGAAAGAAAAGAAATTACTAATAGTTTAAAAAAAGAGACAGAGAGAGCAGTCGAATAGAAAATAAATAAAATAAAAATAAAATAATATATACAGATAATAAGTGAAATTTTATGATAGAATAAGATTATTATATCTAACCTACTTTAAAAATCTGCTCTAATTAAGAGTAGTATCTTTAGAAAAGAGCAGAATTCTAATAAATAAAAAGAGATAATAAACTTATATAAGAAAAATATAAAGTGCGGTATAAGATTTTTATCTTAAGTTAAATTAAATATTAAGTATAAGAGATATCTTAATAAAGCTTAGATATTAAAAAAATAGATATTTCTTAGTTTATAAATAGATTAAGCTGTTTTTATATACACTTTTAAGAAAAACCTAAACGTGTTAAGACAACCTATATAGAATATATAATTAAATAAAAGGTTTTTTTCTTACGTAGTTTTTATAAATACCCTGTATAAACCCTTAAGGGATCTCAGTCAGGAGAATTAAATATATTATTATTATTATTATTAAAATTAAGAAGTTATTTCTAAGTTAATAAACTATTAAATAATATAGTTTAATTGTGACGGCGCGTACTATAGTTATAGCTAAGATTTAAGCTTAGGCTTATATCTAGCTTATACTTAAGCCTATACCTAGCTTATGCTTAGGCTTAGCCTTAATAGGGGTATATAGCTTTAGCCTTTATAGCAGCACTCTGCTCTTTAGTTTAATATAGTTGGGTTATGCTTCCGCTTGCTTATTACTTGCGTATGTCGACTGTAACATTATATTAAACTCCTTGGCTATCTTTAGAGGGTAAAGGTAGCTTAGTATTCTTATATCCTTATCATGTACACGTACCTGTCTTGGTTACTGAGCCTAACCTACCCTATCTTAGCTAATACGTAGAGACAGAGGCGATCCTTAGCTGTCTTTAGAGGATAAAGCTAGTTAAGTATTCTTATATTCTTACTTTATACACGCACACGTACATGCACACGCATATGACTAGCTAGATAACGTAGCAAAGGCCGCTACGTCCTAGCTCCATACGCACACGGTTTCTCTTTTTTCGCCCTTCTCTTCTTTTCACGATGAACGACCCTATTCAGCAACTCCAGACTGAAATCCAGGCTCTACAAGTTGAATTCCACCAGGAGATCCAGAGCCTGCGCACAGAAAACCAGACTCTAAGAGCTACTCTCACTATCATCGCCTCTGCCACCTCCTTACGACCTAGATCTGTCCTTCCTACGCCTACTAAGTTCGACGGAAAGCCATATAGGTTCAAGACCTGGCTCCCTACAATCAATGCCAAGATAGCTGTTGATGGACAGGCTATAGGAGACGATACAGCGAAGTTCTACTTCGTGTGGGATAACCTTGAACTACAGATCTAGGTAATGGTTCTTCCACAGCTGTCAGATGCTGAGGAACGTGGTTAATGGGACTGGCATGATATCACGACGCAGCTGGAACGAGTTTATTCCAACCCGAATGAGATCCGTGAGGCACAGCAGGCTCTGCATAAAGTTAAGTAACAAGAGCATGAGCCGCTGCCTGCCTACATTGCACGCTTTGAACGGATCCTACATGAAGCCAAGGGAAGAGACTGGCCTGCCGCCGTTAAAATCACGACATTCCGCTAAGGTCTTAACGCCTCAATCCAGCGCTCACTGGACAGTCAACTGCTGTTACCAGACAAATACCCAGAATTCCTACAGGCCACTCAGCGCCTAGCAATACGATCAGCGATATACTCGTCACACTCAGCTCCTGCCCAGCCAAGAGCAGAGAAAATGGACCTCTCTGCAGTAGAAGCGCTTAATATCAACACGATCAACGTCGCTGAGGTTACCCACGCCGCCTACACGACTAGAGCACAGTCAGTTACCCCGTCGCAACAGCTCCAATAGAGGAAAGCTGGATGCTGTGTACGCTGTGGCTTACAAACACACTGGGTTCAGAGCTACCCAAGGCTCCCACAAACACCAGCCGCTGCCAAGCCACCAGCAATCAAGCATCAAACCCTTTGGGAACCAGATGAATATGACTACCACGAGTATGAGACAAGCAATGATAGTAGTGATGACAATTGCGACCTGGTTCGCGAGCTCTCTCTGTAGGGCCGGCAAACTGTTCTGATTCTTTCTATTCTCAGCTCAATTTTGAGCTCCCTATTGTACGTAAAAACCGAGCTTTGGAGGGGGGTAATGTGACGGCGTGTACTGCAGTCACAGCTAAGGTTTGAGCTCAGGCTCATACCTGGCTCATGCTCAAGCCCATGCCTGGCTCATGCTCAGGCTCAGCCTTAATAGGGGTATATAGCTTCAGCCTTCGTAGCAGCACTCTGCTCCTTAGTTTAATATAGTTGGGTTATGCTCCCGCTTGCTTGTTGCTTGCGCATGCCGACTGTAACATTAATACTATTTTATTAATTACTTTTTATTTTACTTTTATTTACTAAAGTTTTATGTATTAAATCTAACAAGCTTTATTATATATTAATAAGTAAAGAAATTAGAAAGCTATTTATTAACTAATTAAAATAAGTAATTATAATAAACTAAAATTAGTAAGTATTTACTTTATAATATTTATTTATTTATATAAAAATTTTAGCAACCTTTTACTTAATTAAAATAAGATATTTAATAAACTAAAATTAGTAAGTATTTACTTTATAATATTTATCTATTTATATAAAAATTTTAGCAACCTTTTACTTAATTAAAATAAAGTATTTAATAACTTTAATAAAATTAATAATAAATTAAATTTTTATAAAGTATATTTATAAAAATATTTTATAGTATATGTTATAATAACTACTTATAACACTTTATAAAAGCTTTTTAAAAAAGCTTTTTTTATAAATTTTTTTATTATATTATATATTTATATATTAGCTTTATACTAGTGCATAAGTTTTTATTTAAATACTTTATTTATAATCAATTTTTTTTCTTTTTTCACGTAATGTTTTAAATTATTACTTAGTACTATATATAGTAATTAATTAATATTTTTTTTTAAGTTTTTAACTTTTTATATGTAGTATTTTTATAATACTATATTATATTACTATTACTACTATTAGTAGAATATTTAACTCTTTAAATACTTTTATTCTAACTATAGAACTTATATAGTTATTTAAGAAATAGATAATTATAATATAAAATGCGTTTACTAAAGTACTAGAATAATAATAAGTATAGTTAAAATATTAGTAAATACAACAATAGAAATTTATTAACACTTTTTAAAAAGAATTATAAAAAGTTTAAAAATAAACTATATTTATTTCTTTTTACTTTGTTATTTAAGTAACTACTACTAAAAAAGCTCTAGCAAGTACTACTAGTTTATTTAAAAATAACTTAAGTTCTATAATTTTAATTCTACTTATAACTATAACTAGTACCTATCTTTAAGTTTTCTTAATTATGGTTAAATAAGTAAAGTTAATTTTTATACTAAGTTTTATTACTTTATTAGTAATAATAAAATCTAATTACTTACCTAACTCTTTAGTGTTTACTAGAAAGTAAAAAAATCTACTTATTTTTATTAAAAAACTTTGTTATAAACTTAAAGGTAATGTTAACTAATATTTTACTAAATACTTCTAGCTTTTATATACACACTTAAAACTAAAAAGAAACTTATAATATTTATAAACTTTCTTATAAATTAAGATATATATATAGTAAAGTAACTAATTACTTTTTTAATAACTATATATAAAGACTTAAATAAGAAACTTACTATTTTAAGTAAACTTAATTTATTTTATTAAAAATAAAAGAGCTTTACTATTTACTTTATTAAATTCTATAAACTAACTACTAATACTAAATTAAACAAAATTAGTTTAATTATATAGTTATTAAGATTATTAAATAATAAGTTTTACTAAGTAATAGTAGATATTAAAATCTTTAATACATTAAATAACTATATTAACTTAATATTCTTATATAATAATAATTTCTAGTATTTTTTTATACTATACTATTATAGGCTATAACCTATATTATAATAAGACTCTAATATTATAAAAATTAATATTTCTAACTATATTTTCTTTAAATTAGCTAAATAAAAAGTTTTAAAGTGTAATAGCTAATACTTTAAATATAATAAATATAGCTATATATTTTAAAACTATTTTATTTTTCTATTAAAACTTTAATCTATAAGTTTATTTAAATTTTAATAATTAATTTACTTTTGTTTTTTGTTTAAATTTAATTTGTTTTATAAATAAGAATACTTCTAAATTTTTTAAGCTAGCTTATTAAAAGCATTATTCTAAAGTTAAGTTACTTTTTAGAATATTTCTAATACTAGATTTTTATTAACCTATAAACTTTCTATTTAACAACTAATTCTTAAAACTATTAAGTAAATATTTTATATACTATTTAATAAAATAGCTTTTTTTTATTACTACTCTAATTAATACTAAAGCTACTAATATAAATTATATTAGTAGACTTCTAGCTTATATTTAAAAACTCAATTTCTTACTTTTTCTAAATATTCTTTATTTTACTAGTTTTAATAGTAAATATCTTAAAAAAGGTTATATTTTATATACTACTAATATAATTCTTTATTATCTAAATTATATTAAAAATATCTGTTTTTTTTTTAAAAAATTGTTACTAGAAATTATAATCTAATTTTTAGCTAACTATAAATAAAGAAGTATAAAGTTAACTTTAATTATAACTTAATATACTAAAGCTAACATAAATGTTAGTAAACTAAGTATAGTAAAGTATATTATATATTTACTTTAAAATTTTAAGTTACTAGTAAGTACTTATAGTAAGTCTATAGTATAAATTTTTATTTATTTCTAAGCATAAAATAGTTACTAAAACTTTTATCTAAAAATAGTATACTAAAGTCTAACTTTATGTAAACTTTATATTTAGCTTTATTCTTTTATTATTAGCCTCTACTAGTAATAGCTAGCTTTAGTAATATAAGCTAAATTTATATTACTAATAAAATTAATATAACTAGCTAAGTAGTAAATAATTTAAAAAATAATAATAGAAATCTTTAAACTAAATTATAACTTATTTAGTATAAATAGTAGATAAATTAATAGTTAAGGCTAATTAGACTAATACTAAAACTAATACCTAAAAACACTTACTTTTAAAAATATTCACTAAAAAAGTTTCTGTAGCTTCTTGTAAAGTATTAAGAACTATAGTTTAAAACTAAAGATTATTATTAAAGTTTTTAATAATCTTATAAACTAGTTACTGGAATAAAAAATGCCTTAATAAATATTTTTAGTAATATTAATAGTATTTAATCTTATATAGCATATTAGCTGTAAATTGTTTACATAATATCAAAATAAAAATAAAATGAAAAAATAAAAAAAATGAAAATGAAATAAAAACTAGAAAAACATATTATTAGTTTTATACTTATAATAATTACTAAAAGACTTAAAATATAGAAATAGTAGAACTTAAGATTTATTACTAACTAAAGCTATAAGAGACTGTTTAATACATGTTTAAAATAAAAAAAACTATAAAGTATTAATTAGAATTAACTAATACTTAAACTAATACTAAAAACTAACTTATAAAAGTAATAGTTTTATATACTGTTTTACTAGACAGGTTTTTTTATATGACTTATTAAAAGCAATTATTTTATATACTATTTTACTAGAAAGAGTTTTATAAGACTTATTAAAACTAGTAAATAAAGTATTAGTTATAATTAACTAATACTAAAACTAATACTAAAAATTAATTTATAAAAGAAATAGTTTTGCGTGCTATAGTTTTACATAGTACTTTACTAAAAAGATTTTTATAAAACTTAATAAAACTAGTAGATATAACTTACTTCATACTAAAAAGATTTTTACAAGGCTTATTAAAACTAGTAAGTATAGTCTAATTTATACTAGAAAAATCTTTATAAAACTTATCAAAACTAGTAAGTAAAGTATTAGTTATAATTAACTAATATTAAAACTAATACTAAAAACTAATCTATAAAAGTAATAGTTTTGTGTAGTACTTTATTAAAAGGATTTTTATAAGGTTTATTAAAACTAGTAAATATAGTTTACTTTATATTAAAAAAATCTTTACAAGGTTTACTAAAGCTAATAAATATAACTTATTTTATATTTAAAAGATTTTTATAAGATTTATTAAAGTTAGTAAGTATAACTGGCTTTATGCTAGCTATAATTAAAATATTAAACAAGTATTAATTAAAGTAAAATAATTAATAATAAAAGTAAGTAATAAAGTAGGAGTTGAAATTTATAATGCATTAAAATTAAAAACACGTAAAAATAAAAATAAAGGTAAGTAAATTTTTTTTAATAAAGTGTAAACATATAATTAGCTGTTTAGTATATAAATTATTTATTTACTTAACTTTACTTTATTATCTTACTAACACTAACTTACTAACCTTGTTAAAATAATTTTTGTAAGTTTATACTTTGCGTAAACTAATACTTAAACTAATACTATATTTTAGTAATATTTTACCTACTAGCTATTTATTATGCTTTTAAAATATACTATAAAACTTACTTTTATAACATTACTAAACAAATATTAAAAAAAGATAATAAATATTTAAATAATGTGTATACTACTAAAAAGAGAAATAAATATAATAATTTAGAAAATAAAAAACTAGTATTAGCACGTAATAAGAACACAATAAATAAATTTATTTTAAAATATTAAATAAAATATATAAAGAATTGTATAGCTAAAATTAATACTACTAAAAAAAGAATAAAGAGATTATAACTAAAATATTAAAACAAAAAGCAAAAACTAAAGCTATTAAGAAATTATAAGTAAATAAAGTATTAGTTTTAGTATTAGTTATTAATATTAGTAGGTTTAAAAGTAGCATTTATTAAACTTAAAAAGTAAAGCTATATAACTCTAATAAAAATTATTTTACCTAATCTTCTATTTTTAGTAATAATAAGGTAGGTAATAATAATAAAGTAAAGCTAATTACTAATATAAAAAAATAACTTTAAGTATTTAAAAATTTAGTTATAGTAAATTTTATAACATAGTAGCACACAGTATAACACTTTTAAAGTATAATATTAAAAAATACTATTAAGAAATTAAAACAGCTTTTTACTTAAATAGACTTTAAATATATAATAAAGTTTATAAGCATATTATAATTTAAAGTTAGTATATATTTTTTTTAATTTTAGACTAATACTAAGACTAATACCCGTTTAGAAATATCTAAATAATAATAATAATAATATAAGCTAAACATTTTACTTAAGTTAGCTAAGCATAAAAAAGCGTGAATTTTAAAAGTATTTCTAATAAAAAAAAGTTAGCTATACTACTTAATATTTACTATAAAGTAAGATATTAGTTTAAGGATTAATATATTATTAATAGAATTTAAATTCTAGTCTTAAAAACTTTATATACTTTAACTATTAAACGCGGCACCTTAATACTTAAAGTAGATTTAATTAATAGCTATTTAATTCTACTATTCTATAGCTTATTTAGCTGTTTAGAATGTGTTATTATAATAATAGTAACTATAGCACAATTTTATAGCTATTATCTTAAGTCTGAAATTTAGTTAGTATTTATCTTAAAATACTTTAGCCATTTAGGTGCCTTTTAGTCTAATATAATTAGAGATTTTACTAGAAAGTTTTACTTTAAGAATTTTAATAAGAATAATGTTAAGTACTTACTTAATTAGTTTTTAAATAATAATAATTTTATACTAAAAAACATTAGTACGTAAATTAAGCTGCTTAATAGTTTTAGATAAAAGTAAATATAAAATAGTATATTTCTAGGTATTAGTTAGTATTAGTTAGTATTAGTCTACTAGTTTATATATATATTTACTTTCCTTTAAAATCTAAATACTGTGTTAAAAGCTGTAACTTAATATTAAAATTACTTATTAATATTAATTTATTTTATATGTGTTATATTACTTTTTTTTTACTTTAATTATTAAAAGTTAAAACTATTTATAAATAACATACTTTAAAGAAACTTACAGTGTGAAATAGCTATATAAGTTAATTTAAAAATAAAATTCTTTTCATTTAATATACTTAGTACTGTCTACTTAATAATAATATTTTAAAACTTATAAATAGTAATAGTATAAGCTATTATTAAAAAAAAAATTAAATTCTTAAGCATGTAACTTTTCTATACTAGAAATTCTAATAATAATAGAAAATTAGTACTACTCTTTTTTTGCTTAAGGTTCTATATAGTAATAGCTTATTATAGTTATTAAAAGTAATAAGTAATACTAAAAAAGCTTTTTTTAAAAGTTTATAATATTACTAAATTATATAATATTATTTAATATACTTAGAACACTATTTACTAGGCCTTTTTTTATTTATATATTATCTATAAGTATAACCTGTAAGGTAATACTTAAAAAAAGTAAAGTTTTTAAGTTTCTAGTTTTTTTTATAGTAAAATTTTTAGCTCTTATACTTTTATAACTAGCTGTAATAGCTATTATAAGTTAGCTAAAATTTTATAGCTAGTAGTAATTTAACTTTTAAACCTACTTTCTTTTAGTATAAATATAAATAGTGTTTTAAAACAAACTAATATTATTTATAAAAAGTATTAATTAAATTCTAATAGTAAATAGAAGTTAGTTTTAAATTATAATCTTTCTAATATAAAAACAGCCTAGTATGTTATAAAAAGTTTTTTAATTATAACTCTACTATTATATTATAATATTAAGGAAAATAGTTTTTTTAAACTGTTAATATAGTAACTGCCTAAACATTTTACTTATATTTTAAAATATATAAGTATTATACGAAGGCCTTGTACTTATAAGTAAAAGTTAAAAAAAAGTTTTTACTTAAAATAATACTTAAGCTATTAAAAGAAAGATAACTAAATAATAAGAAAATCTTATTATACTGTAAATTAACTTAAGTTAATATTTTTAAACTAATTATAGATTTTTCGTTAATAATTAAATAATAAATATTTTTTAATATAGCTTAAAAAGCCTAAAAAGCTTGTAAAAACAACTTAGTAAACTCTATACCTTTAATTAAATATAAAATAGTATATTTAATATTTTATTAGAAATATTATAAACAGCACAACTTATAAATATTATTTAAATTATTAAAAATTAATACTTATAAGTAGTAGCTAAATTACTAATCTTAGTAAAAATAAATTTTATAATATATATATATATATTAAATTCTATTCTCTTATTTAGGTTAACTAGTTACTATAGGAGATTTTCTCTAGTTAAAAGTAACTAATAATAGTTTATAATAAATTTATTAAATAACTTTTACTTTTTCATAAAAGTTTTATATATGCTTATAACTTAAATAGTAAAGTTAATAAAGTAATTAGCTTTTTATTAATTTTAGTAAATAAAGAAATTAAGGTTATAAATACTAATTTATGTAAACTAATCTATTATATAATTTTTAAAGTAATTTCTTAAGTTTTTTTTATTAACTAGAATATTTTATATACTTAGTTAATAAGCAGTTAATTTTTTTTAAAATAGTTTAAAATCCTCTTTTTCTTTATTAATATTTTTAAGGTTAAAATTATTATTTTTAGTAAATAGTTCTTCTTTTTTATATAAATTATTTTATAAGTAAGTGTAGTTAAACTTATAATACTAATAAATTTTTTTATATATAATAAATACTTTACTTTTAAATAAAAGAATTTTATTTATTTTTTAAAATAAATAATAGAGTATAAGCTTAACACAAATAAACTATACTAAGTTATAGTTAAAATAATATTAAAGTATAAAGTTTAAAATTCTTAGCTTAGTTTAAGACTTTTTTTTATATTACTAGTATAATTATGTTTAAAAAAAAGTTATAAAAAGAAAAATTAAGTAAATTAAAATAATTTTTATACTTTTAAAAAAGGCTTTTGCTATAATAAAGAGTTTTATTATCTTTATATTTTTTTATAAAATAGTATGTATTTGGGTAGTTTTTCTTTAGCTAATAATTAACATTAAGTACTTAATAAAAGTAATAAACTAAAAGTAGATTAAAAAAAATAGGTAATTTCTTAAGTAAACTAGTTTTACTTACTAATAAGCCTATTTATTATCTTTATAACAAAGAAGTGTAGTAACTTCTTAAAATTAAGTTTTAGTAGAATTCTAGTAATTATAACTTTATAGTTTTTAGACTACTACTTTTACTTAATAGTATATTTTTTACTATATACTATTACACTAGTAGTATTTATATATAGTTAAATGTTAATATTAGTAAGCTATTTTATTAAAAGTATATAATAATATATATTTAATTAAAAATAGTTATACATAAAGTAAAATTAATAATATAACTTATTTTTATTTTAGAAAACAGTAGAAAATTTAGTAAATTGCTAAAAAATAGAAAATTAGTATTTAATTTACTTTATTTTCTTATTAAACTCCAAGTAGTATACTATTGTATAATAGTAGATTTAAATTCTAGTTAAAATTACAAATAATTACTTAAAGTTCTAAGTTATATTAAAATAAATAAGTAAAAAAAGCAACTTTTTGTTAATAATACTTTATAACTAGAGTTAAGAATATATAGTAAAAATATATACTTTCTAAAACTTAGCAAATTTAGCTAATACTTTATAGTTATTTTTATTAAAAAGCTTTTTATTAGAATTTAGTGTGTTTTTATAATAGTATATACTATAATTATAAGTACTACTATAACTCTACTATTTAAGATAATTCTAATTATTAATAATACTAAACTTAGAGGTAAGTACTTTATTCTTAAAAACTTAAAAATAACGGTAAAATAATAGGTAATAATATAAAAATTATCCTAAATATTATTACGTGTAATTTTAATTCTAGTAGTAAAAAAAGCATTCTTTTACTTATTATATTAAAAGAAATATTACATTAAATTATCCTAATAATAATTAGTTATAAAAAAGGTAATAAATAAGCTTACACTTTTTAGTTACTATACTTAGCAAAGTATTAGTTTTAGTATTAGTTTTAGTATTAGTTTTAGTATTAGTTTTAGTATTAGTTTTAGTATTAGTTTTAGTATTAGTTTTAGTATTAGTTTTAGTAAATAATAAAATAAAGATATGTATTATAACTTTAAGACTTTTACTTTTACTTACCTAAAAAAGGCGTGTTTTATAAAAAGTTCTAGTAAAATACATAACTAAGTTTAGTATAGTAGTAAACTAAATACTATTATTTTAAAAGTACTTTAAAGCTTATTAATAGAAATTCTTTTATTATTAAATATTTTTAATATAAAGAAACTAAACTTTATGTTTATTTACTTTTATATAATTATATTAAATATTATATAATAAAAGCATAAATGTTATACTATATAGCTATTTTTATATAATAATATGTACTTAATATAGAAATTATAATTAATATATTATTAGTAAGGTATTATAAACTTTTTATATTAATAAAAAGGCATATTAGGAAAGCTCTACTTAGTAATACCTTACTATAATTAAACTCTAATAAAAAAGTATATTAAATAAATACTATAAATAGTAAAACTAAAGTTTTAATTTAATACTATAAAACTTCTAACTTCTGTATATTAGAAACTAAGTTTAAAACTATAGTAACTTAAAAAATAGAATTATTCTTACTATTATCTTTACTATTATTTTTACTGTTATTCTTACTATTGTTTTTACTATTATTTTTATAGAGTATTTTTATATTAGTATTTAAATCTATAGTTACTTAGTTATAAACAGGACTTTCTTATGTAGTATTTATAAACTATTTTTATTAAATAAACTTAAAAGATAATTTATTTATTTTAATAGTAAGTAAATTATAATTTATATAATTATTATTAAAAAGAGTACTTAAAGCTTTATTATTAACAGTAATATTTTTATAGCTATTATAATTTTATTATAAAAAGTATAGTTAATACTAAATAACCTAATACTATATATAATACTTATTTTAAAACTATTAGTTAATATGCTTATAATTATTACTAAAAAATAAAGTAACTTAAAGAGTATAATATCAAGGTTTTAAAAAAGAAAAGATAATAAAGTAAAAATCTTTTTAATATTATATAAAAAGTAGCAAATATGCTCTATATATTTATATTAGGTACTTTAATATTAGTAGACTTCTATAAAAATATATACTTAAGTAATTAGTATTTTTTTATAAAGAAAAGTTTTAAAAGCTTTTTAAGTTATAGGCTAAAGTCTATTTTATTATTATAACTAAATAAAGACATAAAATTAGAATTTTAAAAGCTATTTTTAAATACTAAGTATTTAATCTTATTTTTACAGTAAATAAAGTACTTTCTATTTATAAACTTTATATTAAATTAGTATTTATTATAAATACTATAAGTTTCTATTATAAGCTTATTAAAGTAGGTATAAAATCTTTTAATTAGTTATTAATTTATAGAGCTAAGGCAAGAGTTATTTAAAAAAATATTACTTAAAAAATCTATAAAAAAGTTAAGTAGTAATAGATTATAAAATAGACTTATATTAAAGAGTATAAGTAAAATAGAAAAAAGAAACTTATTAAGTAAAGTATTCTAGAACATAAATATAAACTATAAAGACTAATTTAGTTCAGTATTTTAAAATGTAAATATAGAATATAAAAACTAATTTAATTTAGTATTTTAAAATAAAAAAGTTAACTAAAAAGACTTATTTAGCTCTTTTTTAGCACCTTATTAAGAATAAAATAAATAATATAGATAAAACTTTATTACTTATTTAATAATTAATATGGTGTTGTTTTTAAACTTTAGTTTAAATATAATAAGTATTAGCTTAAACTATAGTATTATTACTATTTAATATACTTAGTAAATAACGAAAACAACTGTACTATTATTAAAAAAGTAAAAAACTATATAATATAGTTTATTATAGTACAGTCCTAAGGGAATTATTACTTCTAAACTTATTTAAATTACGTATTATATAAAGTTTCTATATAGGCTATATAGGCTTTCTTATTTTTAAAACCTTATATATATTCTGTTTATAGTTTTTATATATAGCTTTGTAAACTATATCTTATAATCTACTTTATACTATATACTATTATTATAGTTATTAACTTTATTTATACTCTATTATTTTTTAATATTATGTAGCTTTATTTTTATATATTAGCTTTATAACCTCTACTAGTTCTATAGAAAAAAAATTAATTTCTATAATTTATATAAAAATAACTATAAAAATAGCTAGACTATATTATAATTTTTTATAGTATTTATAAAGACTAATTACAGTAACTTACTGCTACTATAGTAGAGATTATAAACTTTTATAAATAAGTTATAATACTTAAAAGTATTTATAGCTACTAGAAAAAAAAGCTATAAAAAGTTTAAAAATAGATTATAAATTTATGTGTATAATTATTATAATAATAGGCACAGTCTTTACTTGTTATTATATAAATATAGATTAATAAAATAAGTTAGCTCTATTTTAGCTACACTAAAATAGAGAGAAAAGAGATATAAAGGAGGTTTATTTCTAAATAAGATAATATATAGCCTAAGCATAAGCTAGCCATACTCTAAACTCTATACTAAGTTATAATTAATATAACTAGTTATAATATTATATAGCTTATAGTGAGTAGAGTAAACAGTACTATTATATTACCTCTTTTTAAAAAAAACTTATTTTTAAGTCTTTAAATGATAGTCTTCTTTTTACTGATTTTTATACTACTCTTATTTTTAAAGCTACCTTATTATTTTTTTCTATTACTTTTAGATTTTTTTTTTATAATAGTCTCTTACTTTATATAGGGCACCCTATAAAGCTTTAGATATTATATTAAGTAGTATTTAGATTATAAGCTAACTCTCTAGTAAAGTCTTAGACTAAGTCTATATACTTATTATACTAATTATAGTACTATTATTAATGGATACTTATTTATGTACGTAGAGTGTTTAGAAGCTTTTTATAAAATTCTTTTACTTATTAGTCTACAGGTAGGCTACTTTCTTAAACTAAGTAAAAGAAATTACCTTAAAATATAATAAAGTTAGCAGAATCTTTAAGGTAGAGCTTTTAGAAATTATAGTAAATATTAAGTCTCTTATATAGGTCACTATATATTCTTTTTAGGTAATTTATTATATATTAATAGCTAACTAGCTACTTACTCTCTCCTATTATATATATAAATATTAAAAAATATAAGTTAACAGGACTCTTTATATATGTATATATATAAGAGATAATATTCTCTTAAGTAGCTTATTTACTAGCTTTAGTAAACTAGTTTTAGTTAGTATATACCTTATCCTCTAGGCTATCCCTCTATTAATTAAAGGTAATATTCTTACTGTTTTTAAGTATTAGTAGGTTAAGAAATTATGCTAAGTAATTATTATCTTAATAGCTATTTATAATAGGTATAGCTAATAAAGTAGCTAGTATATAAAATAATACTTAAAGAGTTTAGTTATTAAGATTTTTTATATTAGAACTATTATTAGGTCCTGTAGTTATATAGCTAGCTTAATTCTAAGAGATTTATAATAGAGCTATAAAGTGTTTTTTTTTTACTAATATTAATAATAACACTAAGCTAGCTTTTATAGAAAAGAAGGAGTATATATTATATATAGATTTCTTTATCTATACTCTTAGTATTTTAATTTTATTCTCTTAATCAGCTACGCGCTTAAGCGTGTTGTTTAGTAGCTAATAAAACTTAATAAGCTTATCTTTAGTCTTATTAAGCTTAGTTTTAGCTATATTAAGCGCTTTTTCTAGTATATTAGTATAGTTATAATATATAAATACTTTAAGATAACTATAATCTAGCTTACTAGTAATTATTACTTAATTAAAGATTATTAGAGTAGGAAGCGTAACCTCTATCTTCTAAAACTTATAAATATTAGTTTCTTAAATAGTACTTTTAATAGTAGCTATAAAGAGCTTTTTATTATATCATACCTAAATACAAAGCTTCTTAATAGTATAGTCTTTTCTAATTATATTATTAGAGTAATACGTGGCGGTATATTTAAGTAATTTAGAAATAAATATATAGTTATTACTAGTAGCTATTATCTTAGAATTAATTTTTATCTCTAGTATAAAGAGCTTTCCTATAGTTCTAACTTATTTATTTTTATATATATATAAAGCTTTTGGTCTCTAGTAGGGTAAAGTAATTAGCTAATTCTTTAGTATAAAAAAAATAAACTAGTAGTACTTATAGGGATTAGTTTCTTTAGTAGAAAAAAAATAAGCTAGTAGTACTTATAAAGGTTAGTTTCTCTAGTAAAAAGAAAATAAGGTAATAGTACTCACAAGGATCAGTTTCTCTAGTAAAAAGAAAATAGTTAAAAAGAAAGAAAAGAAAAAGAGAGGAATTTACTAAAGCTTTTATAACTTTTTTTTAATCTAATAAGTATATTATCTACTGCTATAGGTCTTTTAGTTATTTATTAAATTACTTTTAAGGCCTACTGTATAGGACTTATATAGGCTATTACTTAAAGTTTTAATTACCTACTACTATAAGACTTTCTAGTAGAGATTATATACTTAATAAATTAATAACTTAATATAGTTGTGTAATTAATCTTTTAGGAACAGTTATTAATAAATTAAATACTTAAGTTAATTATATAAGTTAATCTTAATATTATACCGCTATTATCTAGCTAAATAAAAGTAATTTTAGTGTAATATAATAATAAGCACGGTCTTTACATATCGTTGTATAAATATAAGTTAATAGAATAAGTTAGCTCTATTTTAGCTATACTAAGATAAAAAGAAAAGAAATATAAAGAGAGCTTATTTCTAAATAAAATAGTATATAGCTTAAGTATAAACTAGTTATACTTTAAGCTCTATACTAAATTATAGCTAATATAATTAGTTATAATATTATATAGTCTATAGTAAGCAGAGTAAGCAGTACTGTTATAACTATAGTCTAAAAGCTTAATACTTACTATTTTTATTATTTTTATTTTTTCTATTCTTTTTACTGCTTTTACTTTTATCTTTATTCCTATTTCTATTATTATTCTAATTAAAACTAAACTACCTATAACTATCTTTTTTTTATTTACTTTTATTTTATTTCTAATTTATACTTTTTCTAAATGTTTACCTAACCCTAATAGGTTTAATAGTAATTAAAATAATCTTTAATACTTTATAGTATAGATCTATATAAAGATAACTATAAGTTAAGACTATTTCTCTACTACTAAATTCTATATAGCTTATATAAATAAATAACTTAAAAATATACTATATAAGTAAGTCTTTTTATATATTACTAATAGTATCTACTATTTACTAGACTACTCTATAATACTAGAAATCCTAAAGTAAATATATAGAGATTTAAATTAAGTTTATAATATTTAACAGAATCTGTTTAAACTCTGTTAAAAGAACTAAGAATTTAGTATCTTTTTAATAGAATTCTAATAGTTAGTTCTTAAATCTAGTTTATTTAAAGACTTTCTACTAACCCTTCTAGAGAATGTTGTCTTTAAGGAATTATAGAATATACTACTTTATAATTTACTACTAAACTACTAATACTATTTACTAGTCTACTATTTATAAGACCTTAAGAACTGTTATTATTATTATAACTTAGCTATTTCTATAAGTAGCTATAAGACCTATAACCTTTAGTTTATAATTTAAAAGTATATATTTTTTATTAATAGCTGTTTCTGCTGCTTCTACTGCTAAATCTATAAATTTAAATTACTACTATTAACTAAATTTTTTAAGCTAAGACTATAAGAAATACTGTAAATATTATTATTATAGCTTAAAAAGCTATTTTATTATTTACTACTCTTACTCTAATATCTACTAGTTCTAAAGTATTTTTATTTATATATTATTTAGTTTATTATTTTTATCTCCTATTTATCTCTCTACTTATTTCTATATTCTATTATATTTTCTATTATGTAGTCTAGTAAAAACCTTAAGTTATAATTAAGTTATACTTTAGCTTTAAAACTATACTTTTATAAAATCTCTACTATTACTATTTACAAGATATTAATTAAGAAAGAGCTTAATTTATAGTTTTATATTCTTATATTACTTACTAAATTAACTTTTATTATTACTAGATACTTAATATAGTCTGTTAGCTATACTATTATTATTTATAGCCTTATTAATAATAAAGCTAAAGGAGACTTTGTTAACTAAAATTAAATTATTTCTATAAACTTTTAGCTAGAATAGCTAAAAAGACTATTCTATCTTAATATTATAAATAGAACTAAGTTTTATAGTAGACCTATTATTCTATATATTATTATAAAACTCTATATTAATAACTATACTAAAATAATTTACTTATTTATAACTATCTTAGAGTTGTATTTTATTATACTAAGAGTATACTAGCTATAATACTATAATTCTCAAATTAACTAGACTATAAATATTCTTATATTTAATAGCTTATTTTATTATAATTATTATAAAATTCTATCTACTCTAGTACAAACTTCTAGAGTTATTTCTATTCTATAAAAATTAATATCTAAATTCTATTATAACTAGAAGAATTATAGAAAGCTAAATGTTTATTTTATATTTTTAAAAATTTATAGTATATATGCTTATTATAGTAGATATTATTTATTTACTATTTCTATAAAAAATATTAAGTAAGCTCTTACTATAATTAAGAGTATAAACTTATAAAAAAAACTCCTACTTAATACCTAGAAATTTCTATTCTAGTTTTATTAATTCTTTTTATTAAAAGAAGCTGAAAACTTATTACTGTATTACCTATATAACTATAATATTTAGCTAGTAAAAGGAAAAACCCTATTTTTTAGCTATTTATATTTAATATCTTATATAAAGCTATAAGTGCTTTAGAAATAACTTAATAAGAATTTTTAAAAAGAATTTATCTACTCTAGTAGCTTTCTAACTGTATTTTTAGTCTTATTTATAAAAAAAGTAAATAAAGGACTCTAATTTTATGTTAACTATTATATACTAAATAAGATTATAGTAAAGAACTATTTTTTACTACTACTAACTAAGAAACTACTAAATAATGTAAAGAGAATATAATATTTTTTTAAGATTAATATTCTATAGGTCTTTAATAACCTTTATATTAAAGCTAGCTAAAAGTAGTTTATAGTATTCTAGATTTATTTTAGCTTATATAAAATACTAGTAATACTATTTAGGTTAACAGGTGTCCTTATAACTTTTTAGTAGTATATAAATAATAATATTTTATAAAAATACCTAAACTACTTTTATACTATTTATATAGATGATATCTTAGTCTATAACTATACTTATACTAAATATAAAGAATATTTTTATTTAATATTAAAAAGCTTACAAGAGGCAGGCTTACACGTAAAAGTAGAAAAATATAAATTCTTTATAACTAAAACCTAATTTCTAGACCTAATTATAAGCTGTAATAGTATTTGTATAAATTTAAAATAAAATAAAATAGTAGCTAGCTAAGTAATACTAACCTATATTATAAATATATAAGTATTTATTAACTTTATTAACTTTATAAACTTTTATTATTATTTTATATAAGAATTCTTTTATATTACTACTCTATTAGTTTACTTAATACAGAAAAACACACTATTTAACTAGAATAAAAGTTATAAAGAAGTTTTTTAGAAATTAAAAATAGTATTTACTACAGTACCTATTCTAGCGTTATTTGATTAAGAAAAAGAAGTTATTATTAAAATAAACACTTTTAACTACATCTTTATAAAAATACTATTATAATATAGAAATAATAGTATTTTATAGTTTATTACATTTTTTTTAAAAAGTATTTAATAATAGAGTGTAACTATAAAATCTATAATAAGAAACTATTAGTAATTATTTATTACTTTAAAGAATAGTAACTAGAACTTAAAGAATATACCTTACTAATTATAGTAATTATAAACTACTATAATTTAAAATACTTTATAATAATAAAGTTATTAAATTATTATTAAGTCTACTAGTTTAAATTTATATCTTATTTTAACTTTAAGATTATATATTGTTTTGGAAAGCAAAACGTAAAGCTAGACTCTTTAACTAGAAAATTAGTTAATTTATTATAGAAAAGAAATAAAAGGCTCTGCTACTAAAGCTAAACTATTTTAAAATAAAAAAACTTAGAATTACTCCCAGCTACTACCTTACCTGCTATAATTAATTATAAGAAAAAATTAATCTATTTCTTTAACTTATTAAAAACTTTTATTTATAGAATTATTATAATAATTTATAACTAGCTTTATTAATGTACTATTAAACTATTATTACTTACTAAATTTATTTTTACTTTTATTTCTATTTTTACTACTACTAGATTTATTACTATTTTAGAATTTAAATAAACTAAAAACTTACTACTACTAAAAATTTAGATCCTGTTCTAAAAAAGTTATTATACTAATTCTATAATTAACTCTATATTAACTAACTTATAGAATAGAAATTATAAGAATAAATATCTAACACTAGCTAAGTATACTAAGATAGATAGATATTTATAATATAAAGAAAGTATCATAAGAGTGCTATATATAGAAAATTAAGAGCTTAAAGAAAAATATTAATTAGTTACTATATATAATACCAAGTAATAGTTTAAAACATTACGTGAAAAAGAGAAAAAGAATAAAATAAATTATAAATAGAAATATTTAGAAATAGAGTCTATACACTAGCACGCAGCTAATATATAAACACGTAATAAAAAAAAAGATTTATAAGAAAGGCTTTTTTAAAAGGCTTTTATAAGATATTATAAATAGTTATTATAATAATACCCCCTCTTTAAATTTAAGCTCTTATAAGGGGTATTTATGTTAAATATTAGGTCTAAATTAGTCTAAGTTTTTAAAATAAAATTCTTTTATAGTAGTTATATTTTAGAGATTATTTATAAGTTCTTATATTAGAATATTATATTTAGTTTATTTAACTAAATATTTATAGCGTTTCCACTTATAGTTCAGGTGCAATTCTTTAATTTATTTAATATAGTATTTAGTTTTACTATTAACTTTAATAGGTTTAGATAGTAGGTTTTATTAACCTAAAAGGTATTTAAATTTAGATACAATAAACTAAAGCAATGATATATAAAAAACTAGATATATATTTAAGAATTTAAAAAGTTTAAGTTAGTATATATATAGAAAAACTATCTAAGAGATATAATATTTCTCTAAAAACTTTAAGTCTAGTTTTTTAAATAGTTATTTAGTTTAGATATTTTATGCATTAAGCTAAACTATATTTTCTATTTTATAATTAGGAGTAAATAATTATTTTTTATTTATATACTTTTTTTAAAGAGCCTGTACCTAGATTATCTCTTTTTAAACTAGTTATTAAATATTAGTTATTTTTTCTATTATATAATTAGTTTCTACGGCTTATAGTACTTAGTATAAACGTTTTTAGGTTTCTATAGGAAATTTAAAACCCATTTAAAGATATTAACCTGTGTTAGCTAAAAATAGAAAAACTTTTATAAATTTAAATATAATATTATTAGCTTTAAACTATACTAAAGGTAGCTAGTTTACTTAGTTATTTTACTAGTAATTTATATATATATATAAGACTTACTTTATTATATTATTAGTTCTTTCTATTTAGCTATTAGTTTCCAGATAATAAGTAAAAAATAATTAGGATTTAATGTATAATTATTTACATAGTTTATTATAAAAAGCAGAAATAAATTATGTTTTTTAGTTTAATATAATTATTTCTAAGAGACTATAGTCTATTTATATATAATAAATAAAATAAGCTACAGCTGAAACAGTTGTTTTACTATAAGAAATTAAATATTAATATTTTATAAGGTAGTTTACTACTACTATAATTTTAATATAGCTTTTAAATTCTAGAAAATTAGTAATAAAATCTACAGAGATATTCTTCTACTTTCTTTTAGAAATAAAAAAAGGTTTTAAAAAGCTATAGTACTTTTTATAAAAAGCTTTAAATCTTTAATAAGTATAGTAATAAAATATATATTAACATATTATTTTAAACATCCAAAGCTAGTAGTATTTGTGTTATAGGATTTTAAGAGTTTTTCTATAACTAAAATAGCTACTAGCAGGGAAATCGTGCGTAATTTAAAGAAATTTAAATTTAAATTTATTATTATTAAATATTATTAGTTAGCTATAGTAGTATAGTTGATTTTTTTAGTTTTTACATTTACTTAAAAAAATCTTCTTAAAATAACGAGTTCTATTCTGTATTAGTAATAAAATTTTCTAAATAAACTTATTATTTAGATATTTATCTTTAATAATCTATTAAATAGATCTATTTGTTTTAGTTAAGTTAAACTCTAATATATTATTAAATAGTTCTAAATAGAAAAGTATTTATTATTAAGCTTTATAAACTTCTTTTTAAGCTAAAGTATTTTATATATAGTAAGTAAAAGTATCCAGTTTCTCCTCTTATTTATCTAATTAGTATGTAATTATAAAGTTAAATTAAAATAGGTATTTAGTTTAGTAGACTTGTTAATAGCTTAGCTGCTTTATAGTAGTAAAGTATTATAAATTTTTATAATTACTTAGTATTTAGTACTTAGATTAGAAAGGCAGTATTTTCTAGTTTAAATTTCTATTATTTAAAATAGTATATAATAGCTAGTAATTTCTTATTATAGATTTTATAGTTATATTTAGTAGGATTTAGCTTCTTTAAGAAGTAGATAATAGATTTTAGTTTACTTTATTTATTTTTTTAGAAAAGTATACTAGTAGTCATATAGTCTGAGAAGTCAGCTTCTATAATAATTAATAGTTTTAAGTTAAAATATTAGAGAATTAAAGTAATTATAAATGTAAGTTTTAGAATTTCAAATACACTTTAATAGGTGTTATTAAATTCAAATTAAGTGTCTTTCTTTATTAAGGCTATAAATAGAAATATAATATAGAAAAAGTTATTAATAAATTATTAATAGAAATTAGTAAACTTTAAGAACACTTTTATATTCTTTATATTACAGAAGTTTTCCTAATTAAGAATATTCTTTATTTTATTTAGATTTATATTAATTCCTTTTGTAGAAATAACATACCTAAGGAATATAACTTAATTTTAGTGGAATTTACATTTATTAATATTAAGTTATAAGCTAGCTTTTTCTAGGGCTTTTAGAATCTATTTTATATATTACTAGTATCCCTATAAAAAGTTACTATAAATTAGGATATTATTAATATAAATTATATAAAACACATTAAGGTATAGCTAAAAAATATTGTTTATATAATATTAGAAAGTATTTAGTATATTAGTCAGCCTAAAGAGCATAATAAAATACTTAAATAAACTATATTAAGTTTAGAAAGTAGTTAACTATTTATCTCCTTTTATAATATAAAGGTAGTTAAAGGCTAAAATAATATTAAGTTTTATAAAATACTTTACCTTACTAAAGTAGAATAAGATTTCTTAGATTAATAAAATTAAATAATAGTTCTTAATAGTAATAGTATTTAAAGCTTAGTAATTTATATAAAATTAAATACCTTTATTAGATTTCTTTATAAAGATAATAAGAGAAAATACTAAAAAAAAACTTACTCTAATAAATCTCTTAGCAAGGTATTCATTAAAATACTTTCTAAGAACCTTAAGTTTATTCTAGAATATTCTATAGAAAAGTCTAAATCTAGGTTGCTTTTCTTTCTTAAGAATGATTTTATAGTTATAAAACTAGTATTTAAATAGCCTATTAGCTTTTCTATGTAAAAAAATTCTTAGTATATTATAATATTCTCCTAAAATCTTTATAGATAAGTTAGTGTAGAGCTTTAGAGCTAGAGTTTTATTAATATTAGCTATTAAAATAGTAAAAATTTCATGTTTATGTTTCTAAGCAAGCCAAGTAAGAGGTACTACTTTTATTAAATAAATATTTATCTTTAAATTAAGTTTAGGCTTTTAGTAGAATCTTTTTAGTAAACTCTTTACTAAAGGGTTTTTAAAGCCTTAAGAGAAAGACTTTCTTATAAAGTTCTTATTTAACTTAGTACTAGATTTAGGTACGTGTTTAGATACTAATTTAGCTTTTAAATAAAAACTCTTTAAAAAACAATTTACTAAAAGGTCTTTTAAGTAGGTATTAGGTTCTTATAATTAATAGTTTATTTTAGCTAACCAGTTATTATATTACGCTTAAGTAGTTAATAGTAATTTTAAAAAGTAAGTTTAAAAATAAAGTAAGTAAATAATATTAAAGTAAAAGTTTTTTAGTAAAAACTTTACTAAAAAGTTCCTTAGGTAGTTAGTAAATTTCTTTAAGAATATTAATAATTAAAACAAGTACAGGTAGTAAGCCTAGTAATAAAAAGTATTAAAAAGTAATTTTTATATATTATAATTAAAGTTAACTTTATGCTTTTTTATTTAAAGTTAGCTAAAAATTAATTCATAGTTTCCTATAGCTATTATATAGAGATAAATTTTCTTAATATAATTTATATAATAGAGAGTTATACTAGTAGTGTATAAAATATAACTTTTTTTAAGTTATTTTTTATTAAAACTAAGTAGGATATAGAACGTATGGAAGTAATAAGAAATAGAATTTTTAAATACTAACTAAAGATTTACTAATATAACTTATACTAGTTACTTTAGTATTAATTAAAGTAGTAATAAAGTAAGATAAGCTATCTTATTAAATAATATATAAAATATTTACTTAATAGTCCTAAAAGTTAGTTATTAGGTAAAAGGTCTATAAGTTAATAGAAATTTAATATTAGAAGTATTTCAGAAAGCAACTTATCTCTAGAACGAGGCTTTTAATAAGTTAAGTCTAAATTATTAGTTAGGTTTCTAACTACAAGATCTATTAGAACTAGATAAAAATAAACAAAACAACTATTAAAAAACACCTCTTTAGAGTAGGCTATTAAATTAAAGTTTAGATAAAAGAAATAGGTAATTTTAAATAAAGTAACTATACTTACTATATTTAAAATAAAGATTTTCTTAAACACGTTTCTTTTTTTCAACTAAACGGAGAGAAGTATAGCTTATAATATTAATTTCTATAGTATTAAAGTCTTTTCATAATATGGTTCCTAGCCTTATAATTAAGTAATATAGGTTATATTAGTTTTCCTTTAGAGCTAATATAAGCATATTATTATAACATTTACTAATTATATTTATATATTTAATAAGATTATTAGAGAAGTTAACTCTAATTAAAGTATAATAAAAGTTAAGGTAAAGAGCTTTTATTAGGCACGTAATTAGAATAAAATCATTCCATTCAAATTTCTAGACATGTTTATAAAATTCTGTAAAAAAGAAAGAGAAGTTTTAGTCTCTTTAGCTTATATAAACTAACTTTCTTTATATAGTAGCTTTTTAGTTTAGATTTCTATAAATACTTTTAAATAAGTTTACTAAGTTCTATATAGTATCTAGTTAAAATAATCTTACTAAATTAGAAGCTTTTTTTTATAGGTGGCTAATAATATAGCGGAGATAAACTTATTTAATTAAATACTAGTCCTTATTTCTTATTAGCTTATTATATAGTTATTTAATAAATATTTATAATTCAGGACGTTAGCTAGAGAAGGTAGGAGAATTAGATAGTTATTCTAATAAAGTTAGTAAAAAGAATATAGTTAGAGTTACTATAGATATTAAATTTATAAAACTTAAGCTATTTCCAAATATACTAGTAGCAAGAGCTAGACTTTTATTAATAAAAAAATAGTAATAATAGAAACTAGGTAGGTAGATACTTACTTTAATTTATAAAGTTCCTTATAAAGAGTTTCTATACTTTCTTAGTAGTAAGCTTTTTATTTAGCTAGAGTCTCTACAAGCAATTTATTACTTATCTTTAGAGTTAAGAATTAAGAAATAAGGTTTCTAAGGATTTTAATAAGTTCTAGATTATCTATTTTATTAAGAAGTTAGTAATGTAACGTAGTGTTATAAGAGTACTATATATAAAAAATTAAAAGCTTAAAAAAAAGCATTAATTAGTTACTATATATAATACTAAGTAATAGTTTAAGACATTACGTAAAAAAGAGAAAAAGAATAAGATAAATTATAAATAGAAATATTTAGAAATAGAGTTTATGTGCTAGCACGTGACTAATATATAAAACACATAATAAAAAAAGAAATTTATAAGAAAGGCTTTCTCAGAAAGCCTTTATAAGATATTATAAATAGTTATTATAATAAAAAGGCTCTATATACCTAATATAAATAAGCTAAAAGCTAAACTATTTTATTTCTATTATAAGAGCTTTATTACTAACTATATAAGCTATAATAAAATATATAAACTACTATTTTATAAGTACTACTAGTTTTATATATATAATTTTATTATCTACTAGCTTTATAATTACTATATCTATTACTATACTATTCTATTAAGAAAAGTCTGTTAAAAAGTTTTAAAACTATTACCTATTTTAGACTATACTTAAAAGAATATATTTATAAACTTTATTATTTATCTACTGCTAAGTAGCTGTTATAATACTATAATAATTATAACTTACTATTTAATAAAAATAAAGTACCTAATTTTTTACTAAAAATACTATAATACTAAAAATACTATTTATTTATTTTTAATGTATATATAAAAGCTCTATAGTTTACTAAGTACTGTTTTACCTAATTATAGACTTTAGTTTATTTTTAAATTCTAAAAGTATCTAAACTACTAGCTAAAGATTATAACTCTACTATTAATTATATACTATTTTAAGACTAATAGCTAGTTAGAATAAACTAATATAGTTTTTAAGTAGTACTTATAGTTATATCTTAGCTATTTATAAAATAACTAGTCTAAATAACTACTACTAGCTAAGTTTATTTTAAACTCTATTTATTTAAAAAACACTACTATTTCTCTGTTTTTTATAAACTATAGTTTTTATTTTAAGAGTTAGATTTAAACTATTAGCTACTACCTACTTTATATAAAATTAAGACTCTAAAAAGCTTATAGCTAAAATATAAAAGATTATAAACTACTTATATACTAAACTATTAATTATATAAGCTTATTATAAAAACTAAATAAACATATACTACTATCCTACCTAACTATTTTATATAGAAGATTTTGTATAGCTATATACTTAGAATATTAAGACCTTATACTTTATAAAGAAACTAAATTAAAAGAATTTAGGCTTATTTTAAGTTATAGATGCTATATTACTATATACCTACTATTTTAAACTACTAAATAAATTCTGTTATTATAATATATTCTATATTAGCTTACTATATTTTATAGTAATTAATTTATTATTTTACTAACAAATACCGCTCTTTCCGCTAATAGAAATTAATAGTAAGTAGAAGTAATTTATTAAAGAAATTATTAACTTTTATTAAAACTACTATAGCTATAATAGCACTCTATAACTAAAGTATATAGTTAAATAAATTAGATATAATAAATTAACTAAGACTTCTACCTGTTGAATAGAAAATACTATAAATATAATTTAAGTATTCTACTAATAGTACTTTAAAAAGCTTAGTTCTTAAAGTAATTATAAAAACTACAGTTATAAGAAAAAGAGTATTAGTATAGTATAATTCTAAAAAAACTATTACTTTTAAGCTTATTTAAATTAAGTACTATATAAAGTCTTTATATAGACTATATAAGCTTTTTTATCTCTAGAACTTTATATATATATTTTATTTATAGTTTTTATATATAGCTTTATAAACTACGTTTTATAAACTACTTTATATTATATATTATTATTATAGTTACTAATTTTATTTATACTCTGCTGCTTTTTAATATAGTTAAGAAACTCTATAATATAAAAAGTAATGCTATAAGTATAAAATATTATATAAATATAACTACTTTTAGTAAAAAGTATTATATAAGCATAATTACTTATAGTAAGAATATAAAATAGTAAGAAGTAAAAAATAAAAATAATATAATTTTATACTTACACTATATAACTAATTAGCTATAAAGTTATTAAAAAGATAAATATAAGTAAATATATATATAGTATATTAATATTTTTACAGCATAAGTACTTAGTTTTTTAAGTATTATAGTTTATTTTATTAGTAGTAGTATTTTTAGAGTTACTATACTAGTTATAAAAAGAAAATAAATTTATTAGCAAAGTATAATAAATATACTCGTAAATATAATAAGTATAAAAAAAGTTATAAAAAAAGTTATATAAAAAAAGTTATATAAAAAAAGTATTAGTTAACTTATTAAAGTATTAGTTACATAAGAATTTTAAATAACTTTAGTATTTTTTTAGTATAAAATAACTAGAGTTTAATTACGTAATATTAGTTTTTTTAACTAATTAAAAAGTAAGAATTTTTAGTGCTACCTTAATAAAATTTAAAATTAAAAACATTTTCTTTTATTTAAATAAAAGAAGCTTTACTATACTTAGTAATAAATATTACTTTTTAATATTTTCTATTACTAAACTTATTATCTATACTTATTCTAATTTCTAATCTATTTAAAAGAATATATTATTTACTTAAAAAACTTTTTAGTAAATTTTTTATAATAGGTTAAGTTATTACATGCACTGCGTTATAAGCGTAGCTATTATTATATAATTCTTAAGCCTTATTAAAGCTAGTACTAGTAAATAGTTAACCTAATCTATAGTTTATATTTTTAAGTCTTAAGCTGCTATTAAGTTTCTTAGTAATTCTACTTATTTTCTTTAGTATTTTTTAATTAGTTATCTGTATATAGTCTCTTGTGCAGCTATTAGAATCTATTTCTTATACTTTTTACTAAAAAGCTTTTACCTTAATACTATTTATATATAGTATACTTAAATATATTTTTTAAAGTTATTACTAACTACTTAATTTTAATATAACTATTAGTTAATTAAAATAAATTATTAGTTATAAGAATTAGATACTTACTTAAAGACTTTTTTAGTAAACTATTTTTTAGAGAGCTTTTATTTAGAATTAGAATTTATATTTAAACACACACCTAAATTTAATACTAAATTAAATAAAGATTTTATAAAAAAGTCTTTTTTTTAAAGCTTTAAAAACACTTTAATAAAAGCCCTACTAAAAAGATTTTATAAGAAACTTAAATTAAGTATAAATATTTACTTAATTAAGGCAGCTCTCTTTATATAAATAGTTTAAAAACGTAAATATAAAATCTTTACTATTTTAATAGCTAATATTAATAAAACTTTAGTCTTAAAAACTTACATAAATTTAGCTACTAAGGTTTTAGAGAATTACTATAATATTCTTAGAATATTTTTATGTAAAAAAGCTAATAAACTACTTAAATATTATTTATATAATTATAAGATTATTTTTAAAAAAGAAAAGTAATCTAAATTTAGACTTTTTTTATAGAATATTTTACAACAAATTAAAAGTTCTTAAAAAGTATTTTAATAATTATTTTACTAAAAAATTTATTAAAGTAAATATGTTTTTTGTAGCTATACTATTTATTTTTATAAAAAACTTAATAAAAGTTTTTAATTTTATATAAACTACTAAGCTTTAAATACTATTACTATTAAGAATTATTATTTTATTTTATTAATTTAAAAAACCTTGCTTTACTTTAATAAAGTAAAGTACTTTATAAAGTTAAATATTATTTTAGCCTTTAATAACCTTTATATAGTAAAAGAAAATAAAAGATTAACTATTTTCTAAACTTAATATAACTTATTTAAATATTTTATTATATTTTTTAAACTAGCTAATACACTAAGCATATTTTAATACTATATAAATAATATTTTTTTTAACTATTTCTTAATGTGTTCTGTATAGTTTATTTTAATAATATTTTAATTTATAGTAATTTTCTATATAAATATAGATAATATATATAATAAATTTTAAAAACTTAAAAAAAAAAGGCATTTAACTTAATATTAATAATTATAAGTTTTAATAAAAATAAGTTGCTTATTTTAGGTATATAATTTTAATAAAAGAAATTAGTATAAATTTAAATAAAATAAAGAATATTATTAACTAAATTTTTTTTAGAAATATAAAAAATATAAAAGTATTTTTAGAATTTATTAATTTCTATTAATAATTTATTAATAACTTTTTTTAATATTACGTCTCTGCTTATAGCTTTAATAAAAAAAATTAATTAAATTCTACAATACTTGCTAGAAAGTGTTTGAATTTTTAAAGTATATATTTATAATTACTTTAATTTTTCAATACTTTAATTTAGAGTTACTAATTATTATAAAAACTAATTTTTTAAATTATATAACTATTAAAGTACTTTTCTAAAAAAAAAAATAAACTAAGTAAACTAAAGCTTATTATTTATTTCTTAAAAAAAAAATTAAGCTTTATTAAAAGTAACTATAAAATTTATAATAAAAAACTATTAGCTATTATATACTATTTTAAATAATAGAAACTTAAACTAAAAAGTACTACCTTTTTAATTTAAGTATTAAATAACTATAAGAATTTATAGTATTTTATTATTATAAAATAGTTAAGCTACTAATAAGCTTATTAAATTAAATATTTATTTAATTTAACTTTATAATTATATACTAGCCTAGTAAGTAGAGTAAAAAACTAAATATTTTTACATACTATATATAAAATACTTTAGCTTAAAAAAAAGTTTATAAAGTTTAATAATAAATACTTTTCTACTTTAAACTATTTAATAAAACACTAGAATTAAACTTAACTAAAATAAATAGGCCTATTTAATAAATTATTAATAATAAGTACTTTAATAATAAGTTTATTTAGAAAATTTTATTACTAAAATAAAATAGAATTTAATAATCTAAAAAGCTTTTTTTTAAGTAAATATAAAGACTAAAAATATTAGTTATACTACTATAGTTAATTAGTAATACTAAATAATAATAAACTTAAAATTAAGATTTTTTAAATTATATATAATTTTTCTGTTAGTAGCTACTTTAGTTGTTAAAAAAACTTTTAAAATTTTATAATATAAATATTACTAGCTTTATATTACAGCTAGTATAAATTTATAAGTAATTATAAATAGTTATAAGTAATAAAATACTATTTTAGAGCTACTCTAGTATAAAAAAAAAGAGTTAAAAAAAAAAGAAGTAAAGCCTTTATAAAGTATCATTAAAGTATATATAAAAGTATAATATATAACTTATAAATATAATAAATAACTTATATATAAAATGCTTTATATAACTATAATATATAATAGGCTGTTAAATTTTTTTTTTTTAAAAAAAAAAGTAGAATTATTTTTAATTCAAAAAAAAATTATAAAATAAGTAAAAAAAATAAAGTAAAATATAGATTTTTAGTTTTTATATTACTTTTTTCTTTTTTTTCTTATTTCTTTAGTTACTAGATTGTTTTTATCTATTAGTTCTAATATTTTTATTACTAATAAGCTTTTAGTTAAGCTTTTAATTCTACTTATAGTTCTTTATAAACTTATAATAAAACTAAAATATATTAATAAAATAGTTAATTTATAAAATATAGTTTATAAGCTTATATAAAGTATAATTTTAAATAAATGTTTTAAGCTTTTTTTTAATACTACTTATAGCTATTATTAGTATTATTAGTATTACTAATATTACTTATTATACTATACTATTTAAAACAAGAAAAATAGTACCTGTAACTAAAAATATAAAAACTAAACTAAAACTAGTAATAATTATTATTAAATTAATATACTATAAAGTTTTTTTTGTGTAAGTATATTAAATAGCTTATTTTATTTATTAGTATTCTTTTAGTATATTAAGTTAATTACTAGTTTAGTAAATATTATACTAAGTATTATAATATTACTTAACTATATAAGTATACTAAATACTTTAATAGAGAACTTTAAGCAGAAGACTTTACTTAAAGTAATCTATTTTCTAAGCTTTTATCTAGCTTTAGGATATTATCTAAGTACTTAATATACTCTTTTTAATTAACTACTTTATTCTTAATTCTTTTAGATATTAAGTAATTATGTAAGAAATAACTAGTTTTACTACAGCTATAGCAGGTTTACTTAGTAAGTAAAATAATTATAGTAGTTACTAGTTTAATATTAAAAGCTAGTGTAGGCTTGCTTTTTTTAATGCTTTTTAATAGACTTCTCTTAAAGTAGAGTAGTACTCTATACTCTATATGTTTACAGTTAGATTAGGCTAGTCCACATGCTATATACTAAGCCTTATTACAGTATATCTTAAAGGTATAGTACTTTTAAGTGTATTTGCTTTCTATATACGTATGTAGCTTGCTGTACAGCATTTTATAAAAGTCTTCCTTCCACTAGTTTTATAGCGTCCTAGCGAGATTAGCAAGCCGTATGAAGTTTACTAAAACCGAGTTGAAATCGTCGGAGGGCTTTATCCTAAGAGACCTAAGCTCTTATCATGCCTTAATGTGTTGATTAGGGTGTTCAAAGACGCTCTAGAGGTACTATATTACGTCTTCCCCAGCAACCTCTTCTCCTTGGTCTTTTATGGCGTCCAGGAAAGGGTTAAGAAAGTCGCTGGCTTTACCGGCGATGCGAGTCTAGATATAAGCAATTCGTGCTACTTTTATGGCGTCTGGATCGTCGCACTCATACTAGTCTGTGTTCAGCCTAAGCTTGTTCCTCATCTGCTTGTTCCAGTTCTTAAAGGTCGGATTGACGCCGTCGTCGAGAATAGGCGGGTCAGGGAATTTGGCAGACCTCTTGCCTTAGGAGACGCTTAGATGGGTAGCATATACTAATCCTGGGGTCGTCGGTTCTTGTCGGGGGGCTGCACCAGGCGTACGATTCAGGGCAGGGCTTGATCCTCCGCGAAGAGAAGGGAACCTGGCATTCTGGCGTGTCTGTCGTTGCTTGGCAGGTTGTGACGGAGTTTCAAGAGCTTCAAAGATTGCTTCTTCTTCTTCTTCCTCCAGTAGTTGAATCGGCTTTGGCTGATATCGAGCTTTTACAGCCTTCTCTGCTTAAGTCTTCACTTTGGATGGACGCAGGGCTTCTGCAATCTCGCTCTCAGCATGCAGGGCATCGTTGGCAATGCGGAACAAAGTGTCGGTCTGCTGCTCTAGTGCCTTGATATAGAGAATTTGCTCATGAAGCTCGTCGGCAATCTCTGTCGGATCCATTTCGACCCATGTGGCGATGTCGGTGGATAACGTTTGTCCATCCTTCATACGCTTCTTGATGGTTATGGGGATGCTCTTGTCTCTTGCCTGCTTCTCTAGACGTCTAAGCTTGCCTCGTCGGTCGTCTTCAAGCTCTTTTGTCGATATATAGAAGTGATGTGGGGTGTCCTCAGCGTAAAGAGTAATGTCGTTATCGATGCCGATGCTTGAGAAGGCACTCAGCTCTAGGGCGGTTGCTTTCACCATTTTGTCTTTGCCTTGCCTTGCACTACTGCAGAGTTCACAGGAATTACTACGAGGTTTAACGTTTTCAACTACACAAAGCAACCTGATGGCTACTATAACTCAGCAGGCTTGCAAGCAGGGGCCTGGGGGTGTAGATCGTCCTAACTCGGTTTACAACCGGGCAGTGCTAGCAGTGCTTGGCTTCCTAGCTCTTGCTCCTTTCTCTCCACTCAGCCGCCTCGTGACGCGCACTGAGATTGTTCTCGTGCGTGTGTATGGGCCGTCTGCACGCTGCAGACGTAGTGACGCTTGTCTGTAGGTTGCCGCTGGTTGCCGAGTTGGCGTAATGGCGCTTGTCAATGGGTTGCTGTTGTCGTTGTCGTCGTCGTCACGATGAGAGCCTGCAGGAAGTGCGTCTACTGAGGATGATCAGTGAATAAGTGTCTTGGTGAGAGCTCCAGAAGGTCCGTTATCTGGAGATGACCAGAGAGAGTATCGTGGTGAGAGCTCCTAGAGCCAGCCGCTTGCTGCTTTTTGGAGATGACCAGAGATTCAAATGCGATGAGAGCCTGTCGTAGGTTGATCGCTCTTGCCTGCCAATCCAGGGCTTCGTTACACTACCTCGCAGTGCAATTGGGGTTGCCTATCACGGTAGGATTTGAAAAGAGTGAGAAAGTCGTCGGCACTGCAAACTACGTTTGAGCACTTGGTTTGACTGATATTATGCCGCCTTCACAGGCCAAAGAAGGGGTGATACTAGAGTAATGTTACGGCCAGCATGAACCTATAGGCAATCGCAAGTGGTTGCGAGCAATAAGGCGCCGTTTTGGAGCTACTCTAGTTTGAAGAAGAGAAAAGAAGAAAGAGTGGAAAAAGAGAGGGAGGCGAGGCTTTTATAGAGCGCTTTTAGGGTGTATGTGAAAGCGTAGCACGTGACTCACGAGCGTAACAGGTGACTCACATGTGAAACACTTCACGTGACCGTAGCATATAACGGGCCATCACACTTTAAATATTTAACATAATATGCTAATATATTTTCTACTATTATACTTATTAAAAATTTAAGTTTTCTTATAAAAAGTATTATAGTCTTTTAAAGTCTTTATCTATTTTTAAAAGAAAGTAGAAGAACATTTTCATAAACTTTATCACTAATTTCCTAAAATCTAAAAGCTGTACTAATATTATAATTATAGTAAACTATTTTATTAAATACTAATACCTAATTTCTTATATTAATATAACTATTATAAATATAGCCTACTTTTTTTACTAATACATATAAATAGACTATAGTCTTCTAGAAATAATTATATTAAACTAAAAAATATAATTTATTTTTACTTTCTATAATAAACTCTGTAAATAATTATAAATTAAATTCTAACTATTTTTTATATACTACCTAAAAATTAATAGCTAAATAAAAAGAGCTAATAGTATAATAAAATAAGTTCTATATATATATATATATATATAAACTATTAATAAAATAACTAAGTAAACTAGCTTTTTTTAATATAATTTAAAGCTAATAATACTATATCTAAATTTATAAAAGTTTTATTATTTTTAGCTAATATAAGCTAATATCTTTAAATAAGTTTTAAATTTTTTATAAAAACTTAAAAATGGCTTTACTAGGTGTTATAAGCTTTAGAAACTAATTATATAGTAAAGAAAATAGCTAATATTTAATAGCTAGTTTAAAATTTTTTTTTTTAAACCTAAGCTCTTTAAAAAAAAAAATATAAATTAAAAACAATTATTTACACTTAACTACTAGATAAGAAACATAGTTTAGCTTAATATATAAAATATTAAAACTAAATAACTATTTAAAAAGCTAAACTTAAAGGCATTAAAAAAAAAATACTATATTTTTTTAAGTAGTGCATTAGGAAAAAAAATTCGTGGCTAAAAATTTTATATTCATACTATTCTAGTATTTCTAGTATTTTTAAGTATTTAGTAGTATTTAGCTGCTAAATGTGACTCTATTTATAATTCTATTATAAACTATAGCTAATTATAACTTTATTTAAGTATTTAATAGTATTTAATTACTAAACGTAACTCTATTTATAACTCTACTATAAACTATAGCTAATTATAACTTTATTTAAGTATTTAGTAGTATTTAGCTGCTAAACGTGACTTTACTTATAGCTCTACTATAAACTACAGCTAATTATAACTTTATTTAAGTATTTAATAGTATTTAGCTACTAAATATGATTTTATTTATAACTCTACTATAAACTATAGCTAATTATAACTTTAAGTATAAGTATACAGTAAGATACTATAAAATGCTATAAAATACTATAATATATATAAATTTTAATAAAGTACAGACAGTAGCTAATATACGTAGTAAGGTTATATTAAATTAATATAAGGCTATAAAGTTTTTAATTTATTTTATTATTATATATACTACTCTACTATATGGAATTTGCTAGGATATATATTATTTAGGTAGTATATAAGTAACTTATAATAGTTATAGTATACTAATAGTAGTATTATATAAGGTATAACTATTATCTTATTACCTCTTTTTATAATAATCTCTTGAAATTAAATTTCTGAAATGCTTAGTGGAATACATATACTATTTATACTTTTAGGAATATAGATTTATATTTATCTAGTACTATTATTATATCTATGTTTTTTTTATTACTATATACTAACTTTTACACTATCTTAGCAAATTCCGTTGACTTTATTATCCTTTATTTAATACTAGACTTGTTATTAACTAAGATATAACTATAGTAATATAGTTCTATCTATTTTTACTAATCTATTTTAGTAAATATCTACTTAATTTCTGTGTACTTATAGCTTAATTTTATTATAATAGTATAGTTTATATATTATATATTCAGCACTAGTGTAACTAATACGAAAGTATAAAATAAAATCTATCTAAAGTTATTATTTTTAAATAGTTATAGAGCTTTATTTTTTTTATTTATACTAGCTACGTAGCAAAAAACAGATCTATTACTATATATATAATAGAGTCTATTTTTCTAAATAGTTAATATAAGAGAGTTATAAGTTATAATAAGAATTTTATACTATAAGCTATTTCTTTTCTTTTATTTCTTAATATTAGTATATATAGTAAGAGCGGCCTTAAACTTCGTGTTAGATCTAAACTAGTTATTAAGAATTATAATAAAGAATATATTTTATAGTTTATTAACTTACTCTCTAATAAGTATATATATAGTTAAGTAACTTTGTTAACTCTTTATAACTAGAGACATATTATTATTCTAGTATTTAATTACTTAAGCTATAGTTATTACTACTTTTATGATATAATAGAACTCTAAGGTAGTAATACTAAGCTTATTAGATTTTAGACTTAAGTTTTTTTTACTTACTTCCTACTTACCTATAAGCTTAGTATATTTGTGTTTGTTTTTTATTTTAACTTTTTTTTCTAGTCTTCTAATAATAGCCGCTTTATCCTGAGTGGGCTTAATATATATAGTATTAAACTTAAAAATACTAAGTTTTAAAATAACTAGTTTATTATTAAATTAATATGTTGATTTTTTTCTATGTATTTAAAATATAAGCACTACTCTGCAGATAAATGTAGCTAGTTTATTATATTTAGAGTTCTATATTATAGCATATAAATTAGTTTTTACTTTCTTATAAAGATAACTAAATTCTTTTATTTTTATCTTAATATTATTATTCATGAGCTTATGTAGAATTCTAAATAGACTTTTTTTTTAAATCTAAACCTATTAGTCATACTTTAGTCCGGTTATAATAAATCTTAAGGGCTATATTAGGTTACTATTATTAGGTATACTAGATATATTCTATATAATAGAGTTATAATTATATATCCTATAATATTTTTTAATTACGTCTTTAATAAAGTTTATTATAATATTATTACTTGCGTTTAGATAGTATTTATTCTAAAATATATATCTAACTTATATAATAGGTTAATAAATATATCTAATTATAAAGTTCTTCTTCCTAAGGTATAATTAAGTAGTCTATTATATATAAATTAACTTATTTTTTAGTTATAACTTAATATAACCTCATGTGATAACTACTATAAAGTAGGTAAAATATTATAATACTTTTATTAATATAGTATTACGCTCTTTAGTATGTAGTCTTATAAATATAGTTTTACTTTATAAATATATTTATATATTCTTACTAACCACAAATATTTAATTCTCTTTTTTATATAATTTTTTATTAGACTAGTTAATGTTCTTATAGATTTTTACTAATTTATCTAATATTAATTTACTAGAGAGCTTGTTAATGTTAAAACTAGGTATATAAATTATAATTTAAGATAAGAAAAAGTACTGTATAATTGTGCTATTTTTTAGTATATGTCTAATATCATTCTAGAAACTAGATAGACTAAGGTTAAGTATAATAGTAATTATAATATCTTACTATAGCTTAATAGAGTAAAGATCTTTATTATATTACTTATAATAGTATATAAATAGCTATAGTTTTATACTTAAGTATATTATATTAAGTAATTATAATTTAGATAGATAGAGGAACTAGTTCTAACATACTCTAGCTCACTCTATATTTATTATATTCTAGTAATAAAAGTAGTTTATAAAATAAAAAGCTATTAATATTATTGTCTTTTTTAAGCTAGGTAAGTTTATATTAATATTACCTACTATTATAGTCCTCTCTTATATAAATGCCTAAACCATAAATGCTAGCTAGTATAGATTAATTTTAAAATTAATATTAAGGCTTTAGTTTAGAATCTTAATTAAATCTGTCTCTATAAGTGTTTTAAGATTAATAAGTAAAAAGTATTTATAGATAAGCTTTAAGTCTGCTTCTTATATATAAATAAAAAGACTATCTAAATTATCTAAACTAGCTTAATAAAAAGATATGAATTTTTTTTTACTTATTAAGCTTATATAACTCATCTATATCAATATCCTAGTAATTAAAATTATTATTTAAAATATTATACTCTTTATTATTATTGTCTATCTTATTATTATTATTATTTTTATTATTTAAGGTATTATCCTTTTCTTTACCACTAAAACTAGGATTAAAATTATTAGGCATATATATATTATTATTATCTACCTTATTATTACCTATATTACTGTTAGTTAATATAGATCTATTTTTAGAATATTTATTAAAATAAACCTTCTCTTTCTTATTATTCCTTAATAGTAAATAATATAAAACTGTTTATTTTATTCTTTATTTATATAAAAGTAGTTTATTATTACTACTGTTATTACTAATATATATTACTGTTTTACACTTTCTACTACTTTCTTTATAGGTTTAGGGTATAAACTATATTATAAAAATAAAAGATTATATCTTAATAGTATTTATAAAGTAGATATTTAGAGGTAATAGTAGTATTATAAGTATTATAGTTTATATACTATTTCTTACTATTTAGTTAAGGGTTGTGTTTAGATTAGTGTTATTTTAAATAGCAAGATACTCATACTTCCACAGTATTAGGTATATACTATTTTTAGGTATATTTATATAATAAAATTTTTTATAAACTTCTAATTCCTTTCTTAGCTTTTCTAATGAAGTAATTTATTTACTTTTAGATAAAATATATAAAACCTTAAGTATTTTAATTACTTTTAATATGTTATCTTTATATATATTTTAGATTTTAATTAAGATTTTTTTTTACTAATAAGTGCACATACCACCTAATTAGTTAGATAAAAATAAAATATTATATAGTAACTATTTAATTAAGTTCGTCTATTAGAATATACTCTACTAATAGAATAATATTATTTAGGTTTAGTAATTGAATTTAGGTAGCAGCAGGTATATAGGTAGAGATATAAATATTAAAGTTTATATCTATATAAATTAAGAACTACCCTATATTCTTCTTATATTATTTATATATATAGTTTCTATTATTCTTGTAATTACATGTATTTTCTATTCTTTTAGTGTGTTGCTAAATTCTAGTATCTTAATATAAAATTCTATAATATATTTACGTTTTATATCATCTAAGTTACTATAATAGATTATATTCTTAAGTTTTATTTTAAGTGTAATCTTTATAATTTTCTGCTTTAAATTATTATACTACTAAAAACTTAATTTAAAGTCTTTAAAGAACTTTATATTTTTACTTGGTTTTAGGTATACTTTGTATTACTCTAGTAACTTTAATTATAAACTAGCTATTATTACAGTACTTTATCAGCAATATATATATAATAATAAAATATATAAAAATATATTAATAAATGTTAAATTAAAGGATATAGTTATTAATTAATAGTTTAGTTAGGACAGCGCTGGTATTAAGTATCAAAATAAATTATTAAAAATAAATATATAATAAAATATAAAGATATAATAAAAAGATATAGTAAAAAGATATAATAAAAAGACGTAATAAATTTACTTTAATTTACGATAGTACCTGTAATCTAGACACATATACTAATAACTTCTATAAAAAAGATATATAATAAGCTATTTACGGTAATTAGTACTTTTTACTATTTTCTTATTATTATAATTATTACTATTATTAGGCAGTTATCTGCTGATTTTATAGATTAAAATCTAAAGTCTCTAGTTTTCTCTTATAGTAGTATACGGTATATTATAGTATATTAATAAAACTATATTATAATTTTATAGTTTATAGGGACTATTTTACTTTGTTTATTTTATAATATAGGCTAAGTAATAATTTAATACTATTAAACTCTTATAGTTTTTAATATAAGCAAGTTTAGGTATAACTTATATATATTTATATTTAACTTATATATTCTTAATAGGCACATACGCTGGTATTTAAACTTTCTAATTATAATAAAATAATAAGAACAGCTGTGATTAGGTAGAGTTCTAGTAGAAAAATAACTACTTATTTTAACATAATATATAGAACGTTAATAGTATTATTATTATTATATAGAGTTAGTTAAGATATGTGCTATTAATATCCATAAAACTATTAACATTTATATATAATATATATAATAATATAAAGTAATTAGTAGCTATCTATTAATACTTATTATAAAAAGTAATATATTTTATTTACTTCTACACTGCTGAAGACCTTTACCTTGTATTATTATTTTATATAGTAAGGGATTTCCGGTCTCTGTTAAGCCTTTAAGTAATTAAAAAAAAGTTTTAATTTTTTCAGCTATTATATATTTCTTACTTACTATATATAGTATCTTATATGGTAATGAGAATACGTAAATATAATAGAGATATATATATAGAAAGTAATAATTAATATATACTCTAAATCTATATAAAATACTCTCTATTGTGAAATCTTGTATAAATTAGTATTTTATTTTAATTTATAGTAGTAAGTATGTATTATTAGTATGTATTTATTAATTATTTATATTATCTACCCTATTCTATTAAGACGCATGTGATGTATAATGTTATATAAAAGTAAATAATTTTTTTTATAATATCTTATTTAATAATATAGCGCGCTTAATACATTATTAAGTTTTAATTTACTTTAAATACTATATAAAGTATACTAAGACTTAAAGTTATTTACTTAAATTTTTTTTTTCTTAAGTCTCTTGTCTCCTATACTATACGCTTATATTATAAACTATAAAAGTCTAATAATACTAGACTATTACCTAACCTATATTATAAAATAGGCTAAGTAGGGTAGTCCCTATAAACTTATATTATACTATAAATAGTAAGTATTAGTGCATTAGTTACTACTAGTTTTAATATATATTATACTATTATATACAATTATACTAAGACTTTAAGTTATAAGTTAATTTTAGACTTTTTTATTTACTAACTTTATTTTTTATTATAAATCTTACTTATCTTTGTTTGATAATATTATTGATATAGGCTAAATAGTTTTACTATACTTATTACTTAAACCTATACTAGTTAAGTCTGTAGATGTGAAGACTTATTAGTCTATAAATTAAACAAGTCAGTTCTTATACTATATATCTAATAAGAGGCTTAAGTATATTAAGAGAATATTATAAATAACTTACTTAATATATATTCTACTGTTAAGGATGGATCTTTTTATAGATTATTTTATTAACTATAATATTAACTATATTAGTAACTGTAAGAAGTTTATGAAAAAAGTTATAGTTATTAAGCATTCTCTAGCTATAGATATTACTAATACTAGTTTATCTATTAATAATAATCTTTAGCTTAGTAATGTCTGGTTTTTTGAGCTTAGTAGCCTTTATATATCTATAGTTAACACTCTAAAATACTATATTTATAGCTTAATAAGTTATGTGTGTGCTATATGCCCTAAGAAATAAGCCTTATAAATCTATTATAATTATAATAAAACTAGCTATTTTAAACATAATTATACTTAGAACACCTGCTATAACTATAGTATAGAAAGTTATAAGAAATAGGATTATTTTAAATTAGTATAAAAATGCTATTAATTAACACATATGTGCCTAAACTATAGCTTAATTAATTATACTATAACCTATTATAACTAACCTTATAAGGATTATAGAAGTATAGAATATGTTATTAATAATTATATAAATAGGTTTAAGGCTCTACCTATAATAGTTATTATAATTACTTTAGATATAATTAATATAATAGATACTATTATCTCTAGTGCAGCTACTACTTTTCTAAAGTTCTATAGATACTAAATAAAGCTTTAGTAATATTTCTTTAAATAATACTAAAATAGATAATAGCTTATAGTCCTAATAATTTTTTAATTTAGTTAATTCACGTTAAGTATTAGATAATTAAGTAGAGGATATTAAATCCTAAGGTAGTAATAATAACACTAAGATAAGTAAACTACATAATATACTTAACTTACTAAATAAGAATTAATTTATAGTATAGTTTATAACACAGATCATTAACAAACACATTACTTTATGTAATATTAAGTTTATAGTATTTTATAAGAGTAGTGAGATGTATAGCGGCTATATATATAAAACAGTACTTATCTAATTTATAAATATAAATATTAATAGTATTATTAATATAAATACTATTAATACCGCTTCTTTAAATACTTAGTGCTTATTATATTTAGTAATACTTAAATATCTTAAGTATATTTTCCTGTAAAATATTATAACATTATAATTATACTATATTAAAATAATTTTTGTTTTTAATAAGTTTGATAGTAGTGTACACACTTTACTTAGTAAGTACTTTTTTATTAATAGTAATTTTAGACTATATACTTAATAAATTTATTACACTTAGAATATGCTATTAGCTTACTTAAAAATTATTATCTATTTTTTTATACTTAATATTAAGTAGATTAATAGTCTTATTAGTAACTTAAACGCTAGTTTAGATAAGTAAGAATATAAAAACTTTCTACTCTATTAATAGAACAAACGTATTATTAATATTTAGTTAGATATATAGCTTCTAGTAAATACCTAGCTATTCTACTAAATTATAGTAAGATATTAGTTTAATTATTTTATTAAATATTTTACTATTAGCTTTTACTTAGCGGTTATTAGTATAAAAGATTTTAACTAAAACTTTTATATATCTATTATTATCCATCTTATCGCTTTTCCTGGAGGTAGTAATAGAGTTTTTTTTATAGCTATTTAAATAGCTCTAGAGTTTAGTCTTTATATAGACTTAATTATTAATATAATTTTCCTTAGAGAAGACTTAAATAGTACTATTAATTAAAAGAGTATTATTAATAATATAATACTATTTAGCTCTAGCTATAACTACTCTTATTTTATTTTTTAATTTTATATAAGTAGGATGTTTGTTATGTTTTCTAATATTAAGCAAAAGCACATCTTAAATAGCTATTAATTTATAACTATTAAGAAACTAAGTAATATACTAATTAAGTTTTAGAGTATAAAGTATTATATACGTGAGCATATTCTTAAGATTAGAATAGCTTAAGAAATTAATACTTTATAATATATATAGTAAAAAATCAGCGTCTTTCTAATCAAGCGCTAGATTATTATAACTAATAACTTTCTTAATCTTCTATATATTAACTACTTTTTTTATGATATTAATAAGTATAGTATTATTATAGTTAAGGATACCTACTAGTCTATTTTACTATTTTTAGATAATAAGTAGAAATAAGCCTGTATAGTACTTAAGTATATAACTAGTAATATTCTACTAGTCTAAGGTCTAGAGGGCACTAGTAAATTAATACTACTAATTATATTAATATAATACTAATACTAACTTAGAGCGCCGTATTAGGATTCCTGTAGAATCTAAATACTCTTATTTTTTAATTATTAACTTAATATACTAGCTAAGAATATTAACACCGCTCTTATAGCTGATTATAAGATGCTTTAGTTATAAAATAAGGCTTTAAAATTTTCTATTATTATTTACCAGCACATACGCGTAACTAAGACTAAAGTATTTAAATAAAATACTATTATATAGTAGACTATAGCTAGTATTAATAATACTTCTAAATATATTAATAATAATAATAATACGTATAATGATTATTTTTTTGATAGTAATACTTATATATTAAATATAGCCCTACTAATTTACTATATATTTAAAGCTAATAATGCTACTAGTTTTAATAAATATTTTAAGCTTATAGATTTATTAAAAAATTAGTAGTTACTACGCCTTATAGATGTCTCTAATAGTAATAGAAATTTATATTCTATTATAGACCTTAATTTAGCTAAATATGTTAAGTTTTATTAGCATTTTAACTAGCTTATAATAAGAAAAGAGATAATAAGTAATAATAAGATAGCTTTAATACTCTTATTTAATATAATAATTATAGACCTAGTAAAGAAGGTAGATGCTATTTTTATAATTTTTAATATTATTTTATAGACACATGTATATACTATTAGTATTTTGTATTTTATTTTCTATAATAAAGCTAATAAAGTATCTAAACTAGGTAGTCTTAATAAGCTTATATAAAATAGACTTTAAGTAAATAGTATAAGAGATATATATATCTAAAAAGAAGATTTTATACCTTAAATTTTTTTTAGTAATATATATTAGCTTAGGCTTATGTTTAGTCTAAATACTAATATCTTTTTCTACTAATAAAAATTAGTATCTCTATATAGCTATCTACTGTTAGCTAGTATAGATACTATATAGTTCTAGTTATAATATTAATTTATTAAAGATATTACATGTCTTGTGAACGCTGTTTTGTTATATAGCTAGTTTTATATTAATTCTAATATTAGAAATAAAGACACATCTAAGTTAGCAGCTGCTTTCTTTAAGGAGAGACTTTATTATAACTATATTATTATATTCCTATCTACTAAAAATATAGTATAGGTAAATGAATTTAGTAAGTTTATTTATAATATAGATTATACACAGCACGTATTCTATATTATAATAATATTAATTAACTTTAGTATTAAGCTAGCGTAAATTAGTTTTACTATTTTATATATAATACAGCTTACTATCTATACTATAGAATTATATACTTTAATAAAATAGTATTATAGTTAGATATTTAGTACTATATAGTAGGAAATTATACTAAAAGTTAATTAAATTCAGGCCTTCACTATTAATAGTATCTAAAATAGTTAAGTTAAATTTCTAATTTATAATACTACTATTACTAGTTTACTAAAGTTTGTTTGAGATATAGCTAGAAATTTATTAATAATTACTAGACTATAAATAAGTCTAATTATTATTAGTAATACTCTAGTAGTTATAAGTTACTATACTAGGAATAAGTTTTTTATAAATACTATATACTATAAGATTATTAAATAGTGTAAATATAATAAAGTGTTTATTAATCTTAAGTAGTTAAAGAAAAAGAAATACTATAACTATCTAATAGCCTCTTTTAATGTTAGTATAGTTATAAAATAGGTTTATTAATAGTATAAACATAATAATAATCTTATCTTATATAATTTGGACTTAGAATTTAATATTAGTCTCCCTGACTTCGCGAAGATATAGGATGCTAATTAGAATAATAGTAATAATAGAAACTAGAGTTATAGCAGTAAGATAAATAAAGACTTAATTAGTAAAAATAGTAAAATAAATAAAGACTAAAGCAAAGATAACTAGGACTTAGCTAGTTAGAGTAATATAATAAGTAAAAAAAATAATAAAATAAATAAAATATAATCTAATAGTAGTTATATATATTAATAATAGTAATAATTAGAATATTAAATATATATCTTATAGAGAGCTGCTCGCGATTATAGCTATTAATTAATACTTATAATTTACTATTACTTAGAGTATAATATAGTAGATTAGGGTATTATACAGCATTTTATATTTAGCTAAAGATTTAATAATACTAATAAATAAAGTAATTATATATATATTATAGTAATAGTATTTAATTTTAATACGTCTAATAACTCTAATAACTATCTTATATAAAATAATAGTTATTCTGTTAATTAGCTGCTTTCTGCTAGTTTAGTTAATATATACTATAATAAAAATAAAGCTATATACACGTTAGTAACACGCTTATAATAGTAGTATATAATTATATATTATCTCTATAGACGGTAGTAAATACTACTTAGCTTATTTTATTATAAACTACCTAAAACAAGACAGCCCTTAATACTCTATTATTTTATATAAACATAGTATTTATATTAGTAGCTTATATCCAAACTAAGTTATAATTTATATTAGTAATTATATATATTTTTATAAGCTATTAGTACTCTACAGCGCGTAGTTTTTAAGTTATAGGAGATATAATTACCAGACTTAAGACTATATTTATATATAAGACTAAGTTTATACTATTTAGTTACTAACTATAGAGTAATATTAATAACTAATTAAGACTATATTTATAGGTTTATATATAGCTATATATAAATATAATTTATAAATTTACGCTAAGTACATGCTTATTTTTTGTACTAACTAAATAATTACTAAACTGCTTTATATTTTTATTTTTATATATATATTTAACTATATATAAGCTAGTATATTCTGTATAGCTTTATATACCTATTATTATAGTTAACATGCGTAAGCAACAAGCAAGTGGGAGCATAACCTAACTATATTAAACTAAGAAATAGAGTACTACTATAAAGGCTGAAGCTATATACCCTTACTAAGACTAAGCCTAAGCATAAACTAGGTATAGGCTTAAGTATAAGCTAGGTATAAGCTTAAGCTTAAACCTTAGCTATAACTATAATACATACTATTATACTTATAACTTTAATACTCTCTTATATTCTACTATTTAAAAAGTGACTTTCTAGATTATCCTCTTACATAGTAATATATTTAATTTTTTATAGAATAAAGTATGTAACAGACTTTTCTTTATAATAATCTACTTAAAAATCTGCTTAATAGCGTTAAGTTAGCTAGTATTAATACCTAAGCTAATAATAAATTATATATTTTTCTTTAGATCTATTATAAAGTTATATTACTTAAATTTAACAGTATATCAGTATCATAAAATATAGTTTATTATAAATAATAGTAAGAATATCAGAAACAGCAAAGACTAGTATAAAGAAAGGTTTATAGATATAAAGAGAATATGTTATTACTAGTGTGTTAAGCCCTAACTAATTTAATACTATAATAAAATAGTATATTTTAGCGCAAATTACCCCCCCCAGGGTAATTTATTATTAATTACTATATAATTTAATAATAACCTACTATAACTATATCTTACTACATAGAATAATAGGACCTTTTGATTATTATTACTGTAAATATACTAATAGTAGAATACTAATAAATAGTAGAGTATTAGAAAAACGTATAATAGAATATACTATAACTTATAAATATATATTATTTAGTAATAATATATTTAGTATAAAACAAAATTAAAGAATACTAGTAGCTTAATTTAATATAAATAATACTATCAGAGTTAATAAAACTAAATAAAGGATATATATAAACCTAATTATATTAAAGATATTAAGAAAGAAGTGCTAGCACGCTGTTAAAACATAGAAAAATACTAGTTAACTAAGTATAAAGCTAAATTAGAATAGGATACTAAATAACTATTTACTTAAGCTTTAAATAATAATATTATTAGGAAAATAATAAAACAGATTATAGACTTAGAATATAACGAAATTTTAGTTACTTAGAATAGTTAATATGGCCTAGTAAATACTAAAGCTAACTAATAAACTTATATAAAAATATCTATAAATATTTTTTAAGTTAAGATATTTAAAGAAATTACTAGCTATACTATAAGTAAATTTTTAAAACAGGATTAAAAAAATCTACTACTTATTAATAATATTACGGTATTATATAATAGTATGTTATATATTAAACGCGTTAATAGTAAATTAGAAGAGATATTTATATTACTCTATTTATTCAATAGCAAGGCAGAATATATATAAGTTTTATAGTAGGTAATTTATAGGATATTAGATTACATTATTAACGTATAGCTAAGTAATATATAACTATAAGAAATATATAGCAAGTATTTCTTTTACTGGAATATTAAAAAGGTTAGAGAAAAACTATTATAGTTATATAACCAAAGCAAGAACACCTAACTATAATAAAAAATAATAACTATTATTATTATTAATAATTAATAGCTGTTAGTGTATTACTGTGATGCACTATATATAATATTATTACTTATTAATTATATTTCTTTTAAAAGTAATATAGTCTTCTCACCTATAAAGTAATACTTATTAAGTAAAATAAGAGTATATAATAAGCTTTATACTATAGACTAGTAGTAGAAAATATAAAAGTAACTATCACATAACGTGACTATAATACTAATTCTATTAGCTAGTAATAAAATATAACTAATAGTATATCCTAGTAACAAAAAGGCTTAGCTGGTCTACTTTATAATTAAAAATATTAAACTAAGTATTTAATAGTTAACAAACCAACTAGCTTTACTACTGCTTATATATTTTTTAGTATATATATTTAGTAACTATACTAGAAGACTAGTAGTATAATATAAAGCTTTTAAGGCTATATTTAAATATAAATTTTAATAAAACTACTATTATTTAAATATGAACACTAATACTACGTGAAGTATTAGAAAAGACTGGTAGAAAAAAAATACATCTCTAATATACAGATAAATATATTTAATATTATTTTCTAATTCTAGTCACATTTATAGCTGGCTATAAGGAGTAAGTTATATTTATAGATACTAAAAATAGCTATAGCTACTCAGTCTATTATATACTACTAAATTAATAATATAATTTAGTAATAGCTATTTTATAGCTATAGCTTTTAAGAATATATTAAATTATATAAGTATAGCTACATAAATAATAGAAGAACCGCGTAGTTTATAGTAGAGATAATAAAGATTATATTTATTCTTTCTATAAATTTATATAGAACTATAAACTATCTAATATCTATATAATAATAGTATCTGATTTTTTATACCAAGTGTTTAAAGGCCTTACTAGTAAATATTTTTTAAATTAAATCCAGGATCTTCTCTAATGCGAGATATAAACTAGAAAATTTTAAAAACTTAATATTTTATATATAGATAGTTATAGCTAGTAATTATTGCTTATAGAAACACTTCTTACTACTTACTTTATATAAGTAAAATAGTTTACTAATATAATAGTATAAGATAATTAGGCAAACATCCACTAATAAACTAGAAAAATATATAAGTCTTTATTATATTAATTAGTTCTAGTTCTAGTTCTTTTATTAAAATATAATAAAGACACTATATTATTTATTTAAGCCTTTATTAATTTTATTATATTATTATAGTATGTAATACATGATGATATAACACTCTAGTATATAGAAATAGTAATATATAGAATAAATTAAACTAAAAACGTATTCCTTTTATTCTGATTAAGTAAAGCGAGATTTTTAAATTTTAATATTTTTAAGCTATATACTATTACCCACTACCCAAAGGCAATCCGGAAATTTAAATTAATTAAAAATATAGATATAAAGTATTTAGAGTAGGCTTATAAGCTATAGAAGGAATTTTACCATAAAACTAATAAGCAGAATACTTATAAAAAGTAGATAATATAATATAATACTATATACCTAAGTATAATAATTTAAGCTAAGCTTTAATTATGGAAGCTGACTACCATAATTAGCACTATAGATAAAATAGATATAATATAAATAGTATAACTAAGTTTTATTATCAACGTATATATGCATTACTTATATATATAGAATATTAATAGCTTTAATACTTAAGTACTTAGGGACTAAAATATTAACACAGATTTCTAGCGTATAGCTAAGGAGATAGAGTAGTAAATAGAGATAATAAGCCTTATATCTAAGCTAGCCCCCTTTATAAGAGAATGCTATAAATAAGTTAACGAAATTTAAAAAACAAACTAAAATATTAACTAACTTAATATTAATACTAAATAAGTATTAATAATATCTGTAGGTATTTATTATAGTATTACCTACTATATTCACTTTAATAAAGATATATCTAATTTAGATAAGCTTAATAAAGTTTTTACTTATTATATACTAAAGTAGTTAGATACAGCCGCGTCTTATTATAATAGTATAATAGTATAAAAATATAAGTAGGTAAATAATAGCTTTTATAGCTATAAAATAGAAAAACTTTAGCTACTACTATTAATTTAGAATATAAGCTAACTTAATAATAATAATAAGTACATAGTATATGCTAAGGCTTTAGTGGAAACTCTTTATATTTATAATAAAAATAAGATTAACGTAAAGATTAGAATACTAAAAGTATAAAATATAAAGCTACTTAATACTAAGATAAAGCGCATACTAGATGTTTTCTAAATATATAATATTAATTACGTTACAAAACTAGTCTCTTTTATGTTAATAGATATTAGTATTATAAATATCTTCTTTATAAACAGCTATAGTAACTAGGATATATATAATACTATATATAATAAAGATTTCGAATATATAAATAAGATATAAGTTAATAGGTTTACAAGAAAGTAATTATAGGCTATAGGGTAATAAAAAGAATATATAGTTAATACTATTATAAATTACTATAATATATGCTAACGTCTTATAGGTGGCGTGAAATTACACTAATTAATAACAAATTCCTATAATTATAAAAAACTAAATAGGTTATATTAATTTAATACCTATTATTCTCCTATTTCTTTCTATTATTTATATTATTATATACTCTAGTTATAGAATATATGTTAATTATAAAACGGACTCTGTTTACATACTATTTAAAAAAAAAACCTATTTAAAATAAACCTATACTAAAATAAGCTAAACTATTTAGTTTATAATATATAAACTAAAAAACCGTTCTTTTAAGATATCTACAGTTAATAAACTAGTATACTAACTACTTTTAGTAATAGAGTTAACACGGAATATTAAAGTTAAATATACTATTATTTAGAATATAATAGTAGTAGGACTATAGAATGTCTAGTATCTCTTAGCATAACAGTATTTATATAAGAGCTAATTAGTTTTATTAATTTATCTTAATTACTTACTATCTACTCTCTAGAATAGACGTATAATATAATACTGGACTTAATTATTAGTAAATTAGCTATTAAGTATAAGAACGTCTTCTTTATATAGTAAAATATATAAATAGATTAGATAATAAAATTATAAGAGAGTACATACAGTAAATAAGCTAACTTTAAAAAATAATAATATTATATTTAATATAATAATTTATACTAGTATAAATATATGGATTTTTCTAATATGACTATATCCTATAGTGTAATGCGGTATTAACTTTAATAAAAGTATTATTTTAGTATTTTATTCTATTTTTATTAAGTAAAAGCTTATTAATATTAAGTAAAACTATAGTATATAAATCTATATCCTATAAATAATAAAAACGTTACTTAGATGAACGACTGCTATAAAAAAATTATAAATAATAAATTAAAAAGATATTAAATTCTGTTAACACGGTGATATATTATATCACGTTATTATATTTTATTACACGGATAATAATAGGTTTATTTCTTAAGGTCTTTTATTTATCTCTTTAGCTAGAGATAAATATTAGTAGCCTAAATACAATAATAATACAGATATAGAGTAAAATAATAGATATTATAAAAAGCTATAATATAGTAGCTAGTAAAGTATTAGATATAATACTAAAAGTAGTAGCACGTAAGGTATAATACCACTAAATTTAGTAGTAATATATTAACTAGTATTATAGTTATATAATCAGCTTAGTATATTTTGTTCTTTCTTAATAAATATAGTATATAAAGTTATTACTAGAAGCTATAACTATTTAGAGCTAGAAGTTAATACTATAATAAAAATAAATAAATTATTTAAAGATAATAACTTTACGCTAAGCAGCCCAGTTAGTATTATATATATTAGTTTTAATATAACTAATAAAAACTAGTATAGAGTAATATGTTTTAGGTTACTAGTTATTACATGCTATATTAAGTATATATTTTTTAATACTAGTTTAAAGTTATTTACTTTTAATAAAAATAGTGTTGATCTCTTTATATTAATAATACCTAATATAATATAGCTAATCTACCTAGTAATATAGTATACCCTTAAAAAATATAAAAGTAAAGTAAAGGTAACTCTAAAGTTTAAGGCTAATATAATAATTATAGGTAAAATTTAATAATATTCCTCTTATACTTACTAAATACTACTATAGATATTTAGGAGTGATTATAGAATATATAGAAAAGCTATAAACCTAAATATACCGACAAAATACATAGGCTACTTCTATAATAGATTAATAAAATATAAAACATAATACTATAATAAATATAATCTAGTTAGTAAGTGATTAATGATTCTTATAAAAATAGTATAGAAAATTTAGAAGACTTAAATTTGGAGTATAATAACAGCTTTACAGCTGCGCTGTAAAATATAAATATAAATATCTTATTAATTTCACTACCTTATAATAATATATACTTTTAATTACTATAACTTATAATAGTTTACTACTTTTATATACTACAGTATAAACTATATATAAGTTAATTAATATATTATAATAGAATTCTAATAATATCTGATTATTTCTATATTTATAACTTTTTAAACCCATGTACGAGGTCCTCTTTCTGTAGTATACTAAAAATACGATTTTAATACTTTATAGCTATAATCTTACTGTTGTTTGGGAACGTCTTATAATCTTTTAAGACACTAATATAATCAAAAAAGCAATTAATAATAATATTCTATAGTATATTCTTATTAGAAATACTATAGATATAGATATTATAAATAATAATATCTTAAAAAATATAAAGACCCATATGCGGACTAAAGATGGATAGGTTATATTAAAATTTATAAGTTTAAATAATAGACGCAGGAAGTACTTTAAGTAAATTAAAAAAAAATAATAGTAAAAAAAAGAAAAGTAAATAAATCTTATATACTATTTTATTACTTTATATAGTAAATTAGTAGTAGCTACTAATTTAAAACTATAGTTTAAAATATGTGATATATGTTAACTATTGTATTTTATAAGTAAGTTATATACCCAAGCAAGCTGCGCAGCTCACTTATAGAATATAATATAGTATATATATATATAGTAAATTATAAGTATAATTAGTATAAAGCTTATTAATAGTATAAAAAGCTAGTATTATATATTTTACGCCTTTCTATAGTTAATTACTACTTATTACGGGTTAAAGCTAGTTTAATATATAAATAAAAGTATATATATTATATATATATGAAATAAACAGATATATAGTATACCTAGAAAGTATTAAATTTATAAAATATATGTAATCAACAAATCATATAAATATTACAAATTATAATAAAAACTTTAGAGAATATAATCGCGTATTTTGTAGTATCTTATAAGATAATATTATATCTAGTAGTTTAATACTACTTTAGAGTCGAGACTATAAGCTATAAAGTAGGTTATATAAAATATTATAAAAATACTACTAATTTTTTTCCTAACGCAAAGTGTTAAATTTATAAAATATATATAATTAATAAATTATATAAATATTATAAATAATAATAAAAGCTTTAGATGATATAATTATGTATTTTATAGTAACTTATAAAATAGTATTACGTTTAACATATTTGATAAGCGAATGGCCTAGATAAGCGAATGGCCTATCTTAAAACTTACTAAAAAATCAAGAATTTACACATGAATATCTCAACAACCACTTGATAATAAATCCTAGAAATTTAATGGGTACTTAATAGTGATCTAAAATGGACGTCATTAAATTTTTAAGAGCTGGCGGTTAAATATTATTAAGATATTTAAGAAAAGGTGAATTTGGGGGCCAACACAGTACTATCTCAATAACTATTAATTACTAGCTCTTAAAAATTTAATGGTATACATTTTAGAGTACTATCAAGTACCCATTAAATTTCTAGAATTTATCATCAAGTAGTTGTTGAGATATTCATGTGCGGATTCTTGACTTTTTAGTGAGTTTTAAGATAGACTACTTACTTATCTAGGCCGTTCACTTATCAAATACGTTAGCAGCTTTAATACTACTTTAAAGTTAAGACTATAAGCTATAGAGTAAGATACATAAAATACGTAAATAGCCGCTAAATACTACTAAATACTGTAAAAATACTACTAATTTTTTTTCTAACGGTTTTTTTATATATATAACTAACTTAAACTTTCTAAAATTTTAAGTATATACTTAGTTTTCTATATATCTTTACTTTAGCTAGTTATGTCTAAATTTAAATATTTTTTAAGTTAATAAAACCTACTACTAAAACCTGTTAAAATTAATAGTAATACTAAATATTATATTAAGCAAATTAAGAAGCTCCACTTTAATTACAAATAAAAATACTATAAATACCTTATTAAATAGATTAAATATAATAACTTAATATAGTAATTTATAAATAATTTTTAAAATATAACTATTGTAAAAGAATTTTATTTTTAAAATTTAAATTAATTTACTATTTAAAACTTAACATAAACACTTATTATAAAAACTTGAATTTAAAAAAAAAGATATTATTATAGTAACTACTTACAATATTTTATAAAGACCTTTTAAAAAAGTTTTTTTTATAAGTTTTTTTTATTATATTATATATTTATATATTAGTTTTGTACTAATGTATAAGCTTTTATCAAAATATTTTATTTATAGTCTATTTTATTTATTTCTTTTTTTACGTAATATTTTAAATTATCACTTGGTATTATATATAGTAATTAATTAATACTTTTTTTTAAGTTTTTAATCTTCTATATATAGTACTTTTGTAATAGTATAAAACCAACTAAATAAACTATAATTTTAATAATATATAGTATAATGTAAAAAGTTTTATTAATATAAAATACTAAAGTTAATATAAATATTAGAAGACTTTATTATACTTAGTAATAAGTAATAATAGTATAAGAAGTAGTATAAAATAAAGAGTATAAAAAAAAAAGTAGTATAAGAAAAAAAAAGAGTATTAAAAAAAAGTAGTATAAAAAAAATTATATAAAAAGAAAAGTAATATAAAAAAAAGTAGTATAAAAAAAATTGCAAAAAAAAAAAAACAGTAAAAAAAAAACAGCAAAAAAAAAACAGCAAAAAAAAAATTTATATAAAAAAATTTATATAAAAAAAAATTGTATAAAAAAATTGTATAAAAAAAATTATATAAAAAAAATTGCATAAAAAAAATTGTATAAAAAAAATTGTATAAAAAAAAGTAGTATTAAAAGAAAAATAGTATAATAAAAGTTATATTAAAAAAGTAACTATTAAATCTAAATTAGCTCTTATATTAAATTAGAATTAGTTTTTATATTAAATTAAATTTAGCTCTTATATTAAATTAAATTTAGCTCTTATATTAAATTAAATTTAGCTTTTATATTAAATTAAATTTAGCTTTTATATTAAATTAGATTTAGTTTTTATATTAAATTAAATTTAGTTTCTATATTGAATTAAATTTAGCTATTAAAAAAACACTTCTTTAAACTCTCTTTTCTTATACAGAAAGTGTAATTTGAATTGAATTTAATATATATTAAAAGAAAGACTCTTTTAGACCTTTCTTTTCTTTATAAAAAGTGTGATTTAAATTTAATATATAGCTCTAAAAGTAGCTTAGTATAGGGCTTTAAAAATAGCTTAATATAGAACTTTAAAAAATAGCTTAATAGCAGCATCTTTAAAGTTTCTATATTAGTAGTAAAAGGAAAACAAATTTATTAATAAATTTTAGTAAGTATACTAGTAATTTATAAGTTACATAAAAGAAGTTATATAAAAAAGGTATTAGTTAAAGTGTTAAAGTATTAGTTATATAAAAAATTTTAGTAAAACTTTAGTATTCTTTTAATATAAAATAACTAGAATCTAATTACGTAATATGAATTTTTGTAGTAAATAAAAACATAAGAAATATAATTTTTCTAATTAATAAGAATATAAGAGTTTTTGGCGTAACTTTAATAGAGTTTTAAACTAAAAACTTTTCTTATTTAAATAAAAAAAAAGCTTTGCCACAATTAGTAATTATATAAAGTATAAAACTTTAATAAATAATATTTTAACTATACTAGTTTACTTATATACTTAAAAGTATAACTAAAAGCTTATTAATAAAAAAATACTAAAACTAATAAATGAAAATAATTTAGTAACTAAAAAAAAAAAAATTAATATAAAAGCTAATAGTTTATATATAAATTTTTTTTACTTACTTTATTATAAAATTAAGAATAATTCTACCTTTTTTTTTTAAAAAAAAAAGTAATATAATAACTTGTTGCATATTACATTTATAAGAAATATATTTATATACTAAGTTATATAATATTATATAATATACTTTTATTAGTACTTTTAAGTTACTATAATAACACTTTAAAAACTTTTTTTTCTTTTTTTTTTATATTAAAGTAGCTTTAATATAGTTTTTTATTATTTATAATTATACATAATTACTTATAATTTTATGTTAATTATAATAATTATATTATTATAAAGTTTAAGTTAGTTATTAGTTACTATATATAGTAAAATAAAATAAGTAATTATATTACTATTATAGTTGGTAATAAGTAAAGGTTTATTATAAGTAATAATTACAGATAGAAAATAATAAACTAACTAAAAAAAAATTACTAGTTATTAGTAAAAAAGTATATGTAAAAGCTTAATACTAAACAGAAAATAAAATAAACACTTTAAAGAAAAAAGTAAAAAACAGGACTTTTAGCTAATATTATTAAAATAATTAATAAGCTTAATAGTAAAAAAAAATACGTAACGTTTTACATACATAGTTATAAGTGTAATATAAATAATTAGGTGTAATAAAAACTAAGTAGTTATAGTAATTCTAATTATAAATAAATTATAAATAAAGAAAATATTATATAAAAGGCGTTCTCTTTAGCTTTTAAGTAGTTTTTTTTTAATATTTATTTTCTTATTTTAAGAGCAACTCTTTGAAATTATTATATAATAATTTAATTAAACTATTTTTATTACATTTTTATATTATTAAAATAATTATAAAAGTAAGTTATTATATAACTTTATATTATTACTAAAGTATTTAACTTAGTATATATTTATACTTACTATGTCAAAAAGACTTATATATTGTCTTTTTATAGTATAATAATAAAGGCTATGTAATATATTATTATGTAAAAACCTTAAATATATAAAAGCTATAGCCTATTTTATAATACTATAAATACTTATAAGTTACGTGACTTATATATAATAAATAATAGACCTAAATATTTTAGTTTTAGTATTAATATTATTTATAGCCTAAATTATGTAGTAACAACAGGCATAGATTATAAAGCTATAATAAATAGTTATAAAATTAAAAAACTAGACTAATATAAGAATTTATATATTAAGTACTAAAGTATAATTACTAAAAAGATTTAATAGAATATATAAACACCTTAAAGGCTTTTTAATAAAAATGAAAATATACACCTACTTTAATAAAAATACTTTTTTTAAATATTAAAATAGAATTCTTATAGCTAGTATGAATATAAAAAGTAGAGCTATAAATTAATTTAAGTTCTTAGCTAAAAACTATATAAATAAGAAAATTAAAGAAACTAATATAACTAATAAAACAAAAGTAGTTTTCTAAGATTATAATAATTTCAAAACTTAGATAACTATAGTTTTTAAAGAAATTAATGAAAAAAGGACTATAAAATAAAAAATACAAAACTTTAAATAAATAAAATTAGTTTTAGTATATACTATAGAATTTTGCTAATTATAGTTATAAATTAACTAAAATAATATACTATTAATAGTAGCTTACTATACTAGACTTAAGAATTAAGTTAAAAATAAGCTAACTAAAAGAAATTAACTAAATAATTTTTATACTCTTATAGAGTCTATTATATATATTAATAATTAGTAGTATAAGTAAGAACTAGAGTATAAAAAGAGTTAAGTAATAACTATTAGCAAAAAAAAAGTATTAACATAATAAAGTTAAATATATAATAAAATAGATATTAATAAGATCTAAATAAAGAAGTCTAAATTCTAAAAAAAACTAAAAAAGTAGCCTATAACTTAAAAATACTATAAGCAACTTAATAAGAAAGTATATTTAAAAAGTAATAATATTAAATACTTTACAAAAAAATACCTAAATAAGAAATTAAGAATTATAATAGTAAAAATAAAACCTAGACCTATAAAATAAAACTTATAGTAAAAAGAAAATTTATTAGTTAAAGTTATTAATAAAAAATTTAATAATAATTAGTATTAAATTTATAGATTTAATAGGTATTATAAAAAAATTATAAAAAACAATATTAAGAAATAAAAGTATAAACTTATAAGTAATTAGTAATAGTCTAAAAAGATATTACGTAAAGGTAATTAGAGAATAATATTAAATAGTAAGCATAAAAGCAGAAAATCTTATACTTTAAGAAATTAACAAAAAAATAACTATTCTAGAAAATCCAATCTTTAATATATAAGGCTTTTAGAATTATAATAATAACTATCTAGTAATAACTAAATAAGAATAAATGCTAGATCTATAAATTAAACTAATATTTTAGATCTAAGTATAAAACTAAGTATTAGAAAATAATACTAGAAGAAAGCTTCTATAAATTAAAGAACTAAATTACTAGAGTAGTGTTTTTATAACATAATAGCCTTATAAAAAGAGTAATATCTTAGTTTTTTATAAAAATCTAATAAAGGAAAACGTGTAGATTTTAGTAATAAAAAAAGAAACTAACTCAAGAAAAATAAGAAACTAAGCTAGAGAGTAAAAATAATAAATATAATAGAGCAAAAACACCTTTACCTATTATATAAATTAAAGATACTAATATTTTTTAATAACTAAAGAATTAGAAATATTAGATTTGTAAGTTAGTTAACTATATAAAAAAAGCATATATATAAGTAATATATTGAATTTAAATAAAAGAACTAAAAGAACAGAAAGCATATAAAAAAGTAGTAAGAAAATAAAAACTAGATAAACGAATTCTAGAAGCCCTAAATACTATAGTTAATATAAATAACAAAAATAGTTAATAAGATTACTAATATAGATAGTAACATTAGAAAAAATATATACTTAAATGTAAATATTATAAAAAAAAAAATTGTATTAAAATAACTTTTGGTACCACAAGCTTTTTTATAAAAAATATTTTCTAAAATAGAAATATTTAGTTCACAGAAATAAAGCAAAAAAAGAGTATAATAAACTTTTATATTTAGTATACTATTATAACTACTATTTTATATATATTAAATAGAAGTATTTTAATTTAAAAAATAAGAAACAAAAGTATAGTATGTATAATTCTATATTAAAAAACTAAACAACTACTAGTATAAAGTCTAAGCTAGTAATATAGTTATTAAAACTTTTAGACTATAGTAAGTACAGTAAAAACTATGTCTTTACTTTAATATAAGAGTAAACAAAAAACTTTTAAAAATACTAGTAAATAGTAAAGTAAATAGAATATTTATTTTAAATTAATAAATTAAATGAAATAACGTATTATACTAGAAAAAAGCGCATTTAGTAAAAGTAAGGTAAGTAAATAATAGTATAGTAACTTTTAGAAAGAGTTTAATTAACCTAGAAACTATAGTAATAAAACTAAAAACAGTAGGCTATAAAAATATTTACTATATTAATATTCTAAATATAAAAAAGTTAAATATAATTTTAGAATAAGATTAGCTCTTATTACATAATTTAATAATAAATTGGTAATAAAAATGTTTAATAGTATAATTTAGTAAAAAAAGTAGTATAAATATAAAAACTAAACGTAATAAAAAAACACTTTAAAATAGAAAGAATCTTATATAAAACTATACAACAATTACAATAATAATAACTATAAAATATTAGAGTATTATAAATCTAAAAATAAGCTTTAAATACTATTAAAGCTTAAATATTTTAAAAGTACTAGAAATTTACATATCTATTTAAAAAAGACGAGAAAAATCTACTTTAAAGTATTAATTTTAAGACTATAAAATACTAGTTAAGAATAAAAAAAAGCTTAAACTAAAATTAATATATTTTCTATTAAAAGTACAGCAGAAAGAATTAAAATAGTATATTAAAAAAACTTTAGAAAGAAACATATATAACTAAGTATAAGCCTAATAGCTTCACTAATATTATTTATACTTAAAAAAAATAGGAAACTATAATTATGCGTGAATTTTAAACAGTTAAATTAAGCTATAATAAAGAATTAATACTTATTACTATTAATTTAAGAGCTAATAAATAAACTCTAAAAAGCTTAATAGTTTAGTTTATTTAATATTTACAAAGAATACTACAGAATTTGAATTAAAAAGAAATATAAATAGTTAATAGTATTTAAAATAAAATATAAACTCTTTAAGTCCTATATTATACTATTTAAATTAACAAACATGTTAACAACTTTTTAAGTAGTTATTAATTATATACTTTATAAATACTTAAACATATTCATAATAGCGTATTTAAATAATATACTAGTATATATAAATAGAACACTTAAAGAGCATAAAATATATATAAAAAAGATTTTAAAAAAACTCTAAAAAATACAAACTTTTTATTTAGTTAAAAAAATGTAAATTTCATGTTATAGAAATAGAGTTCCTGAAATTTATTATTTTAAAATTTTTTTTTTAATAAATTTAAAGAAATTAGTAAAATATAAAACTAGCTAATACTAATAATAGTAAAAGAAATATAGTTTTTTTTTTAGAATTTATAAATTTCTATAAAAAGTTTATAAAAGGGTATTTAAAGATTACAGCACTATTAACAAAGTTAACTAAAAAAAATAATAAATTTAGTTAAGAGTAAAAATAGTAGTAAATATTTAAAAAATTAAAAAAAAATTAAAAACAAGTTCACTTAAGTACTAATATTAGAAATGTTTAACTTAAAGTTATTAATTATACTAGAACTAAATGTATTTAACTATGTAATAAAAGTAGTCTATAGTTAATAATATAATAATAAATGTTTTTATTTTATAAACTAGTTATTAAAAAAACTTATAAGTACTAAGTTAAACTACAATATTTATAATAAAAAGCTATTAGTAGTAATAGTAGTATTTAAAAAATAATAAATTTATTTTAAAAAAGCTAAGTATTAAATAAAAGTTATTTTAAATTATAAAAACTTAATAAGTTATATTACTATAAAAAAGCTAAACTAAAAGTAAATATACTAGTTAGAAATACTAGCTATTTATAATTTCAAGATATTCTACTAGTACTAAAAAGAATTAGAAAATAAAGTAGTAAATATACTTAGCTAATAACTAGACTATATAGAACAACGTAAACTAATATTAAATATAGTATTAATAATAGAATTAAACAGATTCTTAAGCTATAGTTACTTAAGAATTATAGTAGTTACTAGAGTTAAGAATTACTAGACGACAAGAATTTAGGATTTTAAGTAATAAAACTTCTAGAATCTAGAATTACAACTTATATATGTAAATAAACTTATTTATGTGCTAGAAAAGCTATATAAAGAATTAATTACAAAGAATTACAAAGCTATTACATACAGACACTAAGAAGTAAAAAAAACTATAGAATAAGTCTCTAGGAATTTCTATATTAAAAAGTTGAAATAAAAAGTAAGGAAAGTAATTAAAGTCTATTTAGAATATAAGAAAAATAAACTAATATAATATAAGCTTTATAAACTTTTATAACTATTAAAAGTACTAAAATAACTATAGTAGTTAGTTTTAATAAACTTTATTATAAAATTACTATTATTTAAGAAACTAGAAATAAATAGAGAATATAATATAGTATTAATTATTATAAAGAAACTAACTAAGTATATATATTTTAAACTAATAGTTACAAATTTATTAGTAAAAGAACTAGTATATATAGTTTTAGAAATAGTAGTCTTAAAACATAGCTTGCTTAAGAAATTTATTATTAATTAAAATAAATTATTTATATTACACTTCTAAAAAAAACTTTGTTAGCTAAGTTAGAGTCAAAAAATAAGCTTTTAATAAGCTTTTATTCTTAAATAAATAAGTAAATAAAGTATATAAATTAGACTCTAGAATAATACTTAAGAATATACGTTAATTACTTTTAAAAGAATTAAGTTAAGTTATTACTTTTAGTATAGTTTACTTATAATAACGTAAGATTATTTATAACTAATATATTACTATTTTATACTAATTACAGATATAAGCTAACTACTTATAAAGAACTATATAATTTAAAAAATAAATTATATTAAGTTTAAAATAGAGCTAAACAGCTATAAAACTTGCATAATAATTTTAGTAAAATTATTATTTTAAAGAACTTAAAGACTATAAAAAGTGTTAATAAGTTAAGAATTAAAAAACTAACTTTTTAAAAAAAAATAAAGTTTTCCTACTATATAAAAATTTAAAAACTAAATAACCAAGTAAGAAACTAAATTACGTTTAAATTAGATTATTTGAAATTAATAAAGTTATTAAACTAGTTAACTATAAACTATAGCTACTATAAAATATAAAGATTTATTTAGTTATTTATATATTATTATTTAAATTAGCACTACTAAACACGCTAATAGTAATAAACATAAATATAAAACTATACTAGCTAGAGTATAAAGTTAAAAAGATTTAAAAACTATAATAATTTAGACGTTAGTAGAAATACCTAATTAAATAAAAAAACTATAAACAAAAAAAAAAACTTAAAAACCTATTAAAAACTTAAAGTAATATTCTAAAATAATTAACTAGTTTTATTTAAAGAATTTGGTAGTATTAAATTTTAAATAAAAGCTTATACAGCTTTCTAATTAAAGAAAATTAATAAAAAAAAATTAGTAAAAGTAATAAACAAAAACGTTATAAATTATAATAGTTTAAAAAAAATTATTTTTATTTTTCTATAGATTTTATATCTTTTTAATTAAAATAAGCTTGCAGGTAAATAGCTTGTATTTATAATTATTAATTAAAGTAAGCTACTTATATAGTTATTACTAATAAAATTTAGCTTTAAATTTAAAGTCTTAAGCTTATTTTAACTACTCTTAAAGCTAATACTTTTTAATAAGAAATTTATTAAACTTTTAAATAAAAATTATTAGATTATATTTTTAAAAATACTTAATGTATTTAGAGCAACAGCCGGATTAAAAATTTATAAAATAATAAAGATTTTTTTTTCTTATATAAACTATACAGAGCTAGCATAAAATAGTTGTAATTCTAAATTAACTTTATAAAATAATAAATACAAATAGTTAATAATTTGACTTTAGGTATTATTAAAAATAAAAGAAAAAAATCCTAAAGGTGCATATAATATTACTAAGAAAATAGACTTTTCTAATACTTAAAACCTAAAATAAAAAAAACCTTTAAACTAAAAATTTAAAAAGAAAGTAAGTATTATAGTTAGTAATAAGTAAGAATTTATTACAGGTAATAATTATAAATAAAAGGTAGTAAACAAATTTAAAAAAATTATTAGCTATTAATAAAAAAGTATATATAAAAACTTAATACTAAATAAAAAGTAAAATAGATACTTTTTTTAAAAAAAAAACAGGGCTTTTAGCTAATGTTATTAAGATAATTAATAAGCTTAATAGTAAAAAAGATATATAATATTTCATATATATAGTTATAAGTATAATATAAATAATTGAGTATAATAAAAACTAAGTAACTATAGTAACTCTAACTATTAGTAAATTATAAATAAAGAAAATACTATATAAAGAGCATTCTCTTTAGCTTTTAGGTAGTTTTTTTCTTTATATTTATTATCTTATTTTAAAAGCAACTCTTTAGAATTGTTATGTAATAAATTAGTTAGACTATTTTTATTACATCTTTATATTATTAAAATAATTATAAAAGTAAGTTATTATATAACTTTACGTTACTACTAAAGTATTTAACTTAGTATATACTTATACTTACTATATTAAAGAAACTTATATATTATCTTTTTATAATATAATAATAAAGGCTATATAATATACTATTATGTAAAGATTTTAGATATGTAAAAGCTACAGCCTATTTTATAATAATTACTTTAATAGTTACTTAATATAAGTAAATAAAATAAAATTATTAATTAATTAAGTTAGTTTTTAGTTAATTAATAAATATTTATATAAAAGTAAGCTAAACTTATAATATATAATTAAATAGTTTTTAAAAATTTTACTTTAATATAATTATATATAAATAAAATTAATAAAACTTTACTAAATTATATTAAAAAAAGTACTTACTTTTTTTTTGGTTAAAAATTTAAAATATTAGTTACTAAAACTTAAGTATTAATAAAACTTAATATAATAGTTATTTTAAATATAATTTTATACTTTAAAATATTTCTAATATTTATAATATAATAAGAAAGTATATTTTTAGTACATTTTTAAGTAATAAAAAACCAGCTAAAAAAATTAACTAAGTTATATATTTTTTTATTACAATTAAATTTTTTTTTTTTAAAAAAAGTAATTAAGTATTAGCAATAAATTTACAAAAAAATTGAACAAAATGTAATATGTTAATTAGTCTAAGTACCTTTAGTATAGTAGGTTTTTTATTACACTAGAAGGAGGTTACAAAATATAACGCTAAAGCTGTATTATCTAAATTAGACATTCTAACTGTATATGAGTTGGCTTGGTTGGAAGCGCCTTGGCACAGAGTTAGTATTGGAGCGCGCTTGGGCGGAAGGCGATTTCGCTAGTAACTATAGGCTTTATTTGTTCGAATTGGAGATTGGTGTTCTATGCAACAAGAGGGAGTCTAACTTCAGTGCACAAAGGCTCAGCCATTGTTACCATTACAGCAACAAGCATCTTGGCCTCCTTTGCTCCCATAGAGGGCACAGAAAATGTGGCACACCAAAAACACAACTTAGTACTTTATCTTAGGCTGTATTCTACACCAACATATTAAAACCAAAATCTCTCAGCTTCGACATCATAGTCTACCGGTAGAAACAGCCAATCCCTTTCCCCTTTTGTGCATATTTTGGTGTGCTTTTTCACCTCGTCCTGCATGATTGCATTACTACTGCCTTCATATGAACTGAGCTAGCATTTTCTTCACGTCAAACATCGGTCATTTGTAGCTGAAGCAATGATTCCTTGAATATTATGTCGCGTTTCACTTATGAGTTAGCGAAGTAAAAAAAGAATGCTCGAGCTGCATGCATGTTTTTCCCAGTTCAAAAAAAAATAGAGTGCAGTGACATTTTGTCGAAGGACTATTCCACGTGGCTCTGATCAGTTTGTAACCGAGCGCACTGGAGTGAAAGTCATGATCAACCTGATGATGAATTGAGAGCTATCTATAAAGGAGTGACTAGGCAGATGAGTGCCAAGCAGGTTGCAAATAGGTGGCGTAGGCGACAATGGACTAGCGTAGGCTGCAGCACCAATCGGTGACACAATTGATGTAAATGTTTACCCTAGATGGTGAACAATACTCGTGTAAAACAGTTATTGCTTACATGCGGATTTCAGCAAAGTTAGCACCCCATTAGCCATAATCTACCTCCGCTGAAATCATTGACACCTTCGCCTGCCTCATTCCCGTCTCCACTTGACTCCCCTTTCTAGAACTTCACACATATCATCTCATCCTCCTATCGTCTAAACGGATCCTCCACACTCTGCAACCTCGGCGCCGGCCCTAAAACACCCGTCAGCACAACCTTAAAGCTACCCTCCTCCACAAACTTCGTATCAATACTTCTATCCCAATCTCCACCCACGACCTTATAAATCTCAACCGCGGATGTCTCTCCATTCAAATCAGCCTTATTATTATCCACCACCAGCAAGAACATTCCCTGAAAATCCTGCAAATTAGGATGATCTTTCACCATCCCCATCATCGACTTCCACCCCTCATCGTAGATCTTTGCGCGGGTGTCTGAGTGCTTGCCTTCGGTTCCGTTGCCCTAGAAATCGTACCATGAGGGCCGGTTTTCGCGTAATGGGTAGCGGTGGACCTTTTCGAGATGGTTTAGGAAGACACTGGAGGGTTTGGGGATCTTGTCGTGGACGATTTGTTCAGGCCATATGTATCGAAAGACATTGATTAATCCAGAATTCTCCCACGCTTTGCTGAACGCAGGGGCAACCATCTCATCATGCCAGACATTGAGAAGTTTCTCGTCCTTGGAGATGTCATGCTTTATGTTTGGGAAAACAACGTAAAGTCGTGGATGGATACCATGTTACTTATCTGATCGTGTTTCCCCGACATATAGAGCATGATATATTGCGTTCACGTCTATGGCCTCGGCAGAACAGATATAATGATGTATTTTCCAGCGGTCCTCCACATGAATTTTATGGTACAACCAGGGGTTTGCTCCTAGGTCAATCACTTCGTAACCACAAGGGAGGTGGCGAGGACGAATGAGACGTTGGTGTAGTACGCGTCGTGATCGCCTTCGTTTGTCGTTACTATGCTAGGGATTTCTCGTTCGTGCATTTTCGGGCTGCTCTGTGGAGTTAAAGACGCGGTAGGGGCTGATATGAAATAGTAGAGAAAGTTGTTGAAGCTGGGGATATTTGTATGAAGAAACGCGCCATTCCGATGAAGGTGACAGCATTTACTAATGCTATGAAAGCGGTAAGGCCTTCACAATAGACGGCAACAAGAGCAAACAAGACAATTATCGATTTAATGCCTCATAGGCTACTCCATTTACGGATTAAACCGTCGGACAGTGAAAAGACGTTACTAACCAGTATGACTTAGTAACCTTACGGTAGCGTTGTCTGATTTGAGCTTCATCGATAATTCTGAATATTGACATCCGTGAACGATACATGGGTGTGCGAATTTCTACGAGGTGAATATGCAAAAGCATTTTTTTTTTTTTTTTGGCAAAAAGTAACTTTGTGCAACGAAGCCAAGTTTCACGTGATGATACATTCATGGTTCGGGGAAGCGAGGCAGCTCAACCGCACGACCGGCTTTCTCTCCATAGAAAATCTAAGCAACCCGCAAAGGCGTCAGTTACAGCTGAAACTGCAGATTTTACGCGCATGAGCTTTGGGGACTCTTTTTGTGCGGCACATGAGATTTGGCATGAATTGCATGAAAAGCACGGCCTGGCCCCCTGCAGATCATGCGAACGCCCAATAGTTCAGCCATTAACCTGCTTCACATGACACATTGCAAAGATGTATATAAGGCTATGAAAGGTACAGCTGAAAGCTTGAATGCTGAAAGAGTTCGTAATTGGAGAATCATAATTCATTCTTTTAACCCTGAAAGACTAGAGAAGATATGCCTACTTACTTCCTCACCGGTGCTAATCGAGGCATTGGCCTTGAGTTTGTTCGACAACTGTCACCCGACGAGAATAATAATATCATCGCCGCCGTTCGATCGAAAAAGGGGGATCTCACAGATCTGAAAGCGCTAGCCAGCAGGGGAAATGCGCACATCATCGAATGTGACGTCTCATCTTTGGATTCGATATCCGGTCTCGAATTCCGCGTCGCAGAGATCCTCTCGAAAACTGGGGAGAACTTAAACTACCTCTTCAATGTGGCTGGGATAAACACTTCATCATCTGATACATCGCTCTCGATAGACGCCGCATCGCTGCAGAACCACATGAACACCAACGTCCTGGGTCCAGCGAAAATTGTCGAGACCCTACGGCAGTATCTCGCAAGAGGAGCGGTGGTAATGAACATGAGCAGCGGCCTAGGCAGTTTGTCTGTTGCGAAAGATATGCCAAAATGCTGTACTTACAGCATAAGCAAAGCGGCACAGAATATGTTGACTCTACACCAAACGAGAGATCTGAAGCGCAATCGTGCGATTGTGATATGTATGGATCCGGGATGGGTGAAGACAAGAATGGGTGGAAAAGGTGCAATGGTGGAGCCAAAAGTTAGTATTGAGGGAATGCTAGAGATAATAAGGGGATTGAAAAAGGAGGATAGTGGAAAGTTCTTCAGATTCGATGGAAGCCAGGTCCCGTGGTAAGGGCGGAAAAGGCGGAAAGTTGGACCCAATACTTTAGTACCTGTAACATCAGCCAAAAAGGTCGCCCAGGCTACATGTTACACCTCGAAATCAAGTTGTTCACGACTTTCCCGTGTCATCTCGAGGGCATTCCGTTGATTTGCAGCTTTTTCAAGGTTCACTACATGCTGCTGACAGCATCCAAGAGGCGGCCTGAGGCTTAGGAATTTTCAATCATCTTGGCCGTTGGCGTTCTGTTTGGGTGCTGCTTGAATAACAAGGCGATTGAGGCAAACTCCAGGGCAATCGGTGAAAGATCTTGCTGAAAAGCGATCAAACTATGATGGAAGGATCTTCCTGAGAGCAGATTAGAGCCACTTATTATATCCACCAGTATTATCGAAGATTGAAAATGCAAGGCAACTCCAAAGAAGCACCAAAAAGCAATACAGGCTGAAACAAAATAAGGCAAGGCAACAAGGCAACCAATAGGTTCGACAACATCGATCCAATCTGTTTCCGGCGCCCTCGGATCTCCTTCGGTCAAATTGAAGGTCCTTGGATACTCAATTGAGGTCGCGATGATGTTCTGGCAAAGGATGAGATATAATGGGTGAGGCGTAAGAGTCTTGAATGTCAGGAGCACGCGAAGTCACAGGAAATGGCGTGCCTCGGCTGCTGACAATTTCATTCGTCCCCCCACCTTCAACATCTATCCCTCTTCAATCTATCCCTCTTCAATCTATCCCTCTTCAATCTATCCCTCTTCAATCTATCCCTCTTCAATCTCTACGACTAATGTTTCAGACAAGCTAAACATATGCAAACCAGAGGCCAGAAACGTGCATCAGAAATGGACGCAGCATTGAAAACCTTCTTTTCATCACCACGATTCGCTGTGGCTGGAGCGAGCTCCGATCCAGCCAAATACGGCCATAAAGGTATCTGAAACCCAAGGTTTCCTCAGGCATTCGGTCCTCTTACATTTATACTAATTCGATTTGTACAGTATTTGCCTGGTATCTCCAGCACTCGCTCCCCGTTACGCCCCTGAACCCGCGTTCCCCCACCATCTCCGCCCTATCGAAAGAGCACACCACAACCCCGTCGCCAACCGCTCTCTCTGATGCCCCGTCTTACTCACTCTCCGTTATCACCCCCCCAGCTGTGACTAAGCAGTTATTGAAGGAAGCAAAAGAAGCTGGGATCCCGGCAGTTTGGTTGCAGCCCGGGAGCTTTGATAACGAGGTTTTGGAGTACGCGAAGAATGAGTTCAAGGCTGCGATTGCCGGGGAGGGAGGACGAGGGGGAGAGGGTTGGTGTGTACTTGTTGACGGGGAAGAGGGTCTGAAGGCAGCTGGGCGGGACTGGAGTAGGCTGTGATGGGTGGTTTCTTTGCTCGCGTGAATGAAGATCAGTACCTTATGGGTGACAGATGCTTTAAGTCAGGGGTGACACGTGTGAACACTGGGAAAGTGAGGCGTTCGAGGCGAAGCTATCATATTGGGACTGCAAAAATAAAGTTTATCTTGCCAATCAGGAAGTGGAGATGAATCTTTGCGCCGGGCTGTCCCAGGCTCGGTCTGGCAACTTGACATTCTCCTATGAACGGCTTTTCCGCTTGCAGGAACTGTCTATTCGGAAATATGTTGGGTCGGTATCCTTGTATCTCTAGGATTGGCTCACAAGGCGAGTTACTTTCTATTGGGCTATGCGCTCGATCCTAACTTAATGAACATTGTGCATCAACTAATTCTTAAATGATCAATTCATAAATTGTGCCAGAAATATCTGATGTCTCGGCATGGATTTGAGTAATGAAGCGAGAGCCCTCGTCTGTCATCCCTTCTGCATTTAGCTACTTCGCAATGTACCCCTCCTGTTTCCTCGTCCACCATGCCATCACACTGGTTGTCCCTAGGTTTGTCCTAGTTACGCAATCTACATCAGTCAAAGAAACGTAAAACGTTGGATAACAGCTCTTAGCTCAAGCACAGAAATGACCTTGTGAAACGAAAGTGTCAGTCGTGGTCGGCGGTGATTGGGGGTCGGCGAACAGCTGACCAAAGATAGTATAAATGAAGACTAGAAGAAAATACATCGCCGGGAATGCTGATGGTGTGAGATTTTTCTGTCTGCACTATGGATTCTGGGATATTGAACAGCACGCAAGGGAACCAAAGAGTCTGACAGCAGTTGATTGCAGTAGTGACTGAAGTTGCATATGTATGCGTTTTCGTTGCATTGTGCCACAGCCGCAATATCCACAAGGCGCATACAAGCGTTACACTCATGGATAGATACAACACTGGGATTGGCTGTTGCTGCAGTAGGAGATTGACCGAGGCACCTTCTGTGAAGTGTCTCGACTTCTTCGATTGACAGCAACTTTCCCAACAAGTGGAATATCCAAAAGAAGTATGCCGCCCAAAATAGAAAATGACATGCCAACTGTCAGGAACAACTCGCAAACCAGCTAGGATCTTCAGCCGCGCATCAATGCCCTCCGTTTTCTCTTCCAGAACCGTGTTTGGCTTCTCTCGAAACAACTCAGTAGAACGCCCTGATGATGTTGTCATCTTGAGACTCCTCTGTGATGTTCCACAGCTCATCTATCCTTTCTGCTGGCCCTGCTCGCTCTTCGAAGGTCTCGCCGATCCTCAGAACGCAGGAGAATGCAACGTTCCAGCCGTTGACTCCAGCCGCGTAGAATGCTTCAGATGCTGCCGCTTCCCTACTCCCGCACTTTACCAGCTTGTAAATCTGCCTGCCGTTAAAGTGTGCTCCATGGATGAAGGGGTCGCTTGCTTGACACGTAGACAGGACTAGGTAGTAAACGAGATGGCATGAGTCCAAGGCCTCGGATTTTTCATCAGTGCATTGATGGCAAGCCCCAGTATACTCGCCATCTAGAGAATGTTCAGCGGTACAATCATAGATATCGACATCCGTTGGTGTTGTCAAGGCTGCTGAAGCCCATACTCTTGGTGTCTCAAGGCTGACTGGTCGAGAGTTCTGAAGTACTGGTAGTTCGTCAGGTTCGCAGCCAGATAACTCGAGCGCCGACATGTTCTTGAGGAGTGCTCTTCCCGGCCTTTCATACCAGACTTCCGGGTCTCCATATTGAATAATCCATTGGTATTCGGCAAGATCGGCAGTATGTGCACGGTGCATGGTAGTGAAGACATTCCGTCTAAATGGGGTAATCCGAACCACGCGGTCTGTTTCAATGACAGTATCCCCAGAGTAGCGAATCGGTATCAAGGCGCTATGGCTGGAAACGCTTTCGGGAAGAGTTGTGGAGTCTTCAATTGGCGTTCGGCCTCCAAAGCGATCACGTACAGTATCCACTACGACCATTCCTGGTGGTGGAGGCGGCAGCGGTGGAGGAGGCGGCTATCATGTCAAGGTTAAATTCTGTCAGTTTCGAGCAATGATTGAGTAATAGACTTACTGGAGGTGGAGGAGGTGGTGGTGGCGGTGGGGGAGGCGGTGGGGGAGGCTGTTTACTCGTAGGTTAGGTCGATTTCATCAAGTGGAAAGGAAAGACTAGCTCACAGGAGGTGGAGGCTATATTTCAATTGTCAGCTCTTACCAAAATATGGAGAGATGATGAACTTACTGGTGGAGGAAGAGAATCATTGAAGGGTGGTATTCTCTCATTTCTCATATATGGAGGCTCCGGGTTTGGAATTGACTGACGATATGACCAAAAAGGCTCTGGGCGACATGGAGAGTTCGATCTACAGCTTATCTGTCCGTAGTGGCATTTTAAAGGATGTTTCGCGCATGATCCGAGACGGCATTGTTCTTGTCGCGGAGTCTGCCCTGAATCTTGAGGAAAAGGGCTCATGCCCGAGCGGTTTCCTTGTTTGGCCCTAAGGGCCAAATTGCAGGTTTGATTACCTGGTGAAGGCCCGCACTGATTCAAATGAAAAGGAGGAGGATCAGAAGGTGGAACTTCATCAAGTGCTATTGTCTTTGGCCGCGGGCCATGCAATCTTGCTTCAGGAAGACCATGCTCAGATGGAGGAGAAGCGATGACAGTCATAGTCGGTTCTGGACCGACTAAAACAAGGTCATCATTCTCCATGTTGCGAAGCTAGGCCCTCAGAGTGACTAGAAGAATGTTTGAAAAAGAAGGGGCAAAATGCCTCTGAAGTTCGTATAGAACTGAACAGTAAGATAAAAGGGAAATTCAAATTATATACAGCATAATGAAGCAACAGCCCGCGTCCCTGCCGCGACTCGTTGACAACATAGGCTGCCTTGGTTCCGCATCCTGAGCTTCAGCAGGGCTACCACTCGGGTGTGATTTAATTGTCACCCTAGCGTCGTGGATGTCTGCGTGTAATGGAAGTGAGGCTATGTGTTTTCTTTTAATTGAATAACGAAGAAGAAACGAACAGCTGCCAGGGTGTAACAGCTGCATGCCATATATGTAGTCATCGATACGGTAGGAGGCTTGACTGCAAGCCAATATTAGCCAAAGGCGGCCCTATAGGCAATGATCGGCGGACAAACTGCCCATTCTATCACCACCAGGTTAGTTGACCCAAGCCGTTGGCACTTCAGGAGTGACAACGTGCAACGCCAAGATTCATCGACTTGGTGTTGCGATGCTGCGGAAGCGATGCCTCTCAGTAATACCGATTCAAGTTCGCAACTGAAATACATGTCAGTATACGCTTGGAACAATTGTCCCTCCTCCCGCCCGGGGCTGTAAAGGCACGGAGGCTTGATTATCCGATATGCTGACAACAGCAACGACAGCATAGACCCATCCTCAATCTGAAGCAGAGTCGTTAGAGGCCTGCTGTTCTTTAGGCCAGACTTCAAGGCAAAGCGCCTCATTCCGGCATAATCAGACATACTGCGGGTCCGCAACAGGCTGAAGATTTCTCCAGCGACCCCGCTTGGAGTCGTATGACAGGAAGGGCATTGGTGTTTTACAAGATCAAATGGTCCAACCACGTTGTACACACTTGATAGTTGATGTATTACGGAACACGTCTTGTAACGTCTCTGGCCAGCTATGTTAGCTGCTGAACTGACAGAGGATCGCGTGAGATACCCATCGAGGTGCCAGAGTCAGTTTGGTTATCACCGGGGCCGTGTCGAATAGAGATGTTTAAAAAGGTGAGGCGGAAGCCCCCAGAGGAAACTAGCATCTCCTCTTGGGTGTTCTTACTAGGATCACGAGTGATAAGACACGACACTGCTTCGGGGGATTTACTTCATGCCGAAGCCGGACTTGCTTGGTTCAGAATCGGGCTTCCCGAGTCATTGGATGCCGTCCTGATTTGTGGAATGGAGACTATGATAACTCATACCATAGCTAAGGTCCCTCTGACCCCCAGGCTAGAATGCCCCATTTCAAAGAGTATCTCATTTTGATTTGGGTTTGGGTCAATTGGATTCATGCATGCGAGGAGGAAAAACCATTAAGCGTAATATAGAAGGATGGTTCTCCGTTCTATTGGTTGAGAGGCCACTATCTGGATTCCATCACCAGAAGAAACTGTTCGAACTAGGTTACTGCAGCATGCATTCGAGCGATCCGAAGTAAAACCTGCAGACGGAATCCCGAGATCGGAATGCGGTGAGTACGATAGGCTTTACACTCATGTAGTTCAGCATATATCCACAGTGCCAAAAACATCTGGGTCCAGCTCCTATGTCCAGCCTTCGGAAGCGAGAAAACGAAGCGTCCGAGGAAGAGCCTACATTTTCGAGAGCCTTGAATTTTGATTGTGGGACATTTAGCGAACGGCTTTCCTGTGCACCGCTTCATGAGTCAACTTGCGGTGTAGCATGCAGCATTACCCGCATCGGGCGAGGCTCTGCAGCGGTAAAACCCGTTATCTTGAGATCATTAAGCTGAAGAATGTAGTTAGAGATATTCCAATTATCGTAGCAATACTTCAAACTAAGGCATTCATAATGCGAGTGTTGAAGAAAAGGACAATCTCACTGGAGAACTTAACGCCTACCTGGCTATATTTTATGGGTCCTGCGGCTGACGTATTGTACCTGCATAACCGAAGCGGGAAGCGCAAGGCTGCTTCAAGTTGACCGGTTTTTGATGTCATCAGAAGAACCTTCCAGCAACATCAAGTGTTCTTCAGCTGCACGATTTACGAATGCTGAAAATTTCCCTGCAGCTGAAGGAGCTCTGCGAGACATGAATGTAGGGCTTCAGATAATGTAGCCTCAGCTTCGGGTCCATTGAGGATTTGGCCCGCGAAGAATGCCATATCAATAAAATTCATTTGATTGATTGCATTGCGATAGAAGATCAAGATAGTATTTGGAAGGGAGGATGTCAATTTGGCACTTTGTTGTTGTTGAATGGATGAAAACGAAGGAGAGTAGAACGGAAAAGGAAACGAAGGAAAATAGGTTAAATATTTGTTCGACAAGGAAAGAAGAAACTGGTGATCGTCAAAGGAAGTGACTTTGAGGGTATGGATCTATTACCTTTCATGAGACCATGAGAATGAGGCGAAATAGTACCATTTCGCGAGAGGAGGACTGGGATGTGCACAAGGATGACGGACCAAAAGGAACTGGGAAAGAAGCATGGAAACCTGACCCAGCTTCTCAGCAACAGATGTTGATATGTTTAGAACAACCTTTAGTGGGATGAAAGTGTGAAGGAGGTTGAAACAAGATATTGCTCTCATCAATAACGACTCTCAATTAGGCTTAGTGTAACGCCAAGATCCAATCCGATTGACAAGGTGCAGGCGTCATTTCCAAAGCTCAAAACCAAAGTTTGGCAACTCACACGCATCGAAACTCCGATAGCTACATTCGCAACTCGAATACCTCTTATATACAATCACAGCAGTCATGGCGAACGGGTCCGGCTTCTTCCCTTTCATCTACCCTGTTTAGCTTTAGTAAGCTAACGTTCCGCAGCTGGAGTCCCATAATCGGCTTGGTTATCATTGCCATCTTCTGTGGTGCAGCTTGGTTTGCTGCTCCGAAAGGAGAGAATCAAACGTCAGTACCCTTATAGACGCGCTCTCCTCGTCGCCCTGATTGCGACTGTCTACACGTCGATTACACCGTGTCCTCGTCGCGTATTACCGACCGCATAACTCGGCCTCGACCCATGATATTATACATACATAATACCCAATGGATATGCTGACATTGTGGGATTAGTGTCTGGCGCTCAACTCTTATTCTGTCCGCGGTGTCCTGCTACCTAATGTGGGGTAAGTTTCGCGCTGTCTCATAAAACTACCCAATACCTTTCAAAGCAGCATATTTGCTTTCACATAATGCAAAATGCTTGGTGTCACTCGAGATTTTTGTATCTAGATAGGGTCTTATCTGACGCCTATTTCATCGCTCCGAGCTTTCACTGCTCTACCACTTTCCAAACAATTAGCTGACTCTACTTCTATTCACAGCAATAACGTTTCTCGCGCAATGGCACCCCCTCATCTCCCCGATTCGGTACGATATCCGACCTGAGAACGAACTGCGCTAGCAAGCTTGGGGACTGAAGGAGAGTACATGATATGATCGAGCTTGGTCCATTGGGTATTGGAAGTGTCGGAACAAGGCGACTAATTTACATCTGACATGCGTGAAAGCCTGGGAGAATGGATGTCTCTGCAGGCTAGGAGAGCTTGCTACGTAGACCAGAGGCCCTCTGTTGTATTAAGGAATGGAAGGACTTTGGAGTTATCTCGGCGTGGTTGGGGTTGTATCCTATATGTACATGAGTCCACATCATAATTGCTCATTTGATCACACGGGTCAAGTGTCACTACGCCTTCATGTGGAGAGATACCGAACCTAACTAGTGCCACGGTCCTACCTCTTCAGCTGTTGAAGCTTGAAGCTTCGCAGCTGGAGTCGGATATAAAACCCTTGGCATTCGAAACTCCGAGAAATCTCCCCAGCTCCAACAATGCCACGATCTCACCCCAACTTCCCAATGCCAATCTGCATAGAATGCCGTTACCCCGTCAAAACGCTATACACCACCTACAGCAAAGCCGATGACCGCTCCTTGGGAAAAGGGGTACGGCTAACACAGTGTCCGCGCTGCGAACGCTTCGCCGATAAATATGTCGAACATGATTTCGTCGTCTTGTTCATTGATTTGGTATTGATAAAGCCTCAGGTAAGCGCATATCTGCTTCTTCCACAATCTAATTACTAGATTGAATGACATAGGTGTACAGACATCTCCTCTTCAACCGCCTCGGCCGTGACGACGACAGGTTCGACGTAGGACCCACCGCACCAACCGTATGCTAGATAGTAACTAACTAATTGTTGGTTCAAGCGCTCCATAGTCCGCCTCGGCATCCTCCTCCTCCTCTTTGACGTCTATCTAACCTGGGCCCGAATCGAGAAACTCGCCCTTCCGCTCACCTCTGCACACCACCCCTCCCACTCCTCCCCTCCATCCAGCTCAAACACCTCTCTTACCACCGAGGCGCCCATCACAAACGCGCTCCTCCTCCAAGCCCAGCCCCTAATTCTCCAGTACCTGTTCTTCCTCTTCCTCGTAACCCTCTCCACACTAGCATTCCATCTACCAATCCGCGTCCTCTGCCACATAACTCCCTCCCGTATCCCCTCCCTCCTCCGCAACCCTTGGTCCCGTTTCGTACCTTACTACCCACACCCAACCCCGCTATCCACCGCCCTGCTTGTATCCTCCTGCACAAAGCTCTTCCCCATCCTCCTCATAATCTGGGAATACGATTTACCCAGCTCAGCAACCGCAGTGAGTTGGGCGGTGATCGTGAATAATGTTGCGGCGCTGGAGATCTTGATGGATTGTGGATATTTGAGGGCTGGGGTGTTGGTCGGGATAGGGGCTGGGTTGAGAAGTGTCGTTGCAAATTTTGTGTTGAGGACGATGGGATTGGGGACTGGGTGGGGGGATGGGACGGCGGGGTTGGGGGACGTGGATAGTTTGGTGGGTTTGGGGAGGGCGGCGGGGAGGTGGTTGGGTGAGGTTGTGCCCGGGTTGCTGGGGAGGGTATAGGAGTTGGATCGGGGGTTTGGGGTTGACTGTTTGATTCCGTAGAAATTAATCTTTGGAAGTCGGAGATATTATGTCCTAGTATTGTCCGATCATCAATTTCTATCATGGTGCCAGGAGTGTTGGGAGAGGACTAGAGCTGACGCCTCAATTCAGATCAACTGTAGTAGTCTTGGTAGGCGCATTTGATGTCCGAATGTCATGAATTTCATATTTAGATCATGTCCACTATCTACCTTAGTAGGTTCCAAAATTCTGTTCGAAAAAATTCCTCCTACTCCGGCCCTAAGTTCCCACGCCAGAACCGTTCGTCCCAAAGGAATGCTATACCCCCAGTGTTCCGTATATAAAGTAAAGTTGTCTGAAATCTTAAGGAGCCAGCCATTAAATGTCAAAAGCAACCAGGAGAACATCCTTGTATGTATCCAGATTAAAATCCATCAGTCGAGCTGAAGTCCGTGGAAACGATATTGATACACAGCGAAAAGACAAAATGGTAAAAAAGATTCGTGAAAATCGTAATAAATCATTCAAGTAAGAGTGGCCATCATAGCAGCGACCAGCTTCGGATTTGGCGGTCCCTTCGCTATCCAGAACATCAATTCCGGGGTCAATGTGCTGAGCGGACAAGGGCTAACCTACCCTTTCGGTCCTTTTCGACGCGGACAACCTCCCTGCGAGGTTCTCGTCTCTCAATGATCTCGTAGTCGCCTTCACGTTCGTACTTCAGCATCCGCCGCTCAGTCTCCAGGGCACGGATTTCGTCTTTAATGTCACGCTCTGAGCGGACAACTCGTCGCTCTTCTGGGACGAGAACAGTCAAAGGCCCACCGATATGGTTGGACTCTTCGATGCGTTCCTCGAATACTTCGTGGCCGTGGCGGGATGGTGACGAGCTACGGACAGACTGGGCGTAGTGCACACTAGGTGCGTGACCTGGTGCATGGCTTGGCGCGTGAAAGCTTGGGGCTGGTGGTGGAGGAGCGTGATGTACGCTAGGCGGTGGTGGAGGAAGAAGTTCGGGAGCCGCTGGTGGTGGTGGTGGTGGTTGATTGGTAGTCTCTCTCTCCTCGTAGACGTAAGTTGTTTTCTCTGCGACTGTTCTTCAGCGATGGAGAAATTGGCATGGGAAATATCCTCTTACCATCTTTATAGTTCTCACTGATCTTGATGATTTCGTCAATCTGTTCCTTTTCGAGGGCCCGACGAACAATGATGAAGTCATCCTAGACAAAGTTAAAGAATAATTCAAGCGTTGATGGATTCGCCTTTACCTCTTCCTCGAAGGGATAGCCGAGTTCAATGACGGCCTGCTTCTTAACTAGACGCTTGGGCATTCTCGTCTTGCCCTTCCGGCCTGCAATTGATATTCGGACAGGAGAAACTTCTTCAAAACTGGAAGATGAGGAGCTTCGTGCTGATCGAGCGCTGCTCCTCGCGGCCCGGCTTCCGCTTCGTCGGTGAGTGCTCTTCTCTCTTCGCACCTCAACCTCGCGGTAATTCTCCCTTGGCGAGGAATCTCTGTAGTGAATTTCTTCGTAATCGTCCTCTCGGAAACGACGGCGTGAAGGTGATCGACGTCGCTCACGAATAGGAAGGGGGATGGGGACATTGGTAGGGGGTCTCCATTCCTCCCGTTCCACATCACCGTATCGGGGCAACGGTCGTCGATCGAAGGTGTCGAGTGAAGATTGCCGTCGGATATACTGGGGACGGGCAGGACGTCTCACTGCAACGTCGACATCCCTCTCAACTATGGACTTGCGACGATAAGGTGCGAGGGTACGATTGGCGACTTCGGATGCAGTTGGTTCGTCGAGAAAATCAGTTCGATGGCGGCGAGGGCGGTCGAAGCGCTCGTCTTCGTAGAATCGTTCACGTTCGGCGACTTGAGGCCCACGACGGTCGTATCGCTCGTCGAAGTCTATGTCACGGTGTCCTCGTCCAGAGCGCTCGTGCTCTTCGAAGCGTAAGTGGTCATGCTCATAAGGACCTCCACGACGGCTCATGCGCTCGAATTTATCGCGATCCCATCGCTCGCCACGACGAGGTGGATCATTGAAGAAGCCAAGGTCTCCTGTGGAAGATCGATACATGGTTGACGTGGTTATATTGCAGCTGTCACAACGCTTGACAGCTGGGTGATAACGTCAACGTGAGGCGGGGTTCTCGGGTAATGAGCTCAGGGGAAAGTGAAGAGAGTGGTGATGGAGAAGCGGTGAATTGAAGACGGAGGGTTTTATTTGAGATAGGGCGTTAACAGCGAGTGGGCAGAAACTGGCAGGTGGTCAGGGAGAGTGGTGAGGAGATGGAGTTGGCGGTGGTGATGTGGGCTGCGGCCAAGTTCCTCATGTGGATACGGCAGGGCATCGTCATCGGCTGCATTCTGAAGCCCTGCATTTGCTGGGGTTCAGGTCGCACCCGTGACTGGCGGGATTTATTTAGCGAGTCTATCAGGCGTCAAGACCGTCTCAGAGTTCATGCTGCGAAGAAGACGGTGAAGGCTTGAATGCAGCAGAAACGGTTTTTGGGCACTGTTGGGCGAAAGACAGAAACTGCGGCGAGGGACGGTGGACCCAATTGGGCAACCACGATGGGTACTTTGCACGTCTCCGGTCAGGACCCAAGGATATATCGGCATTGGGTTGTTCTATTCTATACAGGTCACCCTTTCCTTCAATCTTCTGACCGGCTGTAAGGTCTAAATCGCAATGGGGAGGATCCATGCAGTGACGTCAATGGCGGTGGTACGACGCCAGGGCTGATTGGTGGCCCCAGCTTCGCGCCCATCTCACTTATTGGGCAGATGCATTCACCACCACCATTCTCCTCACTCCACAGTACACATCGTGGCGCCAATATCCCTTTTGGCTCATCTGTGGACTTGATGCTCTTCTTAAAGCCTCTGCCTATGGCCTTGGGACTGACCGACGACACTGAGAGCCAAGAGCTTCGAATTTGAATAGTCGGCATGTTGCAAAATACAAATAAGGCAAAGAGGCACGCAGAGATCCGATGACAACCACCTCAACTTGCTATTCCTTACAAAGGAACCGCATCTGAACACTGCATGGCTCACTTCACTCACCTCACCTGGAATCGGCATCCGAATCCAATCAGCATCGAAATCTGAACTGACCTCCACCCCACGACCGGACCGTGGTCGCGATCCTGGGCAGTACGTAGCTCAGCCTTGAGCAGCGTTTCTCCCCATGGAGAAGCTTTGATTGATACGTCGACCTCTCCGTTTGCCTGAAATCTTCAATTTTGAACGCGGCAGTCACAGCTGGACATGCCACCAGGTCTGGGTATGTGCCCTCAAGGAGCTCTGTTGCGGGTTCAATTGCAAGCCTTCGTGTCTAGTAGAGCTTCTTCTTGTTAGAAGTACCCCCCAAAAAACTTTCCTGGGTGGATGGGTTGCCAATACGCCATATGAGGAATTCAAATCCCGGTATTGAAGCGAATCAAATGGCATTCTCTAGTCTTGTCTTGCTAGCTAAGCTATTTAGATTTGTCTACGGTTGTAATCAGAGCGCGATGCATTGCTAGCCATATAATGCTTCTTTTTTCGGCTTTAATAATTGAAAGCCTCTCCTCCAATTTCCTTTCTATTCTCGACATCCAGCATATCGACCACGATATCACTATGTTATCCCGGAATGGTTTGGTGGGGACCGGCATCCATCTGGGCAGCCGTAATGGAAATAGTTTGAGCAGCTAATAAGTACTGGAATCTCGGAACTACACGGAAGTCAGCTTAAATTCCTCTTTGATAGTCACATGGTAGTGTAGTATGGTATAGAAGTGCATTCTCCCAACCGACTAATTCCAGCTTCTCTGTTCTGCCTTAATTTTGTAGTTTTTAGTCACTCGCTTGAAAAGATCAGCCAAGAGGAAGCAGCTTCTGGCACCAGTTGCCCTTGGCCTGGGAGCCTTAGCATATCTTTTAAAGCGGGGCAACAATAAGTGTTGCTTTCGATTGACCGGTGCTGGCAACATCTCTGGACACGTTGGGCAACTTAGAGACGGAACAGTTCAGATAGGTGGTAGCAGCGTGCCATCTCTCTTCTGTCTCGACAAGACCAATGGTTTCTTGACAGACTCTTGGGGCAGAGTATGCGGCATTGGTATCCACCAGGCCAGCTGACGTGCAAGGATACTATTTACGGCAAGTGCCAGCTCTTTGCTTGTTATTAACAGACATTGATGCAATTTAGAATTCACTGAGTTTCGCAGAGACAGCACCAAAATCGTTTTCAAGGGCACTCCACATTACTGAGCTTGCTCTGCGGACATCTATGGCGAATACAACCTTTTCACAAGACCGGCTTTGCATCATCGAGATTGTGTTCTAGTCACAATAAGCTGGTCCGGGAGCTGTATGCAGCAAATCTCTGCCCATGAGAAGCGGAATTTAGACTGTACGAAATACGATGAGTGCTTTAAGGTTCCGGGGTGTCAGATACCCGGGGTGCCCAAGTCTTGGTACGCAGAGAAGAAGATATATAACTCCGAACCTACTAATGATAACAGCTAAACTGCACTACGCTAGACTCAAGCCCCGGTTAACTCTCCCCAAGAATGGGGATGGTGCCCAGTGCATTCCGCCTGTAAGTTGTTTGTTTGGCATCTCTGAACAAATTGCTGAGCTTCAACCAGCCACCGCTGCCGCCACCCAATCAAAACTGCTTGTGGTATGTTGAATGCTGTAAGAAACTGGAATGCAAGCTGCCGTCAGATATTCTGAAGCCATGCCGAAAGCTAGAATACAAGCCGCCGCCGCCGCCGCCGCCTCCACCACCTCCTCCGCCTGCGCCTTCCCCTGCTCCATCATTAATCCTTTCTCCTTCTTTTTACGACATTACTCACCTCCATATAGCCCCAAACACCCAAATATGACTAGTCGTGGTATGATCAATGCCGTAAGAAACCTGAATGCAATCTGCCGTCAGACATCCCGAAGCCCTGCTGGAAGGCAGACTACTAGCCGCCTACTACTTCTCCTTCTCCACGACCTCCACCTCCTCCGCCTCTATCACCACAAGTATACCGCATCTTTCTTCGTTTGGACATAGATTTAACTCATCATTTAGCCACCACCCCCATCCAAAAATGGCTGCTCATGGTATGACAAGTGCTACAAGAAACCAGATTGCACATTGCCGTCAAACATTCCGAAGACATGTTGGAAGCCAGACTACAGGTCAGCAACTACTTCTCCTCCACCGCCACCACCAGATAATAAGTGCAGGTGATTTGACGAATGTTATAGGAAGCCTGATTGCACATTACCGAAGTCCACGGACATTCCCCAACAGTGCAGGAAGAAGGAATATTAATCAGCTTCCAGGACCCCATCATTTACAAGTTCACCGGGTAAGCCTACTAGTTACAACCAAAACACATGCGGCACGAAGAACTGCGAGATGCCCAGTTCGTCCTTGGGGACAGAACCTAGCTCGTCCATCGAGAGTGAGCCCACTTCTTCCATCTGGACGAAACCCAACCCTTGGGCAAATTCGACTTGGTTAAAGTCAACTCCCATAGCCCTACCAGCGAAGGCATTCATGCGAGGAGGATGAATCCAAGTGCGACGAACGCGACCAGGAGAAACACGGCACAACTCCGCGTCCGGCCCCGCAACCTTGCGACTGCAAATTCTACCTAGACTGCTATAATGACGTCTATTGTCAACTCCCGAAAGATAGCCCGCCTTACTGCTGGAAACCAGAATACGAGCCTAGCAATGGACCCAAAGCAGGACTTCAAAGAGAACAGCAGCGGCCATGTCGAGGAGTGATATAGGAAGCCCGATTGCCTCAAGCCCAGGGAGATCCACAAATACTGCTGGGAGAACGAGTACACGAACTGCCCATATAATCCAGAGGCCCAATGAAGTTGGTGGAAACCGGGCTGCAAACGAAAGAGATGGCACTCTGAAAGCCAAACCAGCCATCACCCACGCCAACTCCAACACCAGAGAATACGGAACATCTTCAACCAAGTGTGCCGAAGACTACCAGTTGTGCCCTACCCCTTCGAAGACACTAGAACCCCCAAAGACAAGCCCGTATTCGTCTGACCAACATGGTCAAAAACCGACCCCAACACCATTGCAGGCTGGCGGAAGCTACCGCAGTACAGTGCCCGAAGAATCTTTCAGGGGCCTACGTATAAAACCAGCTAGTCTAATCCGTTGACACTCACCAGCCAAAACGCTCATATCCTGCTTCCACCCACGTCACCCTCTGTGCTGGCATTTCATCAGTCTACACCTTCAAATATCCCCTCCTCCTCAACCGGCAAAGAGTGCGAACTCTTTTTTCTGATGCGTTTAGCCAAACAGCTGGCGCAGCAAAAGCTCACATTTAATGGTAAGGGTGAACTGGAGGGAGACAAGCTGGACGCTGCGGGGGGTGCTGGGCAAAGGTATGATTCGTTTCCGGAGAAGACTAAGGATTTAATCCACTTTGACATGATGTATGGAAAAGATTGGGTGGTGTAGAGTGGGGAATGTAGGCCTGGTACTGTGAGCTATGCGGTTAAGGGAAAAGGTGGGTTGTGCATGGAATATGATCAGCTAGGGAAACAAGGGAGCATGCAGCCGGTAGGGTTGTACATCATGGCTTGCTAAATGTAAGGGCCTCCCGCGCCTATGAACATTGCTCCAATGTTTAATGGTGCCGAACCGATAGCGTCGGGATGAAGTTGATGCTACGAACACTCTTTTGAAAACGACCAGTAATGACGAGTAATGATCATCCTCCTTTGTGAATGAAATGTTAGAATAACGAAACCGGCTATCCCTCCTATCTACATTTTATTCTCAGATTGATTGTATTCGTAATTCCTAAACCCCGCCACCTTTCATTTCGTCCACTGTTTCAGTCCCAGATTCTAGATAGCGGATGGAATATCTTCAACCACGAATCTAAATGCATTACCTATGACATGGCTATCACGCAACTTAATATGGTCACAGCAATTTAATTTTTAAGTTCAGCCCTCTTTGTATCACTTTCCGTCTCCAGACGGGTGTGTGTCGCTTTCTGCTTCCAGGCTGGATCTCCCTCCTCATTGCCTGTCCTTTCAATGTGATAAATGGATTCAAAGATGAATTTGAAGTATATCTTATCAATAACCTCGATTCAAGTCTCACGTCCCATCCCTTTAAGGGATGATGTGTTACACTTTGAAAAACTTGATCCGCATCCCCGTCCGGACTCCGACTATCCTCCATGAACACAAGAAGAAACATATCGCGCAATTCGTGCGATTCCAGATCATTTTGCACGGTTTGTCCCATCTTAACCCGCGCATTGTTAAGGATAACCGCCATAGGCTTACTCCGCATGAACATTGTCGCAGCCGGCCACTTGAAGAGAATAACATCCTCCTTGGGGCATCATCGTCCTCCTTGTTGGAACTTTTGCCCCTATCCATCGAACCCCACTTCATCTCCCACTAGCTATCCATTTTGCATATCTCGAAGCTTGTCCGTCTCTTGGACCCCGGACCCCGGACCCCATGATTCCACTCTCCTCCCAAGCATTTGAAAAACCGGCCTCAAAACCCTATCATGCCACTTCTCCAACATTTTCATATCCTTGCGCAAGACCTTGTTTCCATGCGGGAATATGATGAAATAATCTGTTTATGGGGCGCCGCCGAAGTGCAGGCGTCATTCAGTGCCTCGTTTGAGACAAGGTCATGATTCTTGTCGCGATTGAGCACCCAGTAGATGTATCGTTTCTCGTCCCATGATAAAATTTGTTCGAGCTACGGGGTGCAGGTAGATTTGATGTTGCGGGTTACTGCCAGGCTGGCTGCTAGTGCGAATGTGTGTTTGATTATGTATGAGCGGGCTTCGCTTTTGAATGCTGTTGCAAAGGCTTAGAATTTCAGAGTCGAAGAAAGGATCGACATTTCTGTAGTTGATTATTAGAGCAGACGTGATAACTCGCTAGAAAATGCAGTTATGTCGTTTGATCAATAGTCATGGTTGTTGATGAGCGACGATACCACGTGATTTGCCAGCAACTTAGATGGAGGTATGAATTGTCGTGACGTACGGTAGATTCCCGTTAGGTCTTAGTACCAGTGCTTAGATATGATACAGATATGCTACATGCCACTCATGCATAATTTACAGTTCCTCAGCTCTTTTATCACACGCCGATTGCAATATTCACCGCGCTTCCTTATTTCTCTTCAATAGCCTTTTCAACAATCTTCTTCGCCTCCTCCGTATCCACCGGCCGTCCTTGAATCTCCCCCATCATCTTCCCCATAACTGGACCAAGCTGCAACTTCCCCCCTTTCACCCTCACCTCTTCAACAACCCTCCCTACCATCTCCTCAATCTCCTGCTTCCCCACTCTGGGAATCCCATCAACATACTCCCCCAGTACTGCAATCTGCCCTTTCTCCTTCTCCACCAAATCATCTCGTTTCACACTCTCAAATTCAGCAACAGCTTTCTGTGACGCGGCGATTTGCTTTAGGAGGAGAGACATCAGGTGTGCGTCGGTAGTGATGGGTCTTGGGGTTTTGGAGGCGTTTGTGATTTCGGCGAGCATGGAGCGCAGCACGGCGAGCCGAGGCTTATCTTTGGAGCGCATGGCCGTTTTGAGGTCTTCTTTTAGGCGCGGGAGGACGATGGGTTCGGCTTCGGAGTGGAGGCAGGAAGTGGTGAGGAAGGTGCGGCGGAGAAGCGATGACGCGGAAGGCAAAGCGCGATGGAGGCGAAGGAGTGACATGGTGGGTTTACGGTCTGTGTGAGGAGTTTGATAATTTTGGGTGGATAGAAAGGTCGAATGGATTGTCTAGTAAGCTCTCGTCTGGTGGTGAATGAGCTGCTGCAGGCGTAGACGGAATGGGATGAGCGAGTGAATACGGTAGGAGGAATAATAGAAAGTCAATTGAGTTATGTAATGAATAAAGATTCAACTTGGTCCTGCGCACTTTCTCTCCGTCTCTTTATTCAACTTTAATTGCGCAATTGTAGTCCTGAGACACCGTCGAGTTGTCGTTCTGTTTAATCATCCAAACCAAATTGTTTCGCTTACATAACCCAGCATTTTTCGACGCGTCCAAGCTCAGATCCCTGTCGTCTTGGCATCCATCTTTTGTTGTCCGTAGCTGTGAATGCACCGAAGCTCCATTCACGAGCGCAATTGCTGCGTTTTCTTTCCTTTCCTCTATCCAAACATATTATTTCGCCGCCATCATCCTGCGACCATACTAAACTCTATGTCTCCTCGCCGGCGCGTCGTTGTATAGACCTACACCTGCATTGACGCCTCACTCCTCTCACGAGGCCTCTGCGGCAATCGCACAGGACCCATCATGTCCTTCAGCATCCCTCCCGCGACTCCTCAGCGACCTACCCCTGGCGCCTTCATAAACACGCCTGCAACAACGAGGCCGGGCTTTTTCAGAGCGGCTTCTACCCAACAACAACCACCACCCGCACCCCTCCCAGCACAGGCACCAACCCTTACACCTATAGAACGCGCAGCGCGCACAATTAATGACACATTGGGGAGGGAGTCGCGGTACCCAGATCTAGAGACATACGTCGGACGTGAGTAGCTTTGGTGTATTGGTGCAAAAGGGATGCTAACTGACAGGCTCTGTAGAAGGCGCATCCGCCGAATACGACCTCTCCGCAAACCCAGCATGGACACCCTTCCAAAAACTCAGGACCTACGAGATTCCGGAAAGGATCTTCGACCAGGTCAACCACACTCAGATGGCCTCGTGCATGGGCCTCTTCGCAGAAATCAACCATGCCTGGGTTACAATCGATAACCAGCTGTACCTTTGGGACTACACGCACCCGAATCCCGAGTTGATTGGATATGAAGATCAGCCGCATACTATTACTGCCGTGAAGCTGGTAAAACCGCGAGCAAATGTCTGGAAAGCCTCCATCTCGCATCTTCTAGTTGTTGCGACGTCGAATGAAATGATACTCATCGCTGTCGAATGTCAAAAAGGGCCTGAGGGCGTTCACGCAGTTTCTTTGTTCAAGACTGGCATGCAGGTGTCAATCAAGGGGATACACGTCAGCTGCATAGAAGGCTCGCCTAAGACAGGACGAATATTCTTCGCCGATGGAAGAGACTCGGAGGATATCTACGAGCTCAACTACCAGCAAGAAGAGAAGTGGTTCTCCACCAGATGCAGCAAAACCAACCATGTCCGGAAATCCGTTACTCTGCCATCGATCGCGTTCATAGCAGCTCCAAAACACGACCACGTAGTCCAGATGGCCATTGATGATACCCGAAACCTGCTCTATGTACTATCTTCTAATTCGACGATTCGTGTTTTCCACATGAAGATGCCGACGACTTTGGAAATGTCTTTAGCGCGAACCCTGGTTACTATCAAAACTATGTGCGGTCACATGGTCCGGCAAACCGAGCTCCTCTTTGGCCGTGACATGAAGATTGTTGGAATTGACCCAATCTCAGCGCCAGAAGCTAATCAGCTGAGCCTGATGGCTACAACTTCGACTGGATGCAGGATATTCCTGAGCACCACGTCAGCCGGGTACTACAATGACAGCACGGCCGCGCCGACAAGTATGCAAGTTCGACACATCAGGTTTCCGCCACCGGACACGCAGACACCAAGCCAGGTACCAACGAACCAGAGTCAACCATATCAAGGTTCAGCATCCTCTGCCGCTGATTCGCCAGCCCTGATACGGACAGTCCAGGCTTATAGGTATGCACCAGGGTCATTTTTCTGTTTTGTGCAGAAACCAAATGAACACAACCATATCGTATTTATGTCAGCCCCACATCCAGGACGTATAAGCCAACCGCAGGATCCATCGCAAGGACCGAAATACGCTGAGACAGCTCAATCCCTCACGCTTGGCGGTATTTTACAAGATATTGGTCTAGTCACAGAGCCGTTCTCAGCAGCCAATACTCCAATCGGATTTGGAAATGAACTCGCCGTTCAATTTGACAAGCCTCTCAGCGAATTCGCCATTCTCACGCATACCGGAATTGAAACCGTCCGCAGGCGAAGATTAGTTGACTTGTTTGCGGCTACCATCAAGTACGGCGGGGGTGACGAAGGTGTCGAGGGTGACCTGCGCAAAATTGCAAGGCAGTATGGGCGTGCAGAGACGGCCGCTACAGCTCTTGCGGTTGCTTGTGGTCAAAGTTCAGATGTGGGGCCAGACTCTCGGATCGCTAAGATCAGTGATCCGGAAGTGCTGGAATATGCGCGCAAGGCGTTCATCGAGCTGGGTGGTAAGGCTCAGTTGAACGAGAACTCGACGTTAGAGGGACTTACGGTTGATAATGTCCGGCCATCGCCGCGTCACGATGGTATTGCGCTATATATCTCTCGTCTGGTTCGTTCCATCTGGCGATCACCTATCATCAAGGAGACGAAGAAACCAACTGGCCCAGTTCTTGAACCGACACATAAGACTACGAAACTGCAGGAAATCCAACGTGCTCTTGTTCAGCTGCAGGAGTTCTTGGATGTGAACAAATCGTTGATTGATGGCCTTGCGGGACCGGAGGCATTGGGTCGTGTGACCTCGAGGCAAGATGAAGTAGAATTGCAGGGTGAGAATCGAGCACTTACGAGCTTGGTGCAAATGATCAACAATATTGTCGAAGGCATAGCGTTCGTGCTAGTTTTGTTCGAGGAACGCCTTGAAGAAATTCTCCTTTTACTCCCCGAGCGATCACGCGAACGTGTCCGACAGCTCACTTTCGAAGGTCTTTTCTCCCTCAAAGAAGGCAAAGAGCTCGCAAAGGAACTGGTCAAGGCGATTGTCAATCGCAACATCACGAAAGGATCGAATGTTGAGACCGTCGCGGAAGCGTTGCGGAGGAAATGCGGGAGCTTCTGTAGTTCCGACGATGTCGTTATTTTCAAGGCACAGGAGAATCTTCAGAAAGCGAGCGATACCGGGGTGAATGCTGAGAAGGGGCGAATTCTCTTGAACGATAGTTTGAGGCTTTTTGAGCAGGTTGCGAAGAGTCTGAGTATGGAGCATCTCACCGCAGCAGTGGACAAGTATATTGAGCTGGAGTTCTACGCCGGTAAGTAGAATTGTCAGTCAAGCGTGGACCTGCCACTTATTGTGCATTTCAGGTGCTATTAGGCTCGCGCTCAAAGTTGCCCAGGAAGTGGACCGAGGGAACAAGGCTCTTTCATGGATCAAGGATGGCCAGCCAATTCAGGATCCTCGTGAATCAGCCTACAACAGCCGGACAGCATGCTACGACCTCGTTCACAAAGTTATCCAAGCAGTGGACAGAGCATACAACACCCAAGGGCCTCAGATTGATGGCATACTGTCACAAATTTCCCGCCGAAAGATCGAAGCGTACGAGCAAATCAACAACTCAGACGACGAGGTCTTCCAGAACTATCTCTATGACTGGTATCTCGCACAGGGCTGGAGTGATCGTCTTCTCGAGATCAGTTCCCCGTATGTCGTAGATTACCTGCGACGGAAGTCGGACGGCGATGTCGCACATGCGGATCTCTTGTGGCGGTATTATGCCCACTATAGCCAGTACCTCGATGCTGCAGAAGTACAACATCAACTCGCGAAAAGCGCTTTTGATCTCTCTTTGGACCGCCGGATCGAGTATCTCAGTCGTGCAAAGGCTAATGCGTCAACGCGAGTTCCCGGATTCTCAGAGATGGGAGCCCGACATAGGCAATCAAGACAGGAGCTTCTAAGGAATATCACAGATTATCTAGATATCGCCAATATTCAAGACGACATCCTTCAAAAGATGAAGGGTGACCAGCGACTACAAGGGGAACGACGAACCGAAGTATTAAAATCCCTGGACGGTGCAATCCTGCCGTTGGATGATGTAAGTGCTTACATACTCTCAACTTTTTATCCAAAGTATTTTTTACTGATTTCATTACTAGCTTTATCATATGTACGCCGACCAAGCCGGCTACTACAACATCTGCCTTTTAATCTACCACGCTGCCGACTACCGCAACCTCCCCGACATCCGCTCCACCTGGACCAACCTCATCGACCAAACGCACAACCGATCCCTCGCCGAGGGCCATACCGCCCCCTGGGAACTTGTCGCTGAAGAAATCCGTCAAATAGGTCGACGCGTCAACATGAATGAAAACATCTTCCCAGTAAATGTCCTCCTACAAATGCTGCTCCAATACGATATCGAGCACTACAACCATGGGCCCGAAACAGCGAGGAGCGGGTTAGGTGGTTCTGGACCGGACTTGCAAGCACCGTTGGAGTGGCCTATTGAAACGTTTGTGACTCTGGAAGCACCGTTTGAGACACTAGTTGCGACGCTCGAGAGCCTGTGGTATAGTCAAGAGTACCCGTTTTCGGGTAGGAATAGGAAGTCAGTTGTTAAGTGGATGATCTATACGGTGGAAAAGTGGGCGGAAATTAGCAGGAGGCAGGGGATATTGTTTGGAGGGTTCGAGAATGCGATAGGTTTGGCGGATTGTCTGAGGGTCGTGCTAGGAGGAGGTGAATTGGGGAACAGCCATGAGGATCGCGTTTGGGCGGAGAGAGCGAGGTCTGTTAGGCAGCAGGTTGAGGAGGTGGCGAGGTGAGAGGGAGAAATTTTTTGGGAAGGATATTGAGAAGTGGCAAATGAGATGTAAGATAGGCCTTCTATTCATCGGTGATCTTAGGGATAGGAAACCTACTATTGAAAAGTAAGATTGGGCTGTTACCTTCACTGCTGTCCTGCTTGGCCCTGTGAAATTGGAATCCTTTTGTCTAGGCACCTACATCTGGTGCTACGAAACTTGATGTAGTCCCCATCACAGTCAGCGTAAAGCCGCACTCAACCTCTTGGATGCTTCCCACTCTTCCTAGACATAGACCTAGATATAAACCATGTGGGGTTAACCACAATTTCATGATACTAGTGTTAGAAGTGAAGCGTTGATTCACTTTCGGCAGTTCAATATTTCTGTAAGATCCTTCTCCCTCTCTCCTGCTCCAGACCATCTCCACAAATCTTCAAATCAATCAACTTCCAACTCAAACATCTCACAATCATGCCAAAGCGAGTGTCACAAACCACGCTCGACAACCGTATCCTGAAATAACGATGTACCGCGCCGCAGACATCTGAAGCCGACGAAGTCGGAATGTCCTATTCTCCTAGCTAAACTCTGCAACACTATCTACACCTGCGCAATAGACAACATCCCCCGAATTCTTCCCGTCGACAAGAATACCTCACAAAGAACGGCACAAATGAAACTCACGACCACTTCATCCTAGAACGGTTTCTCCCCACGTACCTCCCCCACGCTTCCTCCCGGCAATATGCTTCACCAAGCGTCAAATTCTCGAAGAAACCATCTTCATACCCCTCCGATCCCGGCGCTTCGAAATCATGAACAAACATTCCATAAATTCTCTTTTGGGTATTTCTGGAGAGGTTGAAGGGAGTGACAGGGAAGAATGAGTTTGGGGCAATCAAAGAAGTAACGGTTACGAGTAATATATTAAGGAAGGGTTGGAGAGAATATTTTAAGGAGTATGTGGGGAGGTATGAGGGATTAGGGTCTGTGAAGATGGAATTTGAGTACGGGCAGGTATATGAGCCGGAGTATAAGGATGGAAACGAAGACGAATCGAATGAAGAGTGGCGCGACGACTATTAGTAAAGACTTCGACCAGGTTTCCGAAGATGTTATCGGCACCTGTATAGCCGCGCTCTTCGCCTGCAAATCGCTGAAGCGCGTCGATGTTCTAGGCGACAGCTGGGATGACAGGTGGGTCGACAAGTGGTTATATGCGGACGACGAATTAGAGGAGCCTGATGACCTCTCCTAATAGAAAATCGAGGACGCGGCATTTTGAAGGGATTGCGAGGCCTCCTTGGTTTGATTGAGAAGGAGTTTAAGAAGAGAAATCAGAGGTGGAGGCCGGTACTGGGATGAATAGTAGGGCGTTGAAGAGACATCGTAGGGATATGTCGTGGCTCACTTCGGCATATAAAACTTCGGAAACCTAATGCAGGATAAAGGGTCATGGGTTGTGGGTTGTGGGTTGTTTGGGGAAACACCTTCACATTTGTAAATCCCTTTTATAGGCAACTTCACATACACCGACTCCTAGCTTTTAGGCGAAAGAAGCTATTAACAACCACAACAGGTTGGCTTTTCTTTTGTGGGGCAAATGACTGAAAAGGCCAAATGGGATCATTCACTAGAGGATATAAAGAAGGCTACAGTGAATGGAAGAAAGCTGAGAGATACCGGGGAAGCAAATACGTCCTTAAGACTGCTCAACTCGGAATATATTTTAGAGAAGCTGTGGTTCAATCTGATTGCATGATATATAATTTGTATCCTCAAAGCTCGAAAGTATTGACGGAGCGGGCGCACAACTTTAACACTCACAAGACAAATAATCTAATATAGGATGATTGTGGTAGTGGAGGGTGACTGGCCAAAGCGGATCAAGCGAGACAAACGAAGCAATGCAACCAGGCACGGTACTCTTTTGAAGCTTTCCACCGATTACTAAATCCACCACAGCCTCTCCTTACATAACTTTGTGTATGTATGTTTCCCCTACCAGTCTATATCCTGATCCAACTAGTCGTAGGATTATTGGAACTGGGTGGTCGAAGAGCATACAGTGGCCATCACCCAAATGGAGTACTCTCGGGCCAATACGAAGGATCCTGCATCGTATAGAAAATATCTTTCTTTCAACAAGCATATATATTCAGCGGCATGGCGAAATTTATAGGCATCTCCTCCTTCAGCTCGCTGCGCGAAGTGCTACTAGCCCTTCTGGTACCAAGTTGCTGGATAGGACAGGTCTTTGGCCGGATACACCATTTGCTAAAGGGAGCTGAAATGCAGCAAAATCTGCCAAGATTGGTAAGGGTTCCCGCGGTGATTGGAGAATAGAGATAGTAACCACCTGCCGTAATCGCTAAGCTTAGTTTGGATAACCTCTCTTGAAAGGAGAAGATAGATAATACCCTAAAGCACATTGCATCTTCGATTGGTTATTGATCTATGATATCACTGCCCGCCACACGCCTTCCGGGAATGAGTTCGACTGTGTTTGTGTGCTCGTCGATTCTATCGAACGTGAAACCGCAGATGTGCAAGATGTTCTTCCGCTCTAGCAATGACCAGGAGCCGGGGTATCCGGCAGATGCGCCGAAGAATGCGAGTTCATACTGAAGAACACTGATGGTGTACGTGTACCTTCTATTCCAAATCGGGATCCATGATGTATATTCCTGAAGAAGAGCATTTTCGGCGGAATGCCAAACAGCGGACAGAACTCGAAGACTCCCGGTGTGCTCTATGAGCTTGACAGCAAGTTCACGAAATATTTCTAACTCACATTTATAGTAACCTGGTTCCATTATTGGAGAGCCACTGACCATTGCGGCTGGCTGTCCTAATAACGCGTAGATATAGTCCTATGGATCGGATGGAGCTGCTCGCTAGTTGCGTCCAGTATATCGAGAAAGTCCAAAGGTGCGTAGATGTCGTCCTTGTCTCTGGTTCTAATGGTGTTTTGAATTCTGTTCGGAAATAGCGAGAAGACGTTCGCCACGCGCACATCCTGGTCGAAGTGCGAAGTAAAGGACCTGTGGCTTCCGAGCCGCTTGGTAAAGTGACATCAAATGGTCGAAGTCAATTTCTGTGTCTCCAAATAAGGCAAGCACTGCTCTACCCAACCCTGCCTCTTGCAATACCCATAGCCGAGAAAACCATGGCCATTTGAAGTAATTTCTTCAAGGTCAGACTAGAAGCAGTATGACTCGAAGTCGATACCGTCCAACATGGGCACCAGACCTTTGGTACCGTCGAAGGCCTAAAAGATATTTTCAACTAGAGTGGTGATATCTTCATCCGCTGCTTTTTCGAAAAATTTAAAAGTGATTTTAGGACCTAACCGAATAAGTGCCCCTCCACACTCGAATAGATGGAAGCCATATGTTTTACTTGATGTCCGCGCTCTTGATGATCTGATTGATTGATGCGTAACAGATCGACGTCGAGGAACAAACACAGCAAGTCCTCGTCGGCAAATCCTCGGGCCCAATGCATTTCCGATAGTCTCCTTAACTAAGGACCTGTTTGGTGCTCAGCTTCAGAAATCGGGTTTCTGGCGTGGCCGGTGCTCAGGTGGCGTACAAGGGTCGCTTTTTAGGTCCTTGGCTGAATCGTCGGCAAAACTAAAGGCCTGTTTGGCACACATATAGCCCAGAAATTATTGACTGTTCCAAATTACGACTATTTGTGTACCAACTCTTTACGTTGTAACATCCAGCGATTCCTTAGTAATATGAGTACTAAAAGCCCTATCCCTCATCGTCGATTGCACGAGGTAACTGCCCTGGCTGCTGCTGCTCCCGCCTCGCCAGCTCGAGATAGGTCTCAAACACGTGATAGCGACCGAAAAATAAGCTGGTCAGCGTCTCCCAGTCGCAGTGTAACGCCTAGTAGCCCTAAGGCACCCAACGTCTAATGGACTCCTAAGATGAAACAGGCTTTATTAGCAACTCTAGTACAAAAAGCCGTAGAAGATAGTCTCCAAGTGGACTCTAAGCACAAGAAGAATACCTGGAATGCGACTTTTAAAGCAGTTTAGAAAGTTTCAATAAACAAGTTAGTTACTATAAAATACTATAAAATTAAGTATAATACTTGTAAAACTAATTACACAACTTACTTAATATTAAACAAGCTATTTTAGTTACTTTATAACTAAAACTAGAGTTTTAATTATAAAATTAAAAAAAAAAATTTTAAAACTATTTTAAAATATATTTAAAAACTTAAAAGTTTTATTATAAATTATCAAATTTCAATATACTTTATTAGTAGCTATTTAATAGAGTTTTAATAACTAAAAAAATACTATTAGTATTAATAACTTACTTACTAGTAGTAATAGTAAAGTTTAAAAAAATTTAGTTAAATAAAATTTTATTATTATACTATTACTAGCTTTTTGTTAGTATTTAGAATTTAAGTATAAAAATTATTATATTTATTTAATTAAAACTTTTAAAATAAAATATTATAAACTAAATAAATACTTTAATTAAATTATAAAAAAAAATTAAAAGATAATTATTAAATTAATTTAAAAATATTTAAAACCCTTTAATTTTTAACTTTTAATTTATAATAATTAAGTTATTTAATAATTAGTTTTTTACTAACTATTTATAACTTTAAAATCTAGTTATTTTTATAAATAATAAGTTTAATAGTAATTTTATAAATAGTAAAATATTTTAAAACTTAGTAAAAAGTTTAAAATTTTAATATAAAGCTTTAATTAAAAAAAGTAAAAAACTTAAATAAATATTATTATTAAAGTAAAAAAACTATATATAAAAATTAAATAATAGTAAAAAAAAATTATATTAAATTAATTTTTTTTAGGTAATTTTCTTAAATATTAAATAAATAAAAAGTTAAAATTTTAAAGTTTTTATTAATAGTATAATATTAATTAATATAATTATAAATAGTAACTAATATATAAATTAACTTAATTTAAGTTTTAATTAAAAACTTATATAAATAATTAAATATTTTTTAACTATACTAAAAACTTTAAAATAGTATTTAACTATATTTTAAAAATTTAAATAATGTATTTTATAAGTAAGTACTTTACATAAGTAAGTACTTTACTTTAAAACTATTATAGTTAGTAATAATTATAAATAAAAGATAGTAAACTAACTAAAAAAGAATTACTAGCTATTAGTAAAAAAACATATATGAAAACTTAATACTAAGTAAAAAATAAAACAAATACTCTAAAAAACTAAGTAGAAAGTAAAACTTCTAGCTAATATTATTAAAGTAATTAATAGAACTAATAGTAAAAAAAATACGTAACGTTTTATATATAAAATTATAAATATAATATAAGTAATTAAAACTAATAAAAACTAAGTAGCTATAATAGAACTAAATAGTAAGTAAATTATAAATAGAAAATTTATTATATAAAGAGGATTTTTTTTTTAGCTTTTAAATAGTTTTTTTTTTATACTTATTACTCCTTTTTAAAGCAACTCTCTAGAATTGTTATGTAATAAATAAATTAAACTATTACTTATTATAATTTTATATTATTAGAATAATTATATAAGTAAGTTACTATATAATTTTATAAATTACTAAAGTATTTAATACAGTATGTATACATACTTACTATATTAAAAAATTTTATATATTATTTTTTATAATATAGTAACAAAAGTTATGTAATATACTATTATATAAAAACTTTAAATACATAAAAGCTATAAACTATTTTATGATATTATAAATACTTATAAATTTTATAACTTATATATAATAGTAGGCTTAAGTAGTTTAGCCTTAATACTAATATTATTTATAGTCTAAATTATATAGTAATAACAGGCACAAATTTTAAAGCTATAATAAATAGTTTTTAAACTTAAGAATTAAGTAGATATATAAGTGTATATATTAAATACTAAAGTCTAAGCACCTAAGAGGTTTAATAACATAAGAAAATTTTTAAGAATTTTTTTATAAAAATAGAAATATATACTTAGTTTAATAAATTTATTTTTTCTAAGAATTAAAATAGAATCTTAGTAGTTGGCATGAATATAGAAAGTAAAGCTATAAAGTAGTTTAAGTTTTTAATTAACAACTATATAAAAAAAACGTATTAAAAATATTAAATAAAATTAAAGTAGTTTTTAGAAGTTACAGCAACTTTAAAAAACAAATTATAATAGTTTTTAAAAAAATTAATAAAGAATGTTTTATAGAACAAAAAATATAAAACTTATATTAAAATAAATTAGTTTTAGTATATTCTATAGAATTCTAATAGCTATAGTTATAAATTAACTAAAATAATATACTATTAATAGTAGCTTATTATACTAAACTTAAAAACTAAGTTAAAAATAAGCTAACTAAAAGAAATTAACTAAATAACTTTTAAGCCTTTATAGAATTTGTTATATGTATAGATAACTAGTAGTATAATATTATAATAACTATCCGTAATATTTTATAAGAGCCTTCTAAGGAAGCCTTTTCTATAAGTCTTTTTATTATATTATGTATTTATATATTAGCTTTGTACTAGCGTATAAGCTTTTACCTAAATACTTTATTTATAGCCTATTTTATTTCTTCCTTTTTTTACGTAACATTTTAAATTATAACTTGGTATTATATATAGTAATTAATTAATACTTCTTTTTAAGTTCTTAACCTCCTGTATGTAGTACTTTTATGATATTATATTATATTACTATTATTATTAGTAAAATATTTAATTTTTTAAATACCTTTATTCTAACTATAGAACTTATGTAGTTATTTAAGGAGTAAATAATTATAATATAGAACACATTTACTAAAGTACTAGAATAATAATAAATATAGCTAGAATATTAGTAAGTATAATAATAAGAATCTATTAATACTCTCTAAAAAGAATTATAAGAAGTTTAAAAATAAACTATGTTTACTTTTTCTTACCTTACTGTCTAAGTAACTACTACTAAAAAAGTTTTAATAAGTGTTACTAGTTTATTTAGAAATAGCTTAAGTCTTATAATCTAAATCCTATCTATAATTATAACTAGTATCTATCTTTAAGTTCTTTAAATTATGGTTAGATAAGCGAAGTTAATCTCTATGCTAAATTCTATTATTTTATTAGTAATAATAAAATCTAATTACCTATTTAATATTATAAGTTGCTAACTTACTAATATAAATTATACTAGTAATAAGCTATCTAATAACTTATGTAATACTTAGTAGTTCCCTTACTTCTAGATCAGATAGCTTATTAAACTTAGTAGAAGTTAATTAACTTAGTAGAGAATAAAAAGAAAGTAATATAATAAGTTAAGATTTAACAGAATAGTATTAAACTATGTTACTTAAGGTATGAATCTTAATTTTAGAGTAACTATAAAGAATTAAAAGTAACCGTAAGCCGTCTAATGTCCCCTACTTATAGTAGATTCTCCATGCGTACATTATACTTGTTGGCAGTATATTAGATACTACTAGAGACTACTAGAGCTGTTAGAGGTTCTATTATCTTATCCTGCCTCTATCTACTAAGCCTTACCTTAGTCACGTGAGCTACTGCTCCTAATCTATTGGCATAATTTTATATCTCTATCCTCGCTTCTTGGCCCGCGCCTTGGCCTGTACTAATGCGTCTCATGCCCACTTACAGTTCTTCCTTTTAAGCTTGAACATACGTTTCTATTTTAGAGCTTTATTAGCTGTTATTACTAACTCCTCTAGCTCCTTAAGTGCAGTTGCCTTACTGTTACCGTCCGTAACATTATCCCCCTCCTCTAAGTCTTTGTCTCGGAAGATAGTTCCTCTCTTTTATAAGTAGTATAAAGGTAGTAGGTCCTCTGCCCTGTGTTCCAGACTATAAGACCCTTGACTTTCTTTCTTTCCTGCCCAGTCTCCCTATGATGACACGTTCTGAGTCGTCTCTAATACGTGCTCGCCGCCTAGCTTCTCGGATCTGTAACGAACCCCGTCACATGCCAACACCTTGCTTGAACTGTTCCCGTTAAGGCAATGACTGCCTTGTGAACCTGAGTTCCGGTCATTGTTCAGCCTGTGCTGGTCGCAACGTAAAGTATGATCTAATTGTCTTGCAACCTAAATGAGATCGTCTTGACCGCGATAAGGAGAAACTTCGTCGCTAACTTAATACTCTTAAGGATTAACGCTCTGAGCTCCGTGCTCGAGAGTTGCGACTTCGTCGTAAGCTTATAAAAGTGGATTCCAAAGAGAAAGAGATGTTTGATCGAGAGATGGCCTCAATTTGTGAGGTTCAAGCTTTTGAAGAGGCTGAAGCCTATTCTTGAGGTCAAGAAACTCGCACACCGTAATCCGCAGTGCCGGCTTCTTCCCTACCTGCTTTGCCTTTTCTTTCCTTCGGTTTGGATTGGAACGCGCTTCAGTCGTCCTTTCTGTGGGATATGACTCTTATTAGTTCATCTGATGGTACTGGTCAATTAGCTCTGAACTATTCCTTAGGTTTCTAATTGGCTCCTATGTATTATCTTCAGGTTTGTAACCCTTCTATCTAACCAAATACTTCCACTAATGTCTAAACTACTGGTAGTCTAAAATTCGTTAGACTTCGTACTCGGTAGTATCTTCTTTAAGTTTAAGTCTTATCTATAGTTTGGCATTTGGTGGTGCTGGTTCTAACTTTAAAATATAAAAAACTAGGTAAATTCTTATGTCCTTGGGTAGTTATAGCTCGTAGTTTATAGGTCCTATTTATCTTTTAACCCTGAATGGCCCTAATTTAATGTAATCCAGTTTTTTCGATAGTTATTTTATTTCTAAATTTTTTTATAGTAGGAAAACCTTATCCCCTCTTTTGAAGGTTAGTCTTTTAATTCTGGATTTATCTTTTTGCTGTTTGCTGAGGACTCCTTTCCGGGTAGTTTTTTCTACTATTTCTTAATAAAGTTACCGTAATTTATCGACTTTTATCCTTACTACTTTTAATACTTTATTTAGAATCTATGGTTCTTAATAAGCCGTAGGCTTATAACTGTAATTCGTAAAAAATAGTGATTTTCCTATAGTTAATAACTTTACAGAGTTATATGCAAATTTATCTATTAGTAGTAAGTTAATCTAATTATCTTACTACTTATTAACATATATTCGTAGGTATTATTCTAGTGTCTGATTTGTTTATTCTGTTTGTTTACCTATTTATAGGTAAAATGCTATTAAGAGGCGGTGTTCAGCTCCTAGCTTTCCTATAAACATTTTTTAGAATATTAATGTAAATAACTTATCTCTATTTATAATAAATTCTCATGGCAATCCATATTATACTATTAGTAGTTTAATGAGTATAGTTACTAATTTATCTACTTTAATCTCTATATATATTGGTTTAAAGTATGTATATTTTGTGAGTTAGTTTACTATAACTAGTATCATATCATACCATTAATCTCTAAACGTAGTTATTATTGGTATTTTTGTAATAAAGTCTATTATAACTAATTCCTATAGTAGGTCTAGTAAAGAAATTAGTTATATAAGTCTATACTTTTTATATCTTAATATCTTATTCTTTTTGCACTTGATGCATTCTGAAAGAATAGTTTTAATCTTTTTCTATATTCCTAGGATCTAAAAATGTCTGTTGATTTATTCTATAGTTTTTTTAATTCCCTAATGTCCGTGCATTTTAGCTGAGTATTAATTTTTTATAAGCTTAGTCTATAATACATCTAGCATATAGATTATCCTTTAGTCTAGATTCTAATATAGTTGTCTATTATTAAATTTCTTTATTTACTTTTTCTAGGTGTTTTTGATAATGACTACTATTTTAATATCTATTTATAAGCTTTCTAGGGATCTATCTAGTCTTTATCTAAGTATTATATTATAGATTTCTAGTATATCCTTTATATAGTCTGCTTATTAACTAAGTATGTTAGCCACTATATTTTCTTTTTTTAACTTATAAAGTATTTAAAAGTTAAATGTAGAAACTAGTTCTTATTATCTAACTTATTATTAATTTAACTTTTTTATTATTATAAATGCTGTTAGATTCTTGGGGTCTAAATATATAATAATTTAATACTTAGTTCCTTCTAAATAGTGTCTCTATTTTTTAAATGCTTAAACTATTACTAATAGTTTTTTATCATAAATATCATAATTTAACTCAGTAGTTGTGAGTTAATGAGATAAGAAGTTTACTAGATATTTATATTTATTATTCTATATCTGTAGTAGAATAGCTCTTATAGCTTTATCTAATATATTTATATATATCTCTATTTAAAGTCATAAGTTAAACATCTTTAATATTAGTAGTTATTAGAATATTTCTTTTAATATTATAAAAGCTTTTTTTTTGTGTTGTTCCTACTTAAATTATTAATTTTTCTTAAGTAATTCTGTTAAGGGTGCTGTGATTTTTAAGTAGTTCTTAATAAACTATCTATAAAAACCCGTAAATCTAAGAAAAAAATAAACTTCTTTTGTATTTATTAGTGTTAGCTAAGATAGAACATCTTCTACCTTATCTAAATTAACTACTATTTTATTTTAGGATACTAAGTATTCTAAGAATTTAATTTTAGTTCTATAGAATATATATTTCTCTGTTTAAATATATAGCTTATGTTCCTTGAGTTTTTGTAATACTATTTTAGTATACTTAATATATTCTTTTAGCGTCCCGTTCGTGTATACAAGTATATTATTAAAATATGCTATTATAAATACGTCTAGATATTTTCTTAGTATATAATTAATAATTGTCTGAAATGTTATTAGTGCGTTAGTAAGTTTTATTAGCATAACTAAGTATTTAAATAATTTATATCTTATTTTAAATGCTGTTATCTATTCGTGTTCTTTAGTTATTTATATCTAATAATATTTATTCTTAATATTAAAAAGACTAAACTATTTAGCTCCTTTAAGTTTATCTATAAGTTCTAATATCAGCAGTATTAGGTAACGATTTTTTATTATAGCTTTATTTAAGTATTTATAGTTAATATATAACTATAATTTACTATTCTTTTTTAGTATAAAAAGTATTAGTAATGCCATCTTGCTTTGACTGGTTTGTATATATTCTTTTTATTAATTTTTTTACAAGAATTTCCGTAACTCTTCCTGTTGGTGTATGGGTACTTGATATAATAGTTCTAGTTTTAAATCTATTCCTTTTTTAAGCGTGATTTTATGGTCTAAGTTTTAGTATTCTAGTAGCTAGTTCTTAGCTTCCTTAAAGAACTACTCTTTAAATTCTTTTTAATATTCGTTTGGCATAATAAACGTGGTGTTGTGAAGTATTACTTTTTTTATTTATATTATAGCCCTTATTTATTACTATCTATAGTAGTTATTCTTAATTTCTATAGTTTTTCTTTTCTAATTAATAATTAGGTTCTATTATGCTAGCTAGTCCCATCCTAAGATAAAATTCTTACTACCTAGATTTATGATTTTAATATAGCAGTTATTTATGTAACCTACTACTTTAATAGTCACATTTTATGTTTTGAGATTAATTAGATTTTTTTTTAAATACTGCTAGACTATTATCTATACGTCTTACTTATATAGGTTTATCTAAAACTTTAGTTAGTATCTAGTATCTTTATATTTACTTATTTAATATAAGTGTCTCGCTAGCTCTACTGTCTATAAGTATTAGTATTTAATTACTATTAATATATATATTTATATATAGCTTATTTTCATGTTTCCTTTAGTTTAGTTATATGTATATAATTAATATGTTATTTCTAATCTTTAGTTCTTAACTCTTTAGTGGCTTAGTTATAGTCTACTGGTTTTCTAGTTTTTTATCTATAGCTAACTTCTAAGTAGTAGTTGCTTTTTCTATATTTTCTTTTTAGGTTTATAGATTAGGCATCTCTGGAGTTAACATACTCTCTTATTAAGTATTTTATATATATTTCTAGCTTATTCTCTATAATCCTGATATTTCTATTCTAAGAAACATTCTTAATATATGAGTCTTTTGTGTAAGTCTGTAGCTAACTATTTTTTTTAATAGTATTTAGCCTAGTGTTATCAGCATCTTATCTAGTACTTATTCTATAATAGTTACTTATATTCGTCTGAATTTAGGTTTTATAGTTTATTTTCTGAATTTATATAAACTAGTTCTTGCTGTAGGTTAAGTTTCTTTTTATTTACTAGTTATTATAATACTTTTCTTATCTTTAGTCCTTTAACACGTATGGTATGTTTATTCTATTTATAGTTTTTTTCTATATAGTTAGATACTACGTATATTTAGTATTTCTTTCTTATTATTTTATTTACAGCATTATTATCTTGTATTTATAATATTAGTAAAGGGTTTTCTTTTTTCTTTTTATTTTAATCCCATCCTAATTCTGGATGTCTGACGGGGTGGTAGTATGTTATATTAATTATAACTAGTATAAATAGCTATTAATAGATCTCGTTTATTTATATAGCTAGTTTTTATCTGATTAGTTTTTTATGCTGCTTATTTTCTATTAACTATAGTACTTATTAGCATTTATATATTCTATCTCTTAAGATAACTTTTTAGTGTTTAGTAACACAGTGTTCTTTTTAGTAGTATTTTAATTTATATATCTAATAGTATCTCTAGCGTATGTGTTGTATAATTATTATAAATATAAATTTCTTACTCTCTATTATCTCTTAATCTTTTTTTTATTTAAACTTTTGGTCTTTCTTATAGAATAGCCTACCTTCTTACTCTATAATCTTATAGAATTTTTACGTTTCTTTCTCAGTTTCTGCGTTGTGTTATTGAATTACTGCTTTTTATATTATGGTAATTATATTACTAGATTATCCTACTAGATAATTTTTAACTTACTAATACGGAATTTTATATTTCTATTTAAGATAGGTATAGCTTTTATAGATTTAGCACTATTCCTTTTAAATTCTTCTTATAATTATTTCTTCTATTATAGTATCTTTTGCTTGTTTTATTTAGACTATGGTGATTTTAATTTCTTTAGGCGCCTTAATCTAGATATAAGCTTTCTTAATATCTAATTATTATTATTTATAATCCTTAATGAAGTATCCCTATTTTTTGTATTCTAAGTAGGCTTTATATATATAGTGTTTTATTTATTCTTTAGCCCGCTTTTCTTACCTATTTCTAATAGATATTTTTTTAATATTAATGTTTATTAGGTTATAGGTTTAGTTATCTTTTTTATTTCTTTTAGATATATAGATTACTAATCTCTTATATGCCTTTTTCTCTTATTTTTGTTAATACTAATAGTTATTAATAGTTACTACTTGTTTAATGATTTTTAATAAGATACTTAGCTATTTTTCTCTAGAGATTTTATCCTTAATTCTATCTTTTAGTCCTTTATAGTATATCATGACTAGTAGTTAATCTATTTAGTTAAGTTATAACTAAATTTATTTAAACTCTGTAGTATAGTTAGCTGCTAACGTATATTACTTAAGTTATTAAAGCTTTTAAATTATCTCTATCTCTTTATTAATTTCTCTAAAGATAATAGTTATTTTCTGTTTAAAGCATTTATAACTTTTAAAGGCTTATTTTATATTATTATTATAATTAGCTAATCCTACCACTCCTAAGTTAAAATCTTTATTAGTAAGATAGTTTCTTATTAGTAGTTTAAACTATTATATAGCTCTACCTATTATATTTATACCAGCTACCAAGATCTAATCTTAATTAGTTAAAAATAATTTCTAATTAAAATAATAATAGAGGTCTATTACTGCTATAAAAGTCTTAAGTTTATTCTAATTACTATTAAACTTTTTAGAAGATTATATCTTTACTGTTCCCTTCTTCTAGACTATTATAGCTTATTATTTAGCCTTAACTTATTATTATAGGCTTACTAAAGTGTTATATAGCTTTATAATAGTTATTATTTATTTTTAGATAACTTATTATGTACTTTTTGTTTCTCTGGATGTATTTCTAGTTATAAATAAAAATCCTACTATAACTTCTTTTTTACTACTATTTTTTTCTAACGAGTAAAGTTCTTGCTTGTCTTTGTAATAAGTTATTATAAACTCTTAATAATTAATTATTAGAATTCTATCCAACGGTTCTTTTTACTTTCTTGAGGTGATAGTTATAATGTTATAAGTTACTAACTTACTAATATAAATTATACTAGTAATAAGCTGTCTAATTGCTTATGTAATACTTAGTAGTTCTTTTACTTCTAAATTAGATAGCTTATTAGACTTAGTAGAAGTTAGTTAACTCAGTAAAAAGTAAGAAAAAAGTAATATAATAAATTAAGATTTAATAAAATAGTATTAAACTATATTACTTAAGGTATAAATTTTAATTTTAGAGTAACTATAAAGAATTAAAAGTAACTATAAGCTGTTTAATGTCCCCTACTTATAGTAGATCCTCTATATATATATTATATACTTATTAGTAGTATATTAAATACTACTAGAGATTACTAGAGCTGCTAGAGATTCTATTATTTTATCTTATTTTTATCTACTAAGCCTTATCTTAGTTACATAAACTACTACTTTTAATTTATTAGTATAGTTTTATATTTTTATTCTTACTTTTTAGCTTGCGTTTTAGCTTATGCTAATATATCCTATATCTACTTATAATTCTTCCTTTTAAGCTTAAATATACGTTTTTATTTTAGAGCTTTATTAGCTATTATTGCTAACTTCTTTAGCTTCTTAAGTATAGTTATCTTACTATTACCGTCTGTAACACCTAACCCTTTAATATTTACTAGAAAGTAAAGAGATATACTTATTTTTATTAGAAAACTTTATTATAAACTTAAAGATAATATTAACTAATATTCTATTAAATACTTCTAGCTTTTATATGCATACTTAAGACTAAAGAAGGACCCAGTAATACTTATAGACCCTTTTATAAATTAGAATATATATATAGTAAAGTAATTAATTGTTTTTCTACTAGCTATATATAGAGACCCTAATAAGAAACTTATTATTTTAAGTAAACTTAATTCGTTCTACTAAGGGTAAAAGAGCTTTATTGTTTATTTTACTAAATTCTATAAACTAGCCACTAATACTAGATTAAACGAAATTAGTTTAATTATATAGTTAAGGAGATTATTAAACAATGAGCTTTACTAAATAATAGTAGATATTAAAATCTCTAATATATTAAAAAACTATACTAACTTAATATTTTTATATAATAATAATTTTTAGTATCTTCCTACGCTACGCTACTATAGGCTGTAATCTATATTATAATAAGACTTTAATATTATAGAAATTAATATCTCTAATTATATTTTCTTTAAATTAGCTAAATAAGAAGCCTAAAAGCGTAATAGCTAATACTTTAAGTATAATAAATATAACTATATTTCCTAAAACTGCTCTATTTTTCTATTAAAACTTTAATCTATAAGTCTATTTAGATCCTAATAATTAACCTATTTCTATTCTTTTTTTAGATTTAAATTTTTTTATAGATAAGAATATTTTTAAATTTCTAAAGCTAGCCTACTAAAAGCTCTATTCCAGAGTTAAGTTACTTTCTAAAATGTTTTTAATATTAGATTTCTATTAACATATAGACCTCCTACCTGATAACTAATTCTTAGAACTATTAAGTAAATATTTCGTGTACTATTTAATAAGATAGCTCTTTCTATTCTATTACTACTCTAATTAATACTAGAGCTATTAATATAAGTTATATTAGTAAATTTTTAGTTTATATTTAAAAACTCTATCTTTTATTTCTTCTAAACGTTTTTTATTCTACTGGTTTTAATAGTAAACGCTTTAAAAAAAGTTATATCTTATATACTACTAGTATAACTCTTTATTATCTAAATTACGTTAAAGATATCTGTCTTTTTAAGATAGCTACTAGAAATTATAAACTAATTTTTAGCTAACTATAAATAAAGAAGTATAAAGTTAACTTTGATTATAATTTATAAAAGTTGCTTTGTAATACTCTCTATTATTAGGCTTACTACTTATACTTATTTTAATTTCTAATTTACTTAAAAGAATATATTATCTACTTAAGGGACATTCTGATAAACTTATTACTAAAAGGCTTTTACTTTAATACTATCTATATATAATATATTTAAACCTGTTTTTTAAAGTTATTACTAATTACTTAATCCTAATATAACTACTAGTTAACTAAAATGAATTATTAGTTATAAGAATTAGATATCTACTTAGAGACTTTTTTAGTAAACTGTTTTTTAAAGGACTTTTATTTAAAGTCTAAACTTATATCTAAATACGCACCTAAATTTAATACTGAATTAAATAAAGACCTTATAAGGAAGTTTTCCTTTTAAGATTTTAAAAACTCTTTAGTAAAGGCTTTACTAAAAGGGCTTTATAAGAAACTTAAATTAAGTATAAATATTTGCCTAATTAGAGCAGCCCTCTTTATATAAATAGTCTAGAAACATAAATATAAAATCTTTATTATTTTAATAGCTAATATTAATAAGACTCTAGTTCTAAAAATTTATATAAATCTAGCTATTAAGGTCTTAGAGAATTATTATAATATTCTTAGAATATTTTTACGTAAGGAGGCTGATAGACTACCTGGATATTATCTATATAACTATAAAATTATTCTTAAAGAAGAAAAGTAACCTAGATTTAGACCCCTCTATAAAATATCCTAAAATAAATTAAAAGTTCTTAGAAAGTATTTTAATGACTATTTTACTAAAGGATTTATTAGAGTAAGTATGTTTTCTATAGCTATATTAGTTATCTTTATAAAGAAATCTAATAAAAGTTTCTAATTTTATATAGACTACTAAGCTCTAAATATTATTACTATTAAAAACTATTATTTTATTTTATTAATCTAAGAAACTCTATCCTGTCGTAGTAAGGTAAAGTATTTTATAAAGTTAAATATTATTTTAGCCTTTAACTACTTTTATGTGGTAGAAGAAGATAAATAGTTAGCTATCTTTTAAACCTAATATAGCCTATTTAAATATCTTATTATGCTTTTTAGACTAGCTAATATACTAAGTATATTCTAACACTATATAAATAATACTCTTTAACTATTCCTTAATATATTCTATATAGTTTATTTTAATAATATTCTAATCTATAGTAACTTTTTATGTAAATATAGATAATATATAAGATAAATTCTAAAAGCCCTAAAGAAAGCTAGTCTCTAACCTAATATTAATAAATATAAATTCCATTAAGAATAAGTTATCTATCTTTGGTATATAATTTCAAAAAAAGGAATTAGCATAAATCTAAATAAGATAAAGGATGTTTTTAACTAGGAATCTTTTAGAAATATAAAAGATATAAGAGTATTTCTAGAGTTTACTAATTTCTATTAATAATTTATTAATAACTTTTTTTATATTACGTCCCTGTTTATGACTTTAACTAAAAAGAATATTTAATTTAAATTTAATAACGCCTGTTAGATAGTGTTTAAATTTTTAAAATATATATTTACAACTACTCTAATTTTTTAATATTTTAATTTAGAGTTGCTAATTATTATGGAAGCTGATTTCTTAAACTACGTAACTACTAAAGTACTTTCTTAGAAGAATAAATTAAATAAATTAAGATTTATTACTTACTTCTTAAAGAGATTAAGCCCTATTAAAGGTAACTATAAAATCTATAATAAAAAGCTATTAGCTATTATATGCTGTTTTAAATAATAGAGATTTAAACTAAAAGATACTACCTTTCTAATCTAAGTATTAAATAACTATAAGAATTTATAGTATTTTACTACTATAAAATAGCTAAGCTATTGATAGGCCTATTAGGCTAAATACTTATTTTAATTTAACTTTATAATCACGTACTAGTCTGGTAGGTAGGGTAAGAAACTAAATACTTTTACTTACTATATATAAAATACTTTAGCTTAAGAAGAAGCTTGTAGAGCCTAATAATAAATACTTTTCTACTCTAAACTATTTAATATAATACTAGAATTAAACTTAACTGAAATAAATAGATTTATTTAACAGATTATTAATGATAAGTACTCTAATAATAAGTTTATTTAGAAAATTCTGTTACTAAAATGGGATAGAATCCGACACTTTAAGAAGCTTTCCTTAAGTAAATATAAAAACTAAAAAAGTTAATTATACTATTACAGCTAATTAATAATACTAAATAATAATAAACTTAAAATTAAAATCCTTTAAATTATATACAATTCCCCTGTTAGTGGCTACCTTAGTTATAAGAAGACTCTTAAAATCTTATAATATAAATATTATTAGTTCTAGATATTTAAGATAATATGCTGATATATATCCTACTATTATACTTATTAAAGATTTAAGGCTTCTTATAAAAAGTATTACGGCCTCTTAAAGCCCCTATTTATTTCTAAGAGAAGGTAAAAGAATATTTCTATAAACTTTATTACTAATCTCCTAGAATCTAAAAACTGTATTAATATTATAGTTATAATAAACTGCCTTATAAAATACTAATACCTAATTTCTTATATTAATATAACTACTGTAGATATAGCTTATTTTTTTTATTAATATATATAAATAGACTATAGCCTTCTAGAAATAATTATATTAAACTAAGGAACATAATTTATTTTTACTTTTTATAATAAACTCTATAAATAACTATAAATTAAACCCTAACTATTTTCTGTATACTATCTAGAAATTAATAGCTAAACAGAAAAAGCTAATGGCGTAATAAAATAAGTTCTATATATATATATATAAACTATTAATAAAATAACTAAGTAAACTGGCTCCTTTTAGTATAGTTTAAAGCTAATAATACTATATTTAAATTTATAAAGGTTTTATTATTTCTAGTTAACATAAGCTAACACTTTTAAATAAGTTTTAAATTTTTATAAGAATTTAAAAACAGCTTTACTAGGCATTATAAGCCTTAGAAGTTAACTATATAATAGAAAAAATAGCTAATACTTAATAGCTAGTCTAAAAAGAGATAATCTAAACCTAAGCTTTTTAAAAAGAATATGTAAATTAGAAATAATTATTTATATCTAACTACTAGATAGAAGACATAGTCTGGCTTAATATATAAAATATTAAAACTAAATAATTATCTAAAAAGCTAGACTTAAAGACTTTAGGGAAATACTATATCTCTTAAGTAGTTTTCTTATATATATACTAACTTAAACTTTCTAAATCCTTAAGTATATACCTAATTTTTTATGTATCTTTACTTCAGCTAGCCACGCCTGAATTTGAATATTTTTTAGGTTAATAAAACCTATTACTAAAACCTATTAAAATTAATAGTAATATTAAATATTATATTAAATGAATTAAAAAGCTGCGCTTTAATTACAGACGAAAATACTATAAATACCTTATTAAATAAACTAAATATAATAACTTAATATAGTAATTTATAAATAATTTTTAAGATATAACTACTATAAAAAAAATTCTACCTCTAGAATTTAAACTAATTTGTTTTTTAAGACTTAACATAAATACCCATTACAAGAGCTTAGATTTAAAAGGGGGGTATTATTATAATAACTATCTATAATACCTTATAAAAGTCTTTTAAAAAAGCTTTTTTTATAAACTTTTTTATTATATTATATATTTATATATTAGCCTCGCGCTAGCGCATAAGCTCTTATTTAAATACTTTATTTATAACTTATTTTATTTCTTCCTTTCTTCACGCAATGTCTTGAATTATTACTTGGTATTATATATAGTAATTAATTAATACTTTTTTCTAAGTTATTAATCTCTTGTATGTAGTACTTTTATAATATATAAGCATAAATTAAAACACAAAAAAGAATAAATAATAACTATAAAGAAAAAAAGACGTTAATATAATAAAATTAAACTTATAATAAAATAGATATTAATAAAGTATAGACTAAAAAGCCATAATAAAAAAAGAACTAAAAAAGTAGCTTATAACTTAAGAATACAGAAAGTAACTTAATAAGAAAGTATGTTTAGAATATAGAAATATTAAACACTTTATAAAAAAATATTTAGATAAGAAATTAAGAATTATAATAGTAAGAATAAAACTTAAGTTTATAAAATAAAACTTATAATAAAATAGTAAACTATTAATAAAAACTACTAAAAAAAAACTTAATAAAAATAAGTGTTAGATTTATAAATTCTTAAAATATTATAAAAAAATTATAAAAAATAGTATTATAAAATAAAGCACAAGCTTATAAGTAGCTAGTAATAATTATAAAAAGTACTATAAAAAGTAGTAAAAAAATAGTATTATGTAGTAAACATAAATACTTAATTTCTTATATTTTAAAAAATTAGTAAAAAAAGGTAGTTATTATAGGAAATTTAATTTTCAACATATAAGACTTTTAAAATCATGATAATAACTATTTAGTAAAAACTAAATAGTAATAAGTATTAGATTTATAAATTAAACTAATATTTTAAAAAGAATTATAAAATCAAGTATTAGAACATAATACTAAAATAGGAATTTTATAATTTAAAAAACTAAATTACTAAAGTAGTGTTTCTACAGTATAATAGTTTTACAAAAAAAAGTATTATAATTTTTAATAAAAATTTAATAAAGAAAACTATATAAAAATTAGAACTTAGAAAGGAAATATAGTTTAGTTTAATAGAAACAAAAAACTAAGCTAAAGAGTAAAAATAATAAAAATAATAAAATGAATTTTTTTTTACCTATTATATAAATTAAAAACACTAATGTCTTTTAAAAATTAAAGAATTAGAAATATTAGGTCTATAAGTTAGTTAATTATATTAAAAAAAAAAGCATATATATATATATATATATATATTTATTTTAAATAGAGAAACTAAAAAACAGAAAGCATATAAAAAAATAGTAAAAAAATAAAAACTTAATAAATAAACTTTAAAAGCGTTAAATACTATAGTTAACATAAAAAATAAAAATATTTAAAAAAATTATTAACATAGGTAGTAATATTAAAAGAAATGTGTACTAAAATATAAATATTATAAAAAAAAAGTTTAAATAGTATTAAAATAACTTATAGCACCTAGAACTTTCTTATAAGGAGTATTTTCTAAAATGAAAATATCTAATATATAGAAACAAAGTAAAAAAAAGTATTATAAACTTTTATATTTAGTATATTATTATAATTACTACTTTATATATATAAAATAAATACTTTAAATTAAAAAAAAATAGAATTAAAAACATAGCACGTGTAATTTATTATTAAAAAACTAAATAACTATTAATAAAAAGCTTAAGCTAGTAATATAGCTATTAAAGCTTTTAAACTATAACAAATATAGTAAAAACTATGTCTTTATTTTAGTATAAAAGTAAACAGAAAACCATTAAAAGTACTAATAAATAATAAAGTAAACAGAACATTTTTTTTAAATTAACAAATTAAATAAAATAAAAAAATTATATTAGGAAAAAATAGATTTAGTAAGAGTAAAGTAAGTAAATAATAACATAATAACTTTTAAAAAAAGTTTAATTAACTTAAAAACTATAATAATAGAGTTAGAAGCAACAGGCTATAAAAATATTTACTATATTAATATTCTAAATATAAAAGAACCTAATATAATTTTAAAATAAAATTAGTTTTTATTATATAATCTAATAATAAATTAGTAGTAAAAATTTATTTAATAGTATAATTTAGTAAGAAAAGTAGCATAAATATAGAAACTAAAAGTAATAAAAAAATACTTTAATTTTTTTTTGTAAGACTGTATAACAATTACAGTAAAAATAACTATAAAATATTAAAATAGTATAGATTTAAAAATAAGTCTTAAACACTACTAGAGCATAAATACTTTAGAAATATAAAGAATTTACATATCTATTTAATAAAAAAAAAAGAATATACTTCTAAAGTATTAATCTTAAGACTATAAAATACTAGTTAAGAATAAAAAAAAGCTTAAATTAAGGCTAATATATTTTCTATTAAGAGTATAACAGGAAGAATTAAAATAGTATATTAAAAAAAGTCTTAAAAAGAAATATATATAACTAAGTAAAAGCCTAATAGCCTTATTAATATTATTTATACTTAAGAAAAATAAAAAGTTATAGTTATGTATAGATTTTAGACAACTAAATTAAACTATAATAAAAAACTAATACTTATTACTATTAATTTAAAAGCTAATAAATAGACTCTAAAAAGCTTAACAGTTTAGCTTATTTAATATCTATAAAGAGTACTATAAAATTTGAATTAAATAGAAATACAAATAGTTAACAGCATTTAAAATAAAATATAGACTTTTTAAGTACTATATTATACTATTTGAATTAATAAACGTACTAGTAACTTTTTAAGTAGTTATTAATTATATACTTTATAAATACTTAAATGTATTTATAATAATGTACTTAAATAACATACTAGTGTATATAAATAGAATACTTAAAAAGCATAAAATAAACATAAAAAAGGTTTTAAAAAAGCTTTAAAAGTATAACTTTCTAATTTAGCTAAAAAAAAATATAAATTCCATATTACAGAAATAGAGTTCTTAAGATTTATTATTTTAAGAAAAGAAATTTTAGAAGATCTAAAAAAATTAGTAGAGATATAAAACTAACTAATACTAATAATATAAAAAAATATATAGTCTTTTTTAAAATTCACGAATTTTTATAGAAAGTTTATAAAAAAATATTCAAAAATTACAACACCTTTAACAGAGTTAATTAAGAAAGATAATAAATTTAGTTAAAAATAAAAATAATAGTAAGTATTTACAAAACTTAAAAACAGGTTTACTTAGGTACTAATATTAAATTTGTTTAACCTAAAACTACTTATTATACTAGAAACAAATATATTTAATTATGTAATAAAAATAGTGTATAGTTAAAAACATAGTAATAAACGTTTTTATTCTATAAACTATTTATTAAAGAAACTTACAAAAGCTAAGTTAAACTATAATATTTATAATAAAAAGCTATTAATAATAGTAGTAGTATTTAAAAAATAGCAAGTTTACTTTAAAGGAGCTAAGTATTAAGTAAAGGTTTTTTTAAATTATAAAAACTTAACTAGCTTTACTACTATAAAAAAGTTAAACTAAAGATAAATATACTAATTAAAAATACTAACTATTTATAATTTCAAAATATTCTACTAAAGAGGATTAGAAAATGGAGTAGTAAATATATTTAATTAATAACTAAACTATATAAAATAACGTAAACTAATACTAAATATAGTATTATAAATTTTTTTTTAAGCTATAATCATTTAAGGATTATAATAATTATAATAATTAGAAATTAGTAAATTAACAAAATAAGAAATTTTAAGTAATAAGATTTTTAGAATTTAGAATTATAACTTTAATACGTAAATAGACTCATTTATGTGCTAAAAGAATTATATAAGAAATTAATTATAAAAAATCATAAAGCTATTATATATAAATATTAAGAAGTAAAAAAAACTATAAAGTAAATCTTTTAGAATTTCTATATTAAAGGGTAAAAATAAAAAGTAACGAAAGTAATTAAAGCTTATTTAAAATATAAAAAATATAAACTAGTATAATATAAACTTTATAAACTTTTATAACTATTAGAAGTACTAAAATAACTATAATAGTTAGTTTTAATAAACTTTATTACAGAATTACTATTATTTAAGAAACTAGAAATAAATAGAAAATATAATGTAATACTTATTATTATAAATAAACTAACTAAGTATATATATTTTAATTTAATAGTTATAAATTTATTAATAAAAGAACTAATATATAAAATCCTAAAAATAGTAGTTTTAAGATATAAATTACCTAAAGAGTTTATTACTAATTAAAATAAATTATTTATATTGTACTTCTAGAAAATCTTGTTAACTAAATTAAAATTAAAAAATAAGCTCTTAACAAGCTTTTACTCTTAAATAAATAGGTAAATAAAGTATACTAATTAGACTCTAAAATAATACTTAAGAATATATATTAACTACTTTTAAGAAAAATAGGTTAAGTTATTACTTTTAGTATAGTTTATTTATAATAGTATAAAATTATTTATAACTAATATATTATTATTCTATACTAATTATAGTATGAGCTAACTACTTATAAGAAACTATATAACTTAAAAAGTAAATTATTTTAAACTTAAGATAAAGCTAGACAGCTATAGAACTTATATAATAAACTTAGTAAAATTATTATTTTAAAGAACTTATAAGCTATAAAGAACACTAATAAGTTAAGAATTAAAAAACTAATTTTTAAAAAGAAAAATAAAGTTTTCCTACTATATAAAAATTTAAAAACTAAATAGCTAATAAAAAAACTAAATTACGTTTAAATTAGATTATTTAAAATTAGTAAAGTTATTAACCTAGTTAACTATAAACTATAACTACTATAAAATATAAAAATCTATTTAGTAGTTTATATATTATTACTTAAATTAATACTACTAGATGCACTAATAATAATAAACATAAACATAAAATTAAACCAACTAAAGTATAAAGTTAAAAAAATCTAAAAGCTATAATAATTTAGATGTTAGTAGAAATACCTAATTAAGTAATAAAACTATAAACTAAAGAAAAATACCTAGAAACTTATTAAAAACTTAAAGTAATATTCTAGAATAATTAACTAGTTTTATTTAAAGAATTTAGTAACACTAAATTTTAGAAAAAAGCCTATACAACCTTTTAATTAAAGGAAATACTTAGAAAAAAATTAGTAAAACTAGAAAATAAGAACATTATAAATTATAATAGTTTAAAAGTTTTTTTACCTTTAAATTTTGTATTTTCTTAATTAAAGTAAGCTTATAAGTAAATAGCTTGTGTTTATAATTATTAACTAAAGTAAACTACTTATATAATTATTACTAATAAAATAACTTTTAGCTTAAAATTCTATATTTATTTTAACTACTTTTATAACTAATGTTTTTTAATAAAAGATTTATTAAACTTTTAAATAAAGGTTACTAGATTATACTTTTAAGAGTATGTAGCATACTTAAAGTAATAGCTAAATAAAAAATATAAAAAATAATAAAAATTCTTTCTTATATATAAACTACATGAAGTTAGCATAAAATAGTTATAATTCTAAATAAATTTTACAAAATAATGACTACAAATAGTTAAAGATTTAATCTTAAGTATTATTAAAAGGAAAAAAAAAAGTTCTAAGAATATATATAATATTACTAAAGAAACTAGCTTTTCTTATACTTAAAGCTTAAAATAGAAAGAACTTTTAAACTAAAAATTTAAAAAGAGAATAAATATTACAGTTAGTAATAATTATAAATAAGAAGTAGTAAACTAATAAAAAAATTACTAGTTATTAGTAAAAAAGTATACATAAAAACTTAATACTAAATAAAAAGTAAAGTAAATACTTTAAAAACCTAGGCAGAAAGTAAAGCTTCTAGCTAATATTATTAAAATAATTAATAGAACTAATAATAAAAAAAAACAAGTAACATCTTATATATAAGATTATAAATATAATATAAATAATTAAAACTAATAGAAACTAAGCAGCTATAGTAAAACTAAATAGTAAGTAAATTATAAGTAAAGAATTTACTATATAAAGAGCGTTTTTTTTTTAGCTTTTAGATAAATTTCTTTTTTATACTTATTACTTCTTTTTAAAGCGACTCTCTAGAATTGTTATGTAATAAATTAGTTAAACTTATAATAATACTACTTATTTAGCTTACTATAAATTATATAATATTATAACTAGTTATATTAGTTATAATTTAGTATAGAGCTTAGAGTATAGTTAGTATATACTTAAGCTATATACTACTTTATTTAGAAATAAGCTTTTTTTATATCTCTTCTTTCCCTATTTTAGTGTAACTAAAATAGAGTTAACTTATTTTATTAATTTATATCTATACTATAACACGTAAAAACTGAGTTTATTATTATATTATACTAAATTTTTTTTAACTTAGCTGGATAATAGTAACATAATATTAAAATTAAATTATATAATTAATTTAAGTATTTAATTTATTAATAACTATATCTAGAAAATTAATTACATAACTATGCTAAATTATTAGTTTATTAACTATATAATTTCTACTAGAAACCTTTATAGTAGTAAGTAATTAAAACCTTAAGTAATAGTTTATATAAACTTTATATAACAAGCCTTAAAAGTAACTTAGCAAGTAACTAAAAAACTTATAGTAATAAGTAATATACTTATTAAATTAAAAAAAAAACTATAAAAGCTTTAGTAAATTTTCTTTTTTTTAATTATTTTTTTTATACTAAAAAAACTAACTTCTATAAGTACTATTAGTTTATCTTTTTCTTACTAAAAAATTAGCTAATTACTTTTTTCTACTAGAGACTAGAAGCTTTATATATATATAAAAATAAATAAATTAAGACTATAGAAAAGCTCTTTACACTAGAAATAAAAGTTAATTTTAAGATAATAGCTACTAGTAATAACTATATGCTTAATTTTAAGTTACTTAAGTATATTATTATATATTATTTTAATAATATAATTAGAAAAGACTATACTATTAAAAAGCTTTATATTTAGGTATAATATAATAAGAAATTTTTTATAGCTACTATTAAGAACACTACTTAAAAAACTAATATTTATAAGTTTTAGAAAATAGAGGTTACGCATTTTACTTTAATAATCTTTAGTTAAGTAATAATTACTAGTAAGCTAGAGTATAGCTATCTTAAAATACTTATATATTATAACTATATTAATATACTAGAAAAAGTACTTAACATAACTAAAACTAAGCTTAATAAGATTAGAAATAAGCTTATTAAACTTTATTAGTTACTAAATAACACGCTTAAGTACGTAGTTAATTAAGAAAATAAAATTAAAATACTAAGAATATAGATAAAGAAATTTATATATAATATATACTCTTTTATTTCTGTAAAAGCTAGCCTAATATTATTATTAATATTAGTAAAAAAAACATACTTTATAGCTCTACTATAGATTTCTTAGAATTAAACTAGCTATATAGCTATAAAACCTAACAATAGTTCTAATATAAAAGATTTTAGTAACTAAACTTCTTAAGTATTATTTTATGTACTAGCTACTTTATTAGCTATATTTATTATAAATAGCTATTAAGATAATAGCTGTTTAGCTTAATTTCCTAATTTATTAATACTTAAGAATAGTAAGAATATTATCTTTAATTAATAAAGAGATATCCTAAACAATAAGGTATATACTAATTAAAACTAATTTATTAGAGCTAGTAACTAAGTTACTTAGAAAAATATTATTTCTAATATATATATAAAGTCCTGTTAACTAGTACCTCTTAATATTTATATATATAATAAAAAAGAGTAAGTAGCTAGTTAACTACTAGTATATAATAAATTACTTAAAGAAAATATATAATAACTTATATAAGAGACTTAATACTTACTATAATTTCTAAAAGCTTTACTTTAAAGACCTTGCTAATTTTATTATATTTTAAGGTAATTTCTTTTACCTAGCTTAAGAACACAGCTTGCCTGTAAATTAATAAATAAAAGAATTCTATAAATAGCTTCTAAACACTTTTTATATATAAATAAACATCTATTAATAATAGTAATATAACTAGTATAATAAGTATATAAATTTAGTTTAAAACTTTACTAAAAAATTAACTTTTAATACTAAAAAAGCTATTAAGTAAATTAATAAAAAAACTAGAAAAACTTAGCTACTACTAACTTAGTAGTCTTATTTAAAGACTAAGTATTTAATTTATATAGTAGTTACTATTATTCTACTAATATCTATCCTTAAGCTAGTTAGTTACTATAATTATAAAAAACTTAGTTATTTTATAAAAAACTACTAACTACTTACTTAAGCTATAGCTAAAGTAATTAAGTTTATAAATACTAATAAAAAACTCTATACACCTTAAAATATTAGTAATAATAAGAAGTTTTAGCTTATTATAAAAAAACTATTAGAAAAAGACTTACTCTAAAGAAAGTTTTTTTTTAAAATTATTTTCTAAAGCTATTAACTAGTTTAACTCTTGTTAACTATTATTTAATAAACTAGCTTTTATACTACTCTACTGTATTTCTACTAGCAAATTAGATATTAAGCTAAATAGTTTTCTTAATACTAAAGCTAGTAGTTTTATTTTAATATACTTAAAGTATATACATACTATTAAAAAAGAGCTTAAGGTAAAAACTTATTAAATAAAATTTATTTCCAAGCTAGCTATAATAGTAGACTAAATAGATAAGTAAATAAATACTTTTAAATTAATTTAGTACTAAATAACTACTACTTATTAATTTATTTTATTTTTTCTAATATTAGCTATTATAACCTTATAATTAGCTATAAGCTGTTTAAAAATGTAGGTACTTTAATTAACTATAAAAAGTAAATAGTTAAATAGTTAAATAATAAGTTAATTAACTATAAGTATAATATTATTATTTTAATATAAAGCCTATTAATTAAAATTAATTTTTTATACTAAGCTTATACTAACTAACGTAATAAGCTAATAAATATAGTAATTTTATAGTATACTTATAAGCTACTTTAGTGTTTACTCTAGTAGATAATATAATAATAAAAATTTAAGAAAATAAAAAAGTAGTTTTACCTATAACAGTAGCTAGAGCTAAGTAAGTAAACTTTTTACTTTTAATTTATTTTACATAAAAAGCTTTTTAAAATAGGTCTTAAAATTAATATTATAAAAGCTATTACCTTTATAATATATATATAGTAAAAGGAAACTATACTAAAGTATATTAGTATTTATAAAATAAATAAGCTTATTTAAGACTATAGAAATAAGCTTAGTTTACTAAACTTAAAGTTCTCTTTTTAAAGCTTTAAAGACCTTTTAGTAAAGGTTTTACTAAAAAGGCTTTATTAATTAAATAAAGACTTTATAAAAAAAAGGAACTTTAGTAGTTTATTAAATAAAAACTATTTTACTCTAGCTATACTAGTGTAACTTAGGTTTATTTAAAAAAAAATTAAACATACTACTTTTATATTATAAAGGTGTTAACTATAATATTAAATTAATAACTAAAAATATACTAATATTAAGCCTATTATATAGCATATTTTTTAAGTAGCTATAGTTTATTAAAACTTATCTAAATAACTACCTTTAATAAAAAATTATTACTTATAGTAATACTTTATATACTTTCCTAATATTATTTACTAAAAAGCTTAGAAAAGAATAGTGCTTTTATGTTAACTATTATAAGCTTAATACTATTATAAAAAAAAAAACGCTTATTTAATTCTACTAATTTAGAAGACTCTTATTTAACTAGCATGTATAAAAGTGTTTACTAAACTTAATATATAACAGGCCTTCTATTATATATATTTAAATAAAAATATAAAGAACCTAACTATGTTTTATACTTAGTATAGAAACTATAAGTACTATATGTTATTATTTAGTTTTTATAATAGCTCTATTATATTCTAGTATTATATTAATAAAGTATTTTATAGTCTACTTAATAACTTCTATACTATTTACTTTAATAATATTTTAATTTATTTTAAAGATCTGTTATAATATAAGAAGTATATTACTTAAGTACTAAAATATTTCTAGAATATAAGCCTCTAAGTAGATATTAAAAAGAGTGAGTTTACTATTACTAGAATAAAGTTCCTAAGCCTTATTATTAGCATAAAGAGAATTTAAAAAAAACTTAAAAAAATTATTATTATATAGAAATAACTAGTACCTATGTTAGTTAAAAGCCTATAATTTTTTCTAGAATTCTGTAATTTCTATAAAGCTTTTCTAAAAAACTATAAATATATTATTTAACTACTTACTAAGCTACTTAAAAAGGGTATATAATATACCTTTAGTAAATATAAGCTAACAGCTTTCTAGTAAGCTAAAAATCTAATATTATTAAATAATATCTTAGTTTACTACTTACTCTACTACTAAACGCGTATAAAAATAAATGTAAGTAATAAAGTTATTATAAAAATACTATTATAGCTCTAAGAAAATAGTTTTTAATAATTTATAGTTTTTTACTTTAAGACTATAAATAAGCTCTAAATAAACTATAATATATATAATAAAAAAATGTTAGCTATAATTTATAGTTTTTAAAAATAGTACTTATAGCTTATAGGCTTATAAACTATAGAGTTATTTAATACTCTAACTAATTATTATACATTAAAGTACTTTTTTATAAAGTAAAAACTTACTTTCTACTAAATATACTAAGTAATGAGTATAGTAAACTATTATTTAATACTTATTTATTATTTTAGTACTTATTTATTATTTTAATACTTATTTATTATTTTAATACTTATTTATTATTTTAATATAATTAATATAGTAGCTAACGTGCTCTCACGTAAGTAAAAGAAACTAAAAATCTAAAAAAAATAAAAATAAAGCAGCTTAAATACGTTCTTTTTATTAGTAAAGTAAATTAATATTAGCTTTATTAAGACTGCAAGTAATAACCTAGCTATATTATTAATAAAAAATATACTAGCTATTTATATAATTAAAGTAGTTATTACTAATACTTTTATAATTTTACTACTTTTAAATAATTTTTACTTACTAATTAATTACATTATTAAGGTAAATTGTAGTTATGAAAGTTTATAGCTATTTTAAAAATATACTTTTTTAATAAATATTTAGCTTAAAAACTTAACTAAAGCTTTTTTATATACTATAGTAAGCTAGTAGTTTTTACTATATACTTTTTAAAAACTTACTTTATTTAAGCTATTTATACTACTTAAGTAACTATTTACTTAAATAAAAAAAATAAGCTACTTTATAATTACTATTACTAGAGTTATATAAGTAAAAATATAAATAATTATATAACTATATATAAAGCTTATAAATAAAACTATATATTTTATAATAAGACTTTAAACTTACTTAAATTACTACTAATATTTAAATAAGTATAGTAAAATGTCTTTATAGACTTTAAGTTCTTCTTTTTAAATAAAAAGAATATAACTATACTTTTATTATTATAAACTAGCTAAGTAAGTACTATTTTTTATTATTTTATTATAAAATAACTATAGCTACTTAAGCAGCTAATAAGTACTATTATTATATTTAGTAAGTATTTAGTTTACCTAAATTAATAGTTTTTAATTATAGTTTTTAGTTTATTTTAGTATTTATAAATAAGCTATGCTAACTAATAGAAATTAAGTAAAAACTCTTAATACTATATTACTTTTAAACTAATAAAAATACTAAGGTTCTAAACTAGCGTATTAATTAGTGCCTATATTTATTTATTAATTACTATTAAAATAACTAGTTAGACCTACTACTTTATATAAACTAAATTTAAATAATTATACTATATAAAACTATAGGCTTACTACTTTATTAAATTAAGTTTAGCTATTAGCTAATTTATTACTAAAACTAGAAAAAATATATAAAGGTATTTATTATAGTCTATAAATAAATATCTTATAAGAAAGTATAGAGCTATACTAAAGCTTAATATAATATAATAAAGCTAGCTATAAAGATAGCTTAATAAGAAATTACTTAAGTATAAAAGTAATAAACTTAATAGGCTAATAAGAAGTACTATAAGCTAGACTTTTTTATAGAAGATAAAGTATATATTATATTTAAAGACTTTACTACTAGTTAATTTAGTTAAAAGCTTAACTAATAAATATATAGACTTTATTCTATTATAGATATAAAGAAATACTTTTATTACCTTAAGCTGTTACTATACATGTATATGCTTAATATCTTTTATATAAATTATCTATAAAAAGCTTTTACTTATTTATTATTAGGCTAAATTAAACTTAAGAAACTACCTATTAAGATTAATAGGTATTTTAAGTAGCTAGTATAGAAAATCTTTAATAGCTACTTATTTTATAACTAACTATAATATAAAGTATTCTAGCTAGCTTATAATTTAAATTCTATTTAGTATAATACTTAAGACTTTATAGGTACTTTATATAAGGTAAAAGACTATTATAAGACTTATTTAGAGAAAACAGAACTATTAGTATAACTAGACACCTAGTTAAAAGCATATAAAGTAAAAGAGAATCTAAAAGTAATAGAAAAGAATAATAAGATAGCTAAAAAAAATAAAAGTAGTATAGAAACTAGTAAAAAGAAGATTATAATCTAGAAACTTAAAAACAAGCCTTTTTAGAGAAGGGTAATATAATAGTATTATTTATTTAACTTACTATAAGTTACATAATATTTAAACTAGCTATACTAGTTATAATTTAGTATAAAACTTAAAGTATAGTTAGCACATACTTAAGCTATATACTACTTTATTTAGAAATAAGCTCTTTTTATATCTTTTCTTTTCTTATTTTAGTATAGTTAAAATAGAGCTAACTTATTTTATTAACCTGTATCTATACTATAACGCATGAAAACTAAGCTTATTATTACAAAACTATTACATATTATATATTTATATTATTAGAATAATTATGTAAGTAAGTTATTATATAACTTTATAAACTACTAAAGTATTTAATACAGTATATATATATATACTTACTACATTAAAGAGACCTATATATTATTTTTTATAGTATAATAATAAAGGCTGTATAATATACTATTATATAAAAATCTTAAACACATAAAAGCTATAAACTGTTTTATAATAAAATCTTACTAAAAAATTATAAATTTACATTTAAATATTTTAGCAACTACTTGATAATAAATTTAAAAAATTTAAAAAATAATTAATAGTACTTTAAAATAGAGCCTATTGAATTTTTAAGAGCTAGTAATTAACAGCTATTAAGATAATAGTATTTTAGCCTCTAAATTTACTTTTACTTAAATATCTTAATAATAATAAATTGCTAGCTTTTAAAAATTTAATAAACTTTATTTTAAAGTACTATTAATTATTTATTAAATTTTTAGAATTTATTATTAAGTAGTTATTAAGATATTTAAATATAAAATTTTAATTTTTTAGTAAGTTTTAAAGTAAAGTACTTACTTATATAAAGTATTTACTTATAAAATACATTAATAATAATTAAATAGCTTTTTTTATTTTTTAACTATTAAGCTATTAATATAATTTTTTATAAATAGTAGTAAACTTTTTAATAAAGTATTAAAAGTATATTACTATTTAAATACATAAGATTAGTAATATAGTAATAACTTTTAAAATACAATTTTTTTTATAATTATATTATATAATGTTTTAATATTATAAGTAAACTTTTTTAATTAAATAAAATATAAAAAACTTATATTTTAATATTAATAATAATTAATATTATAATAGGGAATTAATATAGCCGTAAGTAAACACTTATAAAATAAATTAAAACTAAATTCTATTAAGCTAGAATATAAATAATAAGTCTTTTATTTTATAACCTTAAATATTGTTAAGGCGTAAGTGTAGTATAAGTAAGTTAATAATATTATACTTATATAGCAACAACACTACATCTATATAATAATAATATTATACTTATATTTTAAAGAATATTACGTATAGTAATATTTACTTTAGTGTTTTATAATATCTACTTAGACATCCCATACCATTATAAATATATTTTAAGTTAAGTTTTTATACTAATTATAATAGTACTTTTATATACTAGTAATAATATATATTAAAAAGCAAAAACTATTTAAAAATTTTATATAGTTAATAAATTTTAGCAATTTTTTTTTATAATTTTTTATAAAAAAATTCAACTATTTTATTTAAAGTAAATTTAATATTTTTTTTATATAAATAAAATAAAGTATTAAAAACTTTATAAAAAAGTATATTATATAATTAGTTTTATAACTATTTTTACTATTTTAAAATAGTTTTTAATAACTTATAAATTAATAGTTTTTACTAAATAACTAGTTTTATATATTATGTTTTACTAAAAGTACTTTTAAAATAAAAAAAGTATATACTTTTTTAATAGTAAAATTCTATTATTTACTATTAGTTTTTAAGTTTTTATATAAAGTTATTATAAGTTATTAAAATAGTTTTTTAATTAATTTACTTTTTAGTACTTATTAGTTTATAATACTAATTATTTTAATAACTTATAATAAGTTATATAAATTATAACAATTTTAATAACTATTATTATATTTAAAAAACTTAAATTAATAATATTACTAAAAGTTTTTATATTATAATTATTTACAAAAAACACTTTTAACTACTATGAGAAATAAACGCGTAAATTAGCTTCCTATTATTAAATATATTTTAAAAACTTAGCCTAGACGCTTTACGGAGTCGTGATAATACTGTTATAGTATATAAACTAGTTATTAGACCTCTAGAAACTAGCTTTAGAGCTATAAACTTAATTTATACTATTATAAATAACATCTAGTAACTATATAGCTAGCTTATAAAAAGAAACTAATTAAATTAATACTTTTATCTCTAGCTATAATACTACTCTAGTTTATAAGATATAATAGTAACTTTATATAGTTTTTCTCTAATTATATTCTAACCTAGCTAAAGATTGTGAAAGTATTTAGAAATATTTTTTCACTATTAAAAACTACTTTTATGTTTTTATTTTTTAGATTATAATTCTAAAAATAAGCTATAGCCCCCTCTTTTATGCTGTTATAATAATTAATAATATTATTTTAATTACTATTATATTTATATATAGAGCTGTTCTAACTTGCTTATATTATAAAATTATTATTTCCTAAACCACTACTTCTGTATAAGACTATGGAAGGCTTATAATTAATATTATCTAAGTTATAAACGCGTAGAGAGGACTAGGCATAGTAAGTAAAGTCCTAATAAATTATAAACTTCTTAGTAGAAATCTTACGCTAATTATAGACACTAAAATAAAGAAAAAATAGCTAGAAAAAAACTATAACTAACTCTATAAAGTCTATATAGAGGTAAAACTTATTTATAGAAAATTTATAGTTATCACATATAGTCTCTAGCTATCTGTAATTAACTATTTAGATTAAAAAATAGTTATTTAAGAACTCTACAGCTAGAACTAATATATCTAGGACTAAATTAAAATCCTTAGAGTAAAATAGCCTATAAAAGTAATCTAAAAATAGAAGACTATTTCTTTTTTAATTATTAACCTTATTTACCTAAAATAAGCTAATCTCTTAATAGATGAAGGTTTACTTTTTTATAGTAAACTACTCTCATACAAACTCTACTATAAAGATTATAAAATAATTTAATACTTTAACTACTAAAAATACAGCCATACTGCTAGATTTTATAGGGTAGTAAAGAAATATAGATTCTATACTAGCTTAAAATACTTAAACTATAAATATAGTTTCTGTAACTAGGAAGATAAAGTCTGTTATATAAATTATAAAGAAAACTACTTAGTATAGAGAGTAGCCTATAATCTATAGTAGAAGAAAGCTAAAAGAGCTAGATAAGTATATATAAATAAGCTTTAAATATTTACTATTATAGGCTATAGACTTATTATATTTACTTATAGCTACTTAATAAACCACTTATAACAACCAACTAAATAGAACTAGAATAATAAAGATATAAAGAGTATTAAAATTATACTTTTCTAGAATAGTAGAAAGTAAAGTAGAGTAGAAGTAGACTTATTAATATTATTTATAAAAAAACGTGATCTCAAGTAACCCCTAAACAGGCTTATAAAAAACTTAAATAATTAAAATATTACTAAATTTCTTTTTATAAACCCTCTCTAATGAATATGCTACGTATTACTTAATATAATATATAAAAAAGCAAAAATAAAATTATAACCCTACTAGTTTATAACTCTAAAAATTAGTAAGATATTATTACTATTTAGAAGCTATAGTAGAATAAACGTATATATACTACTTATTACCATATAAAGTATCTATTCTAGCTAGTATATTTTCTATCTTTTTATAGTAAGGTCTGCTTTCTTATTAATAAATAACTCTTACTAAATATATAATTAATAAAATATTATAAGCCGGATTTCTCTATCTTTATAGTTTATATTAGGTAGTAAATATTTTATATTTATAATATTTATTTAAAACCCCCTAGTAGGAATCAGCGTAACCTAAAGTTTTTTATTTTTAATTTTTAAAAGTAACTTATAGAGCTTAGGAAACACCTTCTTTTAAAAGACTTTAATTTATACTATTTATTATAAAGCAGTATAAGATGTTTAATATAGTATAAAATAGTAAATAATTTTATTTAAACTACTATAAATATAAACTTTAGTTTTCTAATCCTACTAGAAATAATTATGTAGTCTGTATAAGACTTTATTAGTATAATTAATCTTACTTTTACTACCTTAAGTATTTAAGAAAAGTTTAGTAAATATAATATTAATAAAAGTTTCTACTATAAATTAGACTATTTACTTATTTTTTTTTTTAAAGTTATAGGCTGCTGTGAACCTCTAAGCTAGTTAATAAAAGCCTATAACTAAAAGAAAATAGATATTAAAGGGATTTCTAGTAGTATATAATATTTTTTTAGCTTATAAAAAGACCTTAACACTTTAAAAGTAATTAACTAATATATAGAATATCTTTAGACCTTTCTAGTTAATTTTGTCTAGTATACTATACTATTATAGAAAGTAAAACTAGATTTTAGCTGTCTATAGTAGACCTAAGAAGTTATAGAGATAATAAAGTAATAAAGAATAGTCTAAAGATACCATAAATCTATAAAAAAACTTTATAAGCTAGTATAAATAAAAAAAAGAACTATTTATAATACTAAAAGACGGTACTTCCGGGACTAAATTTATAAAATAGTAGTTAAAAAAATAGTATTTAGAAACTAGTAGTGTAAGTAAAAAATTATAGTTATATCTTTTTTAAACTCTTTAATTTTTTTTTTACTATAAACCTAAAATAGAATGGCCTAGAGCTATGAAGAGAAAGTAAATATTTTATAAAAATATTTTTTTTCTAATAAAGCTAAATATAGATTTTTTAGATTTTTTAGGATTTATATACTCTTTATAAGTTAAATAGCTCCTAGAAATTACTCTAGAAATTATTAAAAAGGTAATGGCTAAATAGTAAGTATTTAATATACTAGGTTATAATAATATTTTAAATAGCTTTTTAAAAGCTATTAGCCTTTTCTTTTATATAGCTATAATAGAAATTACCTAGATATACTAGAACCTAGTATACTATCTATAAACATTTAAAATTGCTTGTACGGTGGTGCTGCGGAAGCTTAGGAAAAATAACTACTTAATTTTAAAAACATAATAACCTATTACACTCCTAAATACTACTATAAAGATTATAAAGATAATTATAATAAAGTAGCTAAGATAACTAGTAGAATAATATAATATACTATTAACTTAGTAAATAAATATAAGATAATATAGGTCTATAAATACAGCTCTTAACGTCCTTATAAACTAAGTTTATACTATTTAGAAAGAAAAAGGCTCTGTTATGACTTTTTTAGCACTTAATATCTCTAGAGTATTTAATAAAATAGTTTATAAAAAGCTTATATACGTCTTATAAATAAAAAAAATCCTATAACAACTTATCTACTAAGTTAAAGTATTTATAATAAACTAGAAAATAATAATTATTCTTTTAGATTATAAAATAGAGCTTTTTAATATGCTAGTTAGAATCCTATAAGGCTTATCTTTTTTATTAATTTTCTTTTTATTCTATATTATAAAGCTTTATAAGGCGTGTGGTAATACCTATAAGAATATATATATTAATAGTTTTATTAATAATACTATATTTCTTATATATAGTTTCTTAATAGAAGTTAACTGCTGTATTTTTAAGTATATTTATAATTATTACATTAGCTAGATAGCCTACTATAGAATAGTCTTTATACTAGAAAAGTATAAACTTATATACCTATTATAAAACCTAAGATATTTTAATATAGTAGTCTTTATAAACATTAACGGCACTAAGAAAAAGCTTATAAAAGAAATTTAAGTTCTTAGTATATAGCTTAACTCAACTCTCTGTTAGGGTTTATATGTTTATAAAAATTTTTAAAAGATAAAAAGATAGTAATAAGCTCTTTATTAACTTACTATATTAATATAAAAAGCTATTTTTTTTATAAGTAAGATAGATTTATAGTATTTTAATACTTTTAGTACTTACTTTTAATACCTTAATCTAGTACTAGTCTAGCTAAAATAAGTCTAGAAAAATTAATAGTTACCTAAACTAACTTTGTAAATTCTAGATAGAATATTTATAAATAATTACTAGAGTATACTAAGCTATACTAATAGTAACATATTCTATAAGTAAGTAGCCCACTTAAGTGAGCGGCTTATTTTATTAAGTTTTAACTCTTTTATATACTTATAACACCGCAACACCAGTAGCTATTGCTATAATATTTAGGTAGTAAATAGTTAGTCTATTTCTTAGCCTTTTTATAAGTTCTTGAGTTATGTCTAGGTTCGTAGTAGCGTTTATAGCGCCTTTATTTTAACGTATTAGCTATTATATGCTTATTACTTTAGCACGTTTCAACCCTAATTTACGTATTAATATTTACTTAAGTAATTATCTCTAAGCTCTCTGTTTTTATTAACGTTTCTTACTTCTAAATTTACTTTTTTTAGCGCTTTTTACGTTGTGTTGTAGCTTTATTTACTTTTTAAAGCTTAGTAATTTCTAAGTATAGTAATATAGCTTCATGCATTATCAGCTTAGCACCCTTTATAAGCTAATAAATTAACTCAAAAATGTATATAAGTAAGCTATTTTAATGCTATTAAATCTAATTACAAATTAGAGCATTTTAAGACCCTAATTTAGTAGCTATTTTAGGTGTTTTTAACTTCTAAATAGTGTTCTCTGCTACAGGGAGGGATAGCATCTGAAGCTAAATATTAAGCTTTAAGAGTATAGTGTTTAAGTTAAATAGGATTAAGCTAGCATCTTAAAAGCCTACACGGATATTACTTTCTATAAATGTGGCTTAATAGGCTACTTTAAACACTAGTAGAAACTCAAGCTTCATAATATAATAAATGTAGTTACGGATAAGATCCTTAACTTAACGTTTATATATATCTTTTAAAGGTAAAAAATAGCTTATATTAAGTAGCTAAAGTAAATATAACGAATAAGATAGCATATAAAGCGTAATAATACTCTTCTCTTTATAAAGCTACTAAAATTCAAGTAAATTATGGCTTTTATGGCTATTAATTATTAGTAGATAATGGACGCCTACTATATAACTCTTTGTATACTTATTAAAGTACTATAGCTACTTAATACTAAGCTTATTATTTATCCAGCTATTATCACTTAATGAAATAATTTAATTTAGTGGTATATTATTACCCTTATACCATACAGAAAGGTAGTACGTTCCTGTAAAGATAATAAATAATAAGATTATTTATTTTTTTATATTAATACCCTAGATTACTGTAACCTACTCACGATTATCTAGCTGTACTGCTTTATATTAATTATGTTTATTAAAGCCTATAATAATTTTACCGCCTAAAATAACACTTATCTGGAAGCTAGTCTTGTTAAAGTTATAGATATCTTCTTTAATAATATTATACTTCTTAATTATACGCTATACGTGGTTAAATTAAGGCTTAATAATTTTAAGATTCTTACATAAAGCTCTCTAGTAATCATACCTTTAATTATAGACTATTTTAATTTCTAGAGTTTGCTGTATAAAGTTCTCTGGCTAGTTTTTACTAACTAGGCTAGTAGAGTACGTAGTAAGTAGATAATTAGCCATATCTCTTACAGCACTAAACCTAGAGAGAAATCCTTATAAATCTAAATTAAATATATATTAAATAATAATTAATTCTTCTAGCTTAGTAAGCTTCTTTAAATTGGGTTTATAATTATATTATAAAGTAGTTCTAGTGCGTTGTTGTTAAAGTATTATTTAAAGAATATTATATACCACTATAGCATATCACATGCTTTATAATTAGCTTTTCTTAATTACTAAGATAGCTAAAAATAGCCTACCTTTATTATAAATTAATTAAGAGTTACTTTGTTGTTACATCGTGCTTAAAAGTTAGTAGATTATGTTTTATTTATAAGGTAAACCACTCACTTAAGTAAGCTACTCACTTATAAAATACATTAATACTTAAAACAGAAACCTTAATTTTTTTTTATTATAGATTATTTTTAATATAAAAATTGCTAGCTATAAATGCTGTATAAAGGTTTTAGATATAAAACAAAAAATCACGTAAGTATACGTAAAGATTTAAGATAAAATTTAAAAATAGTAAAGTCTTATCTACCTATATATAATAGAGGAAAAGTATATAGATTAGGCTCTAAAGTAGTTTACAAACATACAGAAACCTATTAAAGGCTAGAAATAAATAGGAATGAATATAGAAAATGTATTAATTAAACTACAAACTACTATAACACGTAAATAGTAGTAAGAATAGATTACTTAAAAATATAACTAAGGCTTAGTATATTAATAGGCTCTAGAAAAAGAAGTCTTTAAAACCTATATATCCCTCTATAAAGTAGAAAGTTTAATTCTTATTTAAGTCTATATAGAACGAATTAGACTTATAGTATTTTTTATAAAAGTCTAGCTAAAGAATTTCCCTATAACTATATATATCTATAGTTATGAACAGGAGATAGTAAATATATTATTCTTTATTATCTTTAGTTTACAGATACAAGAACAGCTTTATGAGATATAAAATCTAGTAAAATTAATTTCTAGTATTTTATAGAATTAGTAGAGGGTATAGCTAAGCTCTTATAATAGCTTATATAAATAAATATTTTACTATAGTTCTTTCTAGCTATAGAACTATGCTATAAGATATAGAATAAATAGAAAAGTGTCTATAGTAGATAGGTAGAGCACTATAGCTAAAGTTATAAACTTTTTTTACTCCGTAAAAGATACTACAGATAGCAAGAAAATAGGTCATATATAGTAAATAAAAGAAATAGAGATTATTTTCTTAAAAGCAGAGACTATATACCTTATAACAGATTTTTCTTTATATAATTAAGTTTATAGAAGGCCTGTATGGCATACTACTGCCTAAATTAACATAAAAATAATAATAATAATAATAATAATAACTATTTAGTTATTTACTAAAATTTTATAATTTTTAATTATTTTAATTATTTTAAAACTTAGTATATTATATATATAAAACTTAAAAAACTTAATATTAATTTAAATTTTAAAACTAGTAGTTAATTACTAAAAATTTTAAATTATTTAAATAAATAAACTATAAAATACATAAGTATTAATAAAAATATATAATTATAAAATATTAGTATAAAACTAATTTTTTTATAAATACTTTTAAATATTTTTATATACTAAATATAATATTATTGCTAAGTGTAGTAAAGCTTCTTTCTATTTAAATAAAAAGAAAAAAAAGTTTTAATTTAAAACTCCACTAAAATTACACTAAAAATTCTCGTATTTTTATTAGTTAAAAAATATAACATTAGGTGTTTAAGTTCTAGTTATTTTATACTAAAGAAATACTAAAACTTTTTATATAACTAATACTTTAATACTCTAGCTATTTTTAATACTACTTCTTTAATACTACTTTTTTATAGCTGTTTTTTTAATACTATTTTTTTATAGCTATTTTTTTAATACTACTTTTTTCTTTATTACTACTTCCCTTTTTATTACTACTTCTTTTTCTATTACTACTTTTTTTTTATTACTACTTTTTTTTCTATTACTATTTCTCTAATAATACTTTTTTATAGCGGCTTTTTTAATAGTACTACTTTTTTATAATAGCTTTTTTAGTACTATTTTTTTAGTACTACTTTTTTAGTATAGCCTTTTTAATATAGCTTTTCTGGTATAGCTTTTATAGTATTACTTTTTTAATATTATTCTTTTTTTTAATACTACTTTTCTCTAGTATTATTTTTTTATGTTATTTTTCTTATGTAATCTTTAACACTACTTTTCTAATACTACTATTTTAATACTATTTTTCTTAAACTATTTCTTTTAAGTTATTTTATTATTATTATTTTTTTTATATAGCTTTTCTTATACTACTTGCTACTAAATATAATAAAGTTCTCTAATATTTATATTAGCTTTAGTATTTTAAAATATTATAAATTAGCAAAAATTTTTATATAAAACTATAATTTTTTTATTAATAAAATATAAATTAAAAATACTTAAGTATAAATAGTTTATAATATATAAGTATTATATTTTAGTTTAAAATTTTAATTTTTAAATAATTTATATTAAGTTTATTATAACTACTACTAGTATTTTTATATATTAGTAAAACTTATAAAACGAAATTCTAAAAACTAAAAAACTAAAAAAATTTTAATAATAAAATTAACTTTTTTTTAATTTAATAATAAGTAGCTATTTTTATATATTTTTTAATTATATTAAATTTAAGTATATTACTTTATATATTTTTTAATTATATTAAATTTAAGTATATTACTTTATATATTTATTATTATACTAAATTATTTACTATTTTTTATATAAATAATAAAAAATATACTAAAAGTAAATTAAGTAGTTAACTAAAAAAAATAATATACTAAAAAACTTCTAATATACATATAGTATACTATTTATATACTATAAAATTTTAAAGTTATATAATAAAAACATTTATTAAAAATATAAAGTATATTTTTCTAAAATTAAAATTAAATAAATAAATAATTAATAATATAAATAGTATAAACTAAATTATTAAAATAAAATAATAATAATAATAATAATAATAATAATAATAATAATAATAATAATAATAATAATAATAATAATAATAATAATAATAATAATAATAATAATAATAATAATAATAATAATAATAATAATAATAATAATAATAATTTATTAATAAGCATTACTATATTTATAGTATATAAATAATTTATATATATATAAGAATAATTTTAGCACACATTATAAAGTAGTTAAGTAGGAAAAAAAAACTAAAAACTAAAAAGCTAAGTACTACTAGTACTACTTAGTTATAAACTAAGTTAAAATAATTTATACTTTTAAACTTTTATTTATAAGTCTACTAAGTTATAATAACTATTAAGTTACTTTATATAGTTAAAAATATTAAACTTTATAGTAATTTTTATAAACTTTGTAATAGTATAAAGTAAAGTAAAAATAAAATAGTAAAAGTAATAGCTTTAAAGCTAAAAGTTTTTTTAAGTATTAGTATTAATAAAAATATTAATTTTTATTTTAAAAACGTACTATATTACTTTTATATATTAATAAGAAAGCTTAAAAACAACTAATAAAATAAGCTTAAATATTTAAAGAAGTAAGTAAAAAATAAGAGTACTCTTATAACTATTAAAAAGTATTCTAAAAATAGCAAAAAAAATACTTACTACTAATATTACTATATAAACTAAAATAAACTTAACAAAAATTATTAATAAGTTTTATAAATAAATTCTCTATATTAAAGTACTAAAGTAGTAAACTAATACTTTATTTTATATTACTAATAATACTTTATATACTAAAAATAAAATTATAAAAGTTTTGTGTTTATTTAAAGTAAAGACTTAAGTAGAAAAAATTATAAAAGCTTAATATTAGCTAAAGCTAGTTTAGTGACTAGAAAAAAAATAAGGAAAAAAAAAAGAAAAAAAAGAAAGAAAAAAAGAAAGAAAAAAGAAGAAAAGTAACCTATAAGATTTTTAAAACTTTATTATAACTTATTAAGTAATAATAAATATGCTAAAATACTAGGTTTTTTTTTATAAAAAATTAAGCTCTACTTTATACTATATACTAAGTATAGCTATTTAATAAAAATTAATAGTCTTAGAATTAGTATACACTATCTACTTAAGTATTTTCTAAGGTAAGAGATCTATTAAATTCTTTAATCTACTTATTTTTAATAATAGTATTAACTTAACCTTTAAGAACTAGAATAAGTAAATAAGAAATAAGCTTAGACTTAATACTAACTAGTATAAGTATAATAATTTAAACGCTATAAAAGTAGTGTAAATTGCTTATATTTAGACTTATATTACTAGTAAGACTAGTAATTTTCTTAACTCTTTCCTAGACACTAAAGAAGACTAAGAAAAATATGTTACTATAGAAAACGTAATATAGTACCTTTAAAACGTCTTTAAAGACGACTCTAACTAATATATTAAAGTATAATAAGAGCTTAGGTTTCTTAGAATAAAGCTCTCTAATAATTTCAATTAGTTTCTAGTAAACTTTATATAGCTTGCCAATCTCGCCAGGACGCCACAAGGCTAGTAGAAGAAAGACCTTTATAAAATGCTGTATAGTAAGCTACGTATACACATAGAAAGTAAATACGCCTAAAAGTACTATACCTTTAAGATATACAGTAACAAGGCTTAGTATATGGCACGTGGGCTAGCCCGATCCAACCGCAAGCGTATAAAGTGTAGAGTACTGCTTTAAGCCAAAAGAAGCCTGCTAAGAAGCATTGAGAAAAGCAAGCCTACGTTGGCTCTCGAGCTTAAGTAGACCTGCTACAGCTATGGCAAACCCGGTCATCTCTCGCGCGATTACTTGACGCCTAAGAGAATCAAGAGCAAAGTAGTTGATTAGGAAGAGTACTCAGACGATGCCCTAGAACTAGATGAAGGCGTAGGAAATAAATTACTTTAGGTGGAGTCTCTTGCCTAGAGTACCCTCCTAGAGCATCTAGTACACCTGTACAGCTAAGTGATATAATTGGTGGTCCTACTCTTATAATGAAGTGTCGAGTTGCTTTAGGTAGCATAGGTATTAATTTCTTTGGCTTGCTGGACACCAGAGCTGGAGGAACAGTTTTCATTCATCCTCAACTCTACCACATTGTCAACGAACGCCTTTGACCCAGGTTCTATCATTCACAGAAAGGCATTCCTGTTGCAGGGCACAACAATTAGCGAACAGGCGTAGTTAATCAGTTCTTTTCAGCCAATCTAGTAATAGATGGGCATCGCACCGCCACATAGTTTATCTTTTGCGACACTGGACGCCACGACCTGATTATCGGCCGAAAATGGATCGAATCGACAAGAACAATGCTGGACTCGACCAATCGACGCATAGTCTGGCCTGAAGACGCCAAAATCGATGCTAAACGCGACATCGTGATACCTAGTACGGCATTTGCCAAGCCAGCAGTCAACCCAATGTACCAAGAGGATGCCGATAGACAAGACAAGCTGCTTGACGCACCCGCGCCAAGGAGACGCACTTTATAGCAAATCGATCCAGTAATAACTATCGCCAGTCTTGGTCCAGCTTCCGCACCTTCGGTTACAGGCACTGTCTCCCTCGCCCCAGACAACGCGGCGCAACAAGCGACACCAGCAGCGGCTGTAGATAGTACTAAAGAGAAGCTTGAAAAGCTTGAAGCACCTATCTAAGATTGGGCTCCGTACAAGCTTGTAGACTATATTCTGTAAGTTAACCGTTCCAGCAACGCTCTCCAGCCTTATCGCAAGATGGCGAAGTACGACAAGCAAGACTGGAAGTTAGAAGAAGGCCTGTTAACTTGATTTGGGAAGCTCATGGTTCCCGATATTGACAATATAAGAACACATCTTATTAAGGAGGTTCATGCTCGCCAGGTTACAGCTCATCCAGGAAGAAGGAAGACCAGACAGCTGCTCTTAGCCTAATATTACTGGCCAGGTCTACCGTCCGACGTCGACACTTATGTCGCCAACTGTAGAACCTGCCGCTGTATGCATGTCCCACGTGACAAGACCCCAGGGTTGCTACATCTCTTGCCAATAGGCGAGTGCTGCTGGCAGCACATCTCTTTCGATTTTAAGGCATTCCCAAAGGACAAGAAGGGGCGTGATAATGCTTTCATAGTTGTTGACTGCCTAGGCAAGCGAGCGTTCTCACTATCCTGCACAAAAGAGGTCACCACATCGAAAGCAGCCAAGCTATACTACAAATACCTCTGGCGCATCTACGGCCTGCCCGAGACAGCAACATCAGATTGAGGCCATTAATTTGTTTCTACATTTATGGATGAGCTCTGTAAACTTACTAGTGTAAAGCAAAAGCTTTCTACGGCCTACTATTTACAAACTAATGGAAATACAGAGATCTTTAACTAGTACGTTGACTAGTAGGTTTTTTTTAATATAGTAAGTATAGTTAAACTTATATTAAATACTTTAGTAATTACGTAAAGTTATATAAAAAGTTACTTATATAATATATTTTAATAATATAAAATGTAATAAAAATAGTCTAACTAATTTATTATATAACAATTTTAGAAAGTTGCCTAAAAATATAGAAATAAGTATAAGAAATTAAATTATTTAAAAGCTAAAAAAAAAAAACTCTTTATATAGTAAATTTTTTACATATAATTTATAAGTTAATAAGTTTTAATAAATTTAATAAGTTTTTATTATTACTTATTAAGTTTATTTAACTTGCAACTTTATACATAAAATATTATTTATATTTTTATTATTATGATTTTTATTAATTACTTTAATAATATTAGCTAATAACTTTACTTTATAATTTATACTTTAAAGTATTTATTTTACTTTTTACTTAGTATTTTATTTTTTAGTATAATTTTTTGCTAGTAATTAGTAATTATTTTTTAACTTATTTATTATATATTAATTATTACTATTTGTAATAAACTTTTACTTATTACTATTTATAATATTAAGTAAGTAAATACTTACTTTATTTTATTAAGTTTATTATTATTATTTCTATTTACTGCCTGATTTGGTCTTTTAAATAGTCTATATAGGCTAATTCCTTCTATAGAAAAAACTTACTAATAAGAAAATCTATTAACATGCTATATTAGAGGGGCGTTAATACTCTATTATTATAATACTTCTTTTTTATTATCTTATCTTTTATAGAGTCTATATTTTTAGCTATTATACTTATATTTTATAGATAATTTTTTTTTCTTTTTTTTTCTTATACCCCCTTTTTCTTTCTCCTATTATTAGTCTAGGCTCTGGAATGGGCGGAAGTAGTTTATTTTCTTAGTATTAATTACTTTTACTATATAAAACTAAGTAAGTATTACTGATTTTATAAACTACTTTATAGCTACTTAAGTACTATTTTTCTGACTTAGTATTTTATCTAATTATTCTAATAAAAATAATACTATTAGTTCAGTTCTTTTAAGTCTAGAATAGTAGAAAAAAATATAGTATATAGTCTATACTAGCTAGCTATAGTTATATTATAGGAACTTATTTAGGACCTCTATTTTTACTAGCTAGGTATTAAAGCTAAAGACTTTTATATATAATAAAAGTAGAGTAGTAACTTCTACCTTTAAAAGTCCTTTATAAAATAGGATTATAGATATTTTCTATAAAATATACTAGGTAGTTATTATTTATTCTTTTACTATACTTTACTATTAGTATTACTATTTTTTATTTATTTACTTTAAAATAAGAGTAGCTGTATACTAGTAATATTAATAGCTATTAATATAATATATTTATATTTTCTCTACACGTCTCTATCCCCGTTAGTGCTAGTAATTTCTAGAGATTTCTTTTATAAAATAAACTAGGACTTTTTTCTTATATTTTTTTTTACCTAATTTTAAAGCTTTTCTAGTGGAGTTAACGGTCGTATTATGATTTACTATTAACTTACTAGTAATATCTAGATATTATTAAGGGTACTTATTATCTTTTTTTTTTATTAAATTCTAGCTAGTATCTAGAGTCCTCTAGAGAGCTATAGTGTTTATATAAAGTATAATTAATAAAACTACTATCTCTTTTTTAATAGCTATTATTAGTATTCTCTTATATACTCCTATAATCTTATAAAGATACTAGTTTTAAGTCTTCTAAAGTAGTAAGATAAAGTTTTTTACTATTAGGTTACTATTATCACGAATTCCCTATATCTAGGCACTGTAGAGTATTGTTAGGTGGATAACTACTATATATAAAAAACATAAGCGTTTTATAAATAGGCTTTATATTAATATAATAATTTATAATATAGCTTTAAAAGCTGCTATGCCCTTCTCTACTACTTTATAAATATATTCTTTTTATTAGAGCTTTAGGTTTACTTAGACTCTAAAAATATATATACTTAAGCTTTAGAGAGTAGCTTTATAATAAGTAATTTATACCATTAATACTAAGTCTACGCTATTATAACGTCTTTTTCTAGTAAAATATATAAGCTAGTATTTCTCTAGTGTGAATATAGTATTATAGTATTTAGTTTACGCTATATATTAATTATATATAGCTATTAGGTATTAGTAATTCTTAGTAGCTAAATTTCCCTATAAGATAAGGTTTATATTATTAATAAAGCTAAATACTAGTATATTACTATTTAATTACTAAAACTCCTCTAAAAGCTCTAATATAAAGAAGAGGAATAGAATTAGTAAAAGTAAGAATCCTTATAGAATACCTATTTATATTTAAATCTATTTACTTTAATACTTAGGGAATGTAATACATATTTATTAAGTAATTATAAAGCTTTATATAAAGTAAACTATTCATTCTAGTAGTCTCTTCTTTCTTAGAATATATAGTAGATGTTTATAAGAGACGTTGTTAAAAGCTTTAGCTAGGTTTAGATTTAGTATTAAAATAATATAATCTAAACACGCTCTCCACGCCGTCTAAATACTAAAAATAAGTATACTAATTACTAAGAATATTAAGCGCTTTTTTCTTACTTTTATCTAGTTTTAAGAAAGTAGTTTATATTTCTTAGTAGCTGCTACTATTATATCTACTACTTATTTCTTAATTATCTTAGCTAAGATATTTTCTAGCGTGATTAGTTAGTAGCTTTTTAAAAGAAAATAATTCTTCTTACCTTCTTTACATAAAGTAATTATAATTAATTCTTTAAGATATATTAGTATTATTTTATTTTTAAGGTATTAATAAACCGCCTGTGCAAGCTTCTAAGCTATTAATAGAAATATAATTTTTAGAATCTCATTTAGTATACTATTAGAGCTTAAGGCTTTTTTATTTAAAAGTTTTATAATTAAATTACTTATTACTTTCTTAAACACATATAGGTTAATATTAATTCGGGTGTGCTCTAGCTATATTTTATTATTAATATCTTCTAAATTAGCTTTATCTATACTTAAGAAGAACTTCTTAGCTAAAATCTCTATCTTTATAGTATTATCTTTAGTAAGAGAGTTGCTAGTTAAGTTTCTAAAATTAAAAAAATAGAGATTACTTTTTATTATATTAATACTTTTTCTACTCCACCTTAAAAGGATCTACAGCCTCTTATTATATAGTTTTATAGAGTCTACTATAAATTCTTATATGAATTATCTCTAGTTATTTTTTTTTTACTTTTTAGATTTCTTTCTAGAGCTGGTTGGACAGCGTCTTGTAGTTCTAATAATTATAGTTCTTTTTATAGTTATAATACCAGCACCTTATTTACCTAATACTTATAAGAAATTAAGTTACTTTTAGTAACTATATTCTACACACTTATAAACTAGGTCTTACGTGTAAATAGTAAATTTTAAGGGTATATATAATTTCTTTCTAGAGAACTTTTAAAGGTTCTAAGGTCGTTATCTACTTAAGATTTTTAATATCTTAAAGAAATTCTTTTATGTCCAGTTTTTTAAGTGTGTAGTATTTATTTTTCTTTTATAAATAAATAACAGCATTTATTTAAATTCGTATTAGTATATAGTTTCTTATTAGAGCTTATTTATCCTTAGTTTTATAAAAGCTAACTCTTTTATATATTATATCTTATAGAAATGTGAGGTTGATAATGCTTTCTTTTTATCCCCTTTTCTATATTAATTTATTTCATAATATAGTAAGTTAAAAATCTTATGCTTTTATTTTAAAGAGTAAGTGTTTTATTTATATTTCACTTATAATATAGCTTCTCCCTTATATTAGATAGTATATATTAAAGTCTTTAAAAAATATGACTTTTTTTTTGCTTTTTTAATTACTTTATTAATCTCTAGCTAGGTCTTCATCTGTTAGTAGTTTTTATATAGGTTATAGATATTAATAATAGTAGTCTTTAGCCTCTTTAAGTAAAGCTAGAGTGTTATAATAAATAGACTATATTATTTACACTTCTAATACATAATATTAATGTTTCGGCTAATTATAAAGCATACTTTTATTATAGAGTCTTCTTTATAAGCTAGAGCGTATCTATATAAGTAGTATATTAATTTAGTATATTTATTATACACTAGTTTTTAGATTATAAGTACTTAATACTTTATTTGTGTTATCTTATTAAAGAAAAGGTAGCATACACCTTAATTTACGTTTTTATAGTTATATTAGATAATAATAAGTTTACTTATTTAGGGTAGGTATAAAGTCTTCTATATTAATATTAGAGTTATTATTTACTTTTACTTAGGCTAGGTATATATCACCTGTGTTTAGTATAAGCCTTAATTATAATATATTTCTACTAGTAACTTCTATATAAAAGAGTTTATCTAGTTCTTTTTTTAGTAATAGTCCTTTATATAAGTTATCTAATAAGGTAATCTGTCTTTCTCTTTTTCTTATTATAATAGTAAAGTTACTTTATATAGGGTTTAGTTATTTTATTTATATTTCTCTTATAGTATAGATATAAAGTGTTTATTTAAAAAAGGTAATTTTTTTTACCTAAATTTTTTTTAAGTAGCTCTAGAATATCTTATACTTCTTTTATTACTATACTTTATAGGCTTTACTACAGTTTATATAGAATACTCTTTTCTAGAGATATTTTATTATATTATATAGGCCTATATAATATCTATACTATATTTTTTTTATATATACTTTAAGTATAGCCCTATTAATTACATTAAAAGTATTATTTAATAATTATACTATTATTAAATAGCCTTGCTTTAAAGAGCTAGGAGTTAATAACTAATTTATTTTTTATAATCTTCTATTAAATTACTTATGTGGGTATTCTAATAATTAAAATACTATAAATTTTTTCTATTTCTTTTAAGCTTCTTATAGTGTTTTTATAATGTATCTCCTACACCTTAAGGTTATATAGCCATTAGATTTAGATAATAGCTATACTTAGTACTAGCTATTTAATAGCTTTATATATTATATATATTAGCTTAAAGTTATCTATATTTTTTTTATTAATTTTTATTTTAAATAGAACTCCTAGAACCTCTAAGAGGTAGTTTTTTTTTTGATTTTAAATCCTAGTATATCTAGTCTATTTATAATTTAATTTTTTATAGTTTGTGATAATATATAAACGTTAATATTACCACTCTTTAAAGTGTTTATAGTAAAGGCTTTTAATATTTTTTTTATATTATTATTTCTAGTATCTCTTCTAAGTCTTTTCCCTAGGAATCCTTAAAGCAGATTTAGATAATAGTTTTTTATAATATAGTAGTAATATTTATTATATATAACACCTATATAATAATAGCTATTTAAGTTTTATTTTATATTTAGAAAATCTCTAGGCAGTTTCCCTTATATGTTTCTTTTCTAATTTTATTAATTCTAACTTTAATCTAATTAGGCTGTGTTTTATTCTTATTTTAAGTAACTTAATAACATATCTAAAAATTTTAAATATATTATAGTGTTTTTTTATGTTAGTAAGGATTCTATAGTATAGCTTTTCTTTCTTCTCTTTATTAAAATTATTTTTAATTTTCTAAAGGGTTTTAATTGCTTTCTGCTAGTCTTAATTAGACTAGTATTTATCCTTTTCTTAATATTACCTACTTACTTATTAATTACTTTCTAGTGTATTACGGTTATAGTTTTTATAATTATAAAAATAAGATTATAACCCGCCGTTGTCCCCCATACTCTGTAGATAGAATATAAAGAGTTTATTAAAAGTAATTAAATACAGAGAATTATGTTCCGTTATCTGGTTTCTTTTTAAATAGTTTTTAGACTTATTTAACTACTATTACGGCTTTTTCTTATTAAGTTTATTATTAAAAAAATTTATATTTTTTAATATTAAGTTTTTTATTTTACTGAAGTAATTATAACTAATTTATTACTTATTTTTAAAGCTATAAATTAAAAAGTTAAATACTTAAATAAAAGAATTTTTTAATTACTAAGTATAGTACTAAATAATAGTTTAAAATATTATAGAAAAATAAAATAATTTATAAATTAAAAATATTTAAGTAAAACTTACATACTAATATAAAGCTAATATGTAATTATATAATATAAATAAAAGTTTATAAAAAACATTTTAGTATATTATAAATAGTTATTATAATATAAATAAATTAAAAAATATTTATATTAAGTATTATAAACTAATAAAGTTAATTATATAATAAAAAAAGTTAATATTAAATAATTAATTTAAAAAAAACTAGTTTAAACTTTTTAATATATATAAACAAAAAATATTTTTTTATACTTAACTATTATAAGAGTTAGTTTACTTAAAGTATACTTAAGTTATATAATTATTTATTTATTTAAGTTTAGTACTTTAGGACTTGTTTATATAAGTATTTTAGCTTTATATACTTTTATTAACTTTATTTTAAAAATATTTAACTTTAGCTATTTTAACTATTAACTTAAATATTAATTTTAAGAATATGCTAACTATAATATTACTTTAAAACTATAAGTTTTTAAACTATAAAATTAATATAATACTTAAGTTATTATATAACTACTTATTTTTTTAAGATTTACTATTAAATAACAATTTTTTTTTTAAAAAAAATTGTTTTAAGTAAGTTTAAAAAATTCTAAATACTATTTTTACTTAAGTTTAAATTTTTACTATTATAATAATTAGTAAACTATTACTTTATTATTAAAAAAGGTATAGTAGTTATTATGTTATTTTTATAGTAGTTTTAAAAAAATTATTTTAAGTTTAAAATTTTTTAAATACTATTTTTACTTAAGTTTAATTCTTTTTATTATAATAATTAGTAAACTATTACTTTATTATAAAAAAAAGTATACTAGCTATTATATTATTTTTATAGTAGTTTTATAATAAAAAGTATAATACATAATATTATAAAGCTTTAAAGTTATATAAAAGTTAATTATTTTTATTAATTATAAAAGTAAAAAAAAATTTATTAACTAATATAATTACGTAATACTATACTATTATATAATATTATATAAAAAAATTATATAGCATTTTAACTTTTTATTTATAATAAGTTTTAAAAACTTAATACTATATTATTTTTATATATACTTTAATAGCTTTACTTTAATTTATTTTTATTTATAATATTACTTTATTATACTTAATAAATTTACTAGTTAAATTATAAGTACTAATTTTACTTTAATTACCTTTTTTATATGTAAAATTTTTTTTTTAAAGTTTATTAATTTTTTAAAGTAAACTAATTTATTTAATTTTACTATAAGTTAATAATAGTAAAACTTATTTATATAAAATTTTTTTTATAAATTTATTAACTAATATTTTTAACTTTTACTAAATTAAGTAAATAACGTTTTTAGCTAAATAGTATTTTTAATTAAATAACTTTTTTATACCTTATAGTTTATATAACACATGTTATAAGTAATAAAAAAAGTATTTATAAAAAGTTAGTAAACTTTAGTATTATAGTAGTTAAAAATAATTACTAATATTAAAAAAATGTACTAAAAACCTTAGTATACTTTAGTAAGTATTTACTATATAATAGTACTATTAAATATACCTATATTTAATATAACTATAATAATAAAGTACTTTTTACTAATATACTACTAAACTTTTTTTAAAAAACTAAGTGAAAATTATACTTTGTAATAAAGCTTTAATTATAAAAAAAAAACTTTTATTATTTTTACTATTAATTTTTAGCTACTTTAAATAGTAGAAAACTAATAAATTAATATATTATAATAACTTATTAGTTAGTAAGTTAAGTAAATTACTAAACCTTAAAATAAAATTACGTTATAAAAAAAGGGTAAAGTTTAAAAAATAAGTTAAAAATTTAAGAATTTAAGTAATATAAATTAAATAACTTAAAATTAAACTATGTTTTTATTTTATTTTTATAGCGTTAGGAAAAAAATTGGTGGCATTTTTACAGTATTTAGCTATATTTAGTAGCTATTTACGTATTTTATGTACTATACTCTATAGCTTATAGTTTTAACTCTAAAGTAGTATTAAGTTACTAAACGTAATACTATCTTATAAAATGCTATAAAATACGTGATTATATTCTTTAAAGTTTTTATTACTATTTATAATATTTGCATGATTTGTTTATTATGTATATTATATATACTATACACATTTTATAAATTTAACGCTTTCTAAGTATATTATATATCTAGTTTATTTCTTACACGTAGTATATATATTTTAAAGTATAATTCTAAATTACTAGCTACTACTAATTTACTATATAAGGTAATGAAATACTGTATAAGCTCTATTTACCTCTTTTTCTTTTCTAATCTATTTAAAGTACTTTTTATATTTATTCTAATATTAATATAGAATTAGCTTTTATATTAAATTAAAATATATTTTATATTATATTAGAATTAGCTCCTACATTAAATCGGATTTAGCTCTTATATTAAATTAGAATATTAAAAGGGAGATTTTTTTAAATTCTTTTTTTCTTTATAGAGAGCCTAATTTAAATTTAATATAGAGCTCTTAAAATAGCTTAATATAAAGCTTAAGAGATAACTTAATATATAGCTTTAAAAATAGCTTAGTAAAGATAACTTAGTATAAAGCTCTAAAAATAGCTTAGTATAAAGCTCTAAAGATAGCTTAGTATAAAGCTTTAGAGATAGCTTAGTATAAAGCTCTAAAGACAGCTTAATAAAAGTAACTTAGTATAGAACTCTAGAAATAGCTTAGTAAAGATAACTTAGTATAAAGCTCTAAAAATAGCTTAGTATAAAGCTTTAGAAATAGTTTAGTATAAAGCTCTAAAGATAGCTTAGTAAAGATAACTTAATATAAAACTCTAGAGATAGCTTAGTAGAAGTAACTTAGTATAAAGCTCTAAAGATAGCTTAGTACAGAGCTCTAAAAACAGCTTAGTATAGAACTCTAAAAATAGCTTAATATAAGTCTAAATACAGGTTAGTAAATAGATTAGTAAAAAGCTTAATAAACTAAATATTAGCTTAATATAAGTATATAAAGGAAGCAGAATAGGCGGAAGAAAATTCTATTAAGAATAGAAAAAACTTAGCGTGTATAAATAGAAAATAATAACTTTATAGGTTCGCAGCGCCCGTAGATAGCTGTAATAATTTTTAAAAAGTAAATAAGTAGAAACTAGACTCTTTTACGAGCATAATAGTACTAAATTTAAGGGATATAATAAAGTAGATAGGAATATAAATCTAGCTTATTTATATATAAAATATATTTTAGTATTTTATAGCATTTTATAGTATCTTATTATATACTTATACTTAAAGTTATAATTAGCTATAGTTTGTAGCTGAGTTATAAGTAGAGTCACGTTTAGCAACTAAATACTACTAAATACTTAAAAATACCGGAAATGCTAGAATAGCGTGAATATAAAATCTTTAGCCACAAATTTTTTTCCTAACAAGTTAAAACTTTATACTCTAATATATAATTTACTTTTATAATAAAAACTTTTTAAATAATACTTATTAATTTAGTAGTTTTTAGTTTACTATTATTACTATATTTTTAAATACTTTATTTGTACTCTATAATACTAGTAACTTATATATAAATAATAGTAAAATTAAAAAACTTACTTAGTATATAGCTATTATTAAGCTGTTATAGTTATTTACTAAAATCTTTAATTTACTTATTTTATAAGTATTAAAACTTTTAAATAAATAATAAACTTATTAGTAATATAAATTGGTATAAAAAAGTATAAAAGTAATTACTAAATAAGTTTAAATATTATATATTATTAGTAGAATTATAGGTAAAACTATAAATTATTTTTATACTTATATAAAAACTAATAGAAAATAAGTAGTTGTTACTAAAACTAATATTTTACTTTTTATTATATAATTTTTATAAACTTATTAAAGTATTACTAAGTTAAAAACTAGGTGTATAGTTTTAAGTATATTTTTAGTAATAATATTACTAACTTTATTAATAAGTTTTATATATTAATAAACTAAGTCTAGCTTTTATATAATAAATAAAAAATAATTTATATAACAAGTTATTATTAAGCTTATAACTTTTATTAATAATATAGTATTTTAATACCATTTTTAACTTTAAAAGTACAATATTACTACTAAATTATATATTATAGCTTTAAATTTAAGTTCTTAAAAATAATATATATAACATGTAAATAAATAGTAGTTTACTATAAATTAAAGTAAACTTCTTTTTTATTAAACTATTAAAACTAGTAATTATGTTTTTTTTTGTATATACTACTATAATTATAATAATTTAAGTTACTTTTTAAAAAATTATAAAACTTTTTTATTACTAAAACTAAAGTAATTAAATAATAGTAAATAACTTTACTATTTGTTAATAACTAATTTTCTTTAAATAGAAATGAAAATAAAAATAAAAATAAAAATAAAAAAACTAATAATTTGTTAATAATTTAAAAGCTAACTTTTGAGTAAAAACTTTAGTTTAAAAATAATAATAAAAACAATAAATACTTTTTGTATTATAGAAAACTTAGTTAAAAATTATTTTTATAATATTAAATATAATATTATAATTTTTTAAAAAAAAATTATATAAAATAAATATTACTTACTAGTAAAATACTAATAAGTACAATTAATAAATAAACTAATAAATTTAAATTTTTAAGTACTTAAATTACTATTAATATACTAAACTACTTTTAATAATAAATAAAAATAAGTAAATTAATAGTATAACTAATAATACTACTAATAAGCTAGTTTTATTAACTTTTAATAATATTACTACTTATTAAAAAGTTAGTACTATTATTTAAGTTACTAGTATTTTTTAAACTAACTTAAAGGTTTAAATAAAATTATATATATAATAAATTAAGAGCTTTAATTACTAGTTAAATTAGTATTTTACTTTTATTTTAAGTTTATATACTAAATTAATAATTGTTTAAAGTAGTAAAATAATTTATTTTAAAAAACTTAAAAAAAAAAGCTATAATATTTAGTTATTAAAAAGTAGCCTTTATTTATAAAGTACTTAATTTAAGCTAATTATATTTATAACTACTACTATTTTTTTATTAAAAGTTATAAGTAAATTATATAAATTTTATCTTAACTACTATAAATAAAAGCTTAGTACTTATTTAAAAATAAAAAGTTTAATACTTTTATTAAAGTAAAAGTAATAGTACTATTAAATACTATTTAAACTTATTATAATTTAATGTTATTTACTAAACTTAATATTAATACTAGTAATAAAGTTTTTATAAAAATACTATTATAGTTATAATTTAGTAGCTATTAGTACTTTAGTACTTTTTAGTTAAAAACTATACTTAAATTAAAACTAAATTATAAAATTTATAATAAAGAAATACTTATTATTATAAAAATACTTTAAAAATAGTTTTTTTTACTTATTAAACTTTAATAAACATTTTTTATAATATATATTAACTATTGTACTTTAAGGTACTGTATAACTAAGTAATTACTAAATTTTTGTTATAAAAATACTACATATAGAAAGTTAAGAACTTAAAAAAAATATTAATTAATTACTATATATAATACCAAGTAATAGTTTAAAATATTATATAAAGAAGAAAAAAAAATAAAAATAAGTTATAAATAAAAATATTTAAAAATAGAGTCTATATACTAGCACGTAGCTAATATATAAACATATAATAATAATAAAAAATTATAAAAAAGACTTTTTTAAAAAACTTTTATAAGGTATTATAAATAGTTACTATAATAATACTTTTTCTTTAAATTCAAGCTCCTATAATAAGTATTTATGTTAAATATTAAATTTAAGTTAGTTTAAGTTTTTAAAATAAAATTCTTTTATAGTAACTATATTTTAAAAATTATTTACAAATTTCTATATTAGGTTATTATATTTAGTTTATTTAACTAGATATTTATAGCATTTCTGTCTATAGTTTAAACATAGTTTTTTAATTTAATATAATATTTAGTTTTTTTATTAACTTTAATAGACTTAAATAGTAAGTTTTATTAACTTAAAAAGTATTTAAATTTAGGCACAGTAGGCCGAAGCAATAATATATAGAAAACTAAGTATATATTTAAAAATTTAGAAAGTTTAAGTTAGTTATTATAGTATGGTTTTATGAGGACTATTACTTTTAAGCTTATTTAAATTAAGTACCATATAAAGTTTCTGTACAGGCTATATAGGCTTTCTAATTTCTAGAATCTTATATATTTTATTTATAGCTTTTATATATAGCTTAGTGAGCTACGTCTTATAATCTATTTTATATTATATACTATTATTATAATTACTAATTTTATTTATACTCTACTCTTTCTAATATTATGTAGCTTTTTTTTTTTTTATATTAGCTTTTACTTCTATTAGTTTTATTAGTTCTATTAGTTTAGTTTAGCTCTATTAGTCTTATTAGTTTAGCTTCTACTCTAGTTAGTTTAGTTTCTATTTTTATTAGTTTAGCTTTTACTTCTATTAGCCTAGCTCTTATTTCTACTAGTCTAGTTTTTATTTCTATTAGTTTAGCTTTTGCTTTTGCTAGTTTAGTTTCTATTTTTACTAGTTTAGTTTTTACTTCTATTAGTCTAGCTCCTATTTCTGCTAGTTTAGCTTTTATTTTTACTAGTTTTATTAATTTTACTAGTTTAGTTTAGCTCTATTAGTTCTACTAGTTTAGCTTTTATTTCTATTAATTTAGTTTCTACTTCTATTAGTTTAGCTTTTGCTTTTATTAGTTTAGCTTTTATTTCTACTAGTTTTACTAATTTTACTAGTTTAGTTTAATTCTACTAGTTCTACTAGTTTAGCTCTATTAGTTCTACTAGTTTAGCTCTTTTTTTTACTAATTTTATTAGTTTAGTTTAGCTTTTATTAGTCCTGCTAGTCTTACTCTAGCTTTTAATTTTATTTTAACTCTTATTTCTAATCTCGCTCTAGCTCTTAATCTTATTAGCTTATTAATTTTATTCTTAAGTCTAATTACCTACCTAACTCTCTAATGTTTACTAGAAAGTAAAGAGATTTATTTATTTTTATTAGAAAACTCTGCTATAAACTTAAAGATAATATTAACTAATATTCTACTAAACACTTCTAGCTTTTATATATATACTTAAGACTAGAGAAGGACCCAGTAACACTTATAAACTCTTTTATAAATTAGAATATATATATAGTAGAGTAATTAATTACTTTTCTGCTAGCTATATATAAAAACCTAAATAAGAAACTTACTATTTTAAGTAAACTTAATTTATTCTGCTAAAGGCGAAAGAGTTTTACTATTTATTTTACTAAATTCCACAAACTAGCTGCTAATACTAGATTAAATGAAATTAATCTAATTATATAGTTAAGAAGATTATTAAACAATAAGTTTTATTAAATAATAGTAGGTATTAAAATTTCTAATACGTTAAATAACTATACTAACTTAATATTTTTATATAATAATAATCTCTAGTACCTTCCTACACTATGCTACTATAGACTATAACTTATATTATAATAAGACTCTAATATTATAGAAATTAATATCTTTAATTATGTTTTCTTTAGATTAGCTAAATGAAAAGCTTAAAAGCATAATAGCTAATACTTTAAATATAATAAATATAACGTATTTTATAAGCGAGCTGGTTAAATAAGTGAGCTGATTAGTTTACTAAGACCACGCGTTAAGATATTTGATACTATAATGTCTCCACCTACCGACCTGTAATTGATTCCTAAAGAAGCTTGAATACAGCTTGCTATCCAAGCTCTTGAAACAGGCCAAATATTTGGCCTCTAACCTGCTGCGCGTACTTTTAACGTCCCCTTCTCGAGCCTACAAACGCGACGCGCTGGAATCACCTCACGATACAATATTAAGCCCAATTTAATAAATCTGATGGCAACTGAAGAGGAGGCAATAAATAGTATATACTTAAGCTGGATTTAAGAGAATTTGCCCCTCCGCTCAATGCTGTTCGAGAGATGGCTAATAAACTATTGGCTAAGCAGGGGAAAGACCTAGTAGGTATAAACTAGCCACACAACTTTATTAAGCGCACCGTAGGGCTTAAAATAAAGTACAATCAGAAGCTAGACTACCAGCGTTATAAATAGGAAGAACCAGCAATTATACAAGCTTAGTTTAACCTTATACGTAATGTGAAGGCCAAATATAGTATACAAGACAAAGACACGTATAACTTTAACGAATCTGGCTTTCAGATAGGTATAATAACCCAGTAAAAAGTCGTTACAGGCTCTGAAAGACGGCATCGACCAAAAGCTGTTCAGCTAGGTAACCGGGAGTGGGTTACGGTGATCTAAGGTATCGGCGCGTTAGGGTACACGCTTCCACCCTTCATCATCTATAAAGGTAAAAACCACCTCTCTGTCTGGTACCAGGAAGTCAACATACCATCCCAATAGGCATTCAGGGTCTCTAATAACGGCTGGACAACAAATAAGCTTAGTTTCCAGTAGTTAAAGCACTTTAATACGCATACAAAAGAGCGTACTGTAGGTGCATACCGTCTATTAATTCTAGACGACCACGAAAGCCATAACTCGCTGGAATTTACCGAATACTGCAAAGAGAACAAGATAGTTACTTTATGTATGCCGCCACATTCGTCACATATCTTACAGCCACTAGATGTCGGTTGTTTTTCGCCGTTAAAGATAGCGTATGGGCGCTAAGTTGAGAAGCTAATGCGCAACCGGTTCAACCATATCATGAAAATAAAGTTCTTACTAGCCTTCCAGGACGCGTTTAATGCGTCTATTACTAAAAAGAATATCCAAGGAAGTTTTCGAGGTGCTGGCCTAGTTCCATTCGATTCAGATAAGGTGATATTGAAGCTTGACGTTTAATTACACACGCCTACACCCCCCACCGTACAAGATACCCCATGGCAGTCGAAAACCCCTAGTAACCACCTCGAATTTGGGTCGCAATTAAAGCTGATTAGCGATAAGTTAGGTAGCTCACCATCTTCCTTAAAGGAAGGGTTCAATCAGCTTGTTAAAGGCACCTTTTTGATGGCTCATCAGATGGTATTATGGCGCGATCGAATCACCGAGCTTAAAGCAGCTAATGAGGTCGCAAACTGACAGAAACAGCGCAAAAGAAAGCGTATCCAGCAAGGAGAAGTCCTTACCTTTAAGGCTGGCTCACAGTTAGTTGCTAAGAAGTCTGCTACTGCAACTTCTAGTAGTAAGAAGAGTCAGGGTAACGCTAGGGTAGATGGGGTTGAACCAACTCAAAGGCGCTGTAGAAACTGCGGCGGGACTAGGCATAACGCTTGAACATACCAAATCAATAAAGAATCTACTGTAGAATCCAGCAACGATGAGGAATTAAAGGTAGATTATAATAGGGTGGAGTAGTTCGTTATATAGTTCATTACATTTAGTATGGTCTTGGCAAACTGATCAGCTCGCTTGTTTAACTAGCTCACTTATAAAATACGTTAATCATATTTTCTAAAACTATTTTATTCTTATACTAGAACTTTAATTTATAAGCTTATTTAAATTCTAATAATTAACCCACTCCTGTTCTTTCTTTAGATTTAAATTTTTTTTATAAATAAGAATGCTTTTAAACTTTTAAAGCTAGCCTATTAAAAACTCTATCCTAAGGTTAAGTTACTTTCTAGGATGTTTTTAATACTAGATTTCTATTAACCTATAGACCTCCTACCTGATAACTAATTCTTAAGACTATTAAGTAAATATTTTATATATTATTTAATAAAATAGCTCTTTTTATTCTATTACTACTTTAATTAATACTAGAGCTACTAGTATAAGTTATATTAGTAGACCTTTAGTTTATATCTAGAAACTCTATTTTTTACCTCTTTTAAATATTTTTTATTTTACTAGTTTTAATAATAAACGCCTTAAAGGGGGTTATATTTTATATACTACTAGCATAACTCTCTATTATCTAAATTATATTAAAAATATCTGTTTTTTTAAAATAGCTACTGGAAATCACGAACTAATTCTTAGCTAATTATAAATAAAGAAGTATAAAGTTAACTTTAACTATAACTTATAAAAGTTGCTTTTTAATGCTTCCTATTACCAGGCTTACTACTTATACTTATCTTAATTTCTAATTTACTTAAAAGAATATACTACTTACTTAAGGGACTTTTTAGTAAACCTTTTATTAAAAGACTTTTATTTTAATATTATCTATATACAGCGTACTTGAACCTGTTCTCTAAAGTTATTACTAACTACTTAATTCTAATATAACTACTAGTTAACTAAAATAAACTGCTAGTTATAAGAATTAAATATTTATTTAGAAATCTCTCTAGTAAACTATTTTTTAGAGAATTTTTATTTAAAGTTTAAACTTATATCTAGACACACATCTAAATTTGATACTAAATTAAATAAGGACCTTATAAGAAAGTCTTTCTTTTAAGGTCTTATAAACTTCTTAGTAAAGGCTTTACTAGAAGGGCTTTATAAGAAATCTAAACTAAGTATAAATATTTACCTAATTAAGGCAGCCCTCTTCATATAAATAGTCTAAAAACATAAATATAAAATCTTTACTATTTTAATAGCTGATATTAATAAGACTTTAGTTTTAAAAACTTACATAAATCTAGCTACTAAGGTCCTAGAGAATTACTATAATATTCTTAGAATATTTTTACGTAAGGAGGTTAATAGACTACCTGAATATTATCTATATAACTATTAAATTATTCTTAAAGAAGAAAAGTAACCTAGATTTAGATCTCTTTACAAGATATTTTAAAATAAATTAAAAGTTTTTAAAAAGTATTTTAATAACTATCTTACTAAAGGTTTTATTAGGGTAAGTATATTTTTTATAGTTATACCAGTTATCTTTATAAAAAAACCTAATAAAAGTTTTTAATTTTATATAGACTATTAAGCTCTAAATGCTATTACTATTAAAAATTATTATTTTATTTTATTAATCTAAGAAACCCTGTCCTGCTTTAGTAAGGTAAAGTATTTTATAAAGTTAAATATTATCTTAGCTTTTAACTATTTCTATATAGTAGAAAAAGATAAATAGTTAACTACCTTCTAAACCTAATATAACTTATTTAAATATTTTATTATACCTTTTAGACTAGCTAACACACCAAGTATATTATAATACTATATAAATAATATTCTTTAATTATTCCTTAATATATTTTATATAGCCTATTTTGATGATATTCTAATCTATAGTAACTTTTTATGTAAATATAGATAATATATAAAATAAATTCTAAAAGCCCTAGAGAAAACTAGCCTCTAACTTAATATTAAAAAATATAAGTTCCATTAAAAACAAGTTACGTATTTTAGGTATATAATTTTAATAAAAGGAATTAGTATAAATCTAAATAAGATAAAGGATATCCTTAATTAGGAATCCCTTAGAAACGTAAAGGACATAAAAGTATTTCTAGAGTTTACTAATTTCTATTAATAATTTATTAATAACTTTTTTTATATTACGTTTTTATTTATAACTCTAATTAAAAAGAATGCCTAATTTAAATTTAATAACGCCTATTAGATAGTATTTAAATTCTTAAAGTATATATTTATAACTACTCTAATTTTCTAATACTTTAATTTAGAGTTACTAATTATTATGGAAGCCGATTCCTTAGACTACGTAATTACTAGAGTATTTTCCTAAAAAAAATAAATTAGATAAATTAAGATCTATTATTTACTTCTTAAAGAGACTAAGCGCTACTAAAAGTAATTATAAAATCTATAATAAAAAGCTATTAGCTATTATACGCTATTTTAAATAATAGAGATTTAAACTAAAAGATGCTATCTTTCTAATCTAGATATTAAATAACTATAAAAATTTATAGTACTTTATTATTATAAAACAGCTAAGCTACTAACAGGCCTGTTAAATTAAATACTTATTTTAATTTAACTTCATAATCACGTACCGGCCTAGTAGGTAGAGTGAGAAACTAGATACTTTTATTTACTATATATAGAATATTTTAGCTTAAGAAGAAGCCTATAGAGCCTAATAACAGATACTTTTCCGCCTTAAACTATTTAATAAAATACTAGAATTAAACTTAACTAAAACAGATAGGTCTATTCAACAGATTATTAATAATAAATATTCTAATAATAAGTTTATTTAGGAAATTCTGTTGTTAAAATAGGATAAAATCCGACACTCTAAGAAATTTTTCTTAAGTAAGTATAAAAACTAAAAAGGTTAATTATACTACTATAGCTAATTAGTAATATTAAATAATAATAAACTTAAAATTAAGATTCTTTAGATTATATATAATTCTCCTGTCGGTAGCCACTTTAGTTATATGAAAACTTTTAAAATCCTATAACATAAATACTACTAGCTTTAAATATTTAAGATAATATATTAATATATTTTCTATTACTATATTTATTAAAGATTTAAGATCTTTTATAAAAAGTATTATAGCCTCTTAAAGCCCCTACCTGTTTCTAAGGGGAGGTAGAAGGACATTTCTATAGACTTTATTATTAATTTCCTAGAATCTAAAAACTGTATTAATATTATAGTTATAATAAACCACCTTATAAAATACTAATACTTAGTTTCTTATATTAATATAACTGCTATAAATATAGTCTGTTTTTTTTATTAGTATATATAAATAGATTATAGCCTCCTAGAAATAATTATATTAGACTAAGAAATATAATTTATTTCTATTTTCTATAATAAACTTTATAAATAATTATAAATTAAATTCTAACTATTTTCTGCATACTACCTAGAAACTAATGGCTAAATAGAAAGAGCTAATAGTATAATAAAATAAATTCTATATATATATATAAACTATTAGTAAGATAACTAGGTAAACTAGCTTCCCTTAATATAATTTAAAGCTAATAATATTATATTTAAATTTATAAAGATTTTATTATTTTTAGCTAATATAGGTTAACACTCCTGAATGGGTTTTAAATTTTTTTATAAGAACTTAAAAACAGCCTTACTAAACATTATAAGCTTTAGAAACTAACTATATAGTAAAAAAAATAGCTAATATTTAATAGCTAGTTTAAGAAGAGATAATTTAAACTTAAGTCCTTTAAAAAAAAATATATATATATAAATTAGAAATAATTATTTATATCTAATTACTAGATAAAATACATAGTCTAGCTTAATATACAGAATATTAAAACTAAATAATTATTTAAGAAGCTGGACTTAAAAGTTTTAGGGAAATACTATATTTCTTATATAATTTTTTTATATACATACTAACTTAAACTTCTTGAATTTCTAAGTATATATTTAGTTTTTTATGTATCTTTACTTCAGCCAGCTGCGCCTGAATCTAAATATCTTTTAGATTAATAAAATCTATTACTAGAACCTATTAAAATTAATAGTAATACTAAATATTATATTAAGTGAATTAAAAAGCTACGCTTTAATTACAAACGGAAGTACTATAAATACCTTATTAAATAAACTAAATATAATAACCTAATATAATAACTTATAAATAATTTTTAAGATATAACTACTATAGAAGAATTCTACTTCTAAAATTTAAACTAATTTATTATTTAAGATTTAACATAAACACCTATTATAGGAGCTCAGATTTAAAAGGGGAATACTATTATAGTAACTATTCATAATACCTTATAAGAATTTTCTAAAAAAGTCTTTTTTTATAAGCTTTTTTATTATATTATTTATTTATATATTAGTTTTACACTAGTGTATGAGCCCTCGCCTAAATACTTTATTTATAACCTATTTTATTTCTTTCTTTCTTCACATAACGTCTTAAATTATGACTTAGTACTATATATAGTAATTAATTAATACTTTTTTCTAAGTTCTTAATCTCCTGTATGTAGTACTCTTATAATACTATAGTACTTTTTATAAAAAGCCTTAAATCTTTAATAAGTGTAGTAATAAAAAATATATTAACATATTATTTTAAATATTTAAGGCTAGTAGTATTTGTGTTATAAGATTTTAAGAATTTTTTTATAATTAAAATAGCTACTAGTAGAGAAATTATATGTAATTTAAAAAAGTTTTATTTTAAATTTATTATTATTAGATATTACTAGTTAGCTGTAGTAGTATAATTAACTTTTTAGTTCTTATATTTACTTAAAAAAAAACTTTTTAAAGCAACAGTTTTTATTTTATATTAGTAATAGAGTTTTCTAAATAAACTTATTATTTAAATACTTATTTTTAATAATTTATTAAATAGGCCTGTTTATTTTAGTTAAGTTAAATTCTAATATATTATTAAATAGTTTTAAGTAAAGAAGTATTTATTATTAAACTCTATAAACTTCTTTTTAGACTAAAGTATTTTATATATAATAAATAAAAATATTTAGTTTCTTTTTTTATTTACCTAGTTAGTACATAATTATAAAGGGAAATTAAAATAAATATTTAATTTAATAGGCCTATTAGTAGTTTAGCTACTTTATAATAATAAAATATTATAAGTTTTTATAGTTATTTAGTACTTAAATTAAGAAGATAGTACTTTTTAGTTTAGGTCTCTATTATTCAAAATAGTATATAATAGCTAGTAATTTCTTATTATAAATTTTATAGTTATATTTAGTAGAATTTAGCTTCTTTAAGAAATAAATAATAGATTTTAGTTTATTTATTTTTTTAAGAAAGTATACTAGTAGTTATGTAGTTTAAGAAATTAGCTTCTATAATAATTAATAGTTTTAAGTTAAAATATTAGAAAATTAAAGTAGTTATAAATATAAGTTTTAGAATTTCAAATGCCTTCTGATAAGTATTATTAAATTTAAATTAAGTATTCTTTTTTATTAGAGCTATAAATAGAGCTATAATATTAGAAAAATTATTAATAAATTATTAATAAAAATTAGTAAACTTTAGAAACACTCTTATATTCTTTATATTATAAGAGTTTTTTTAATTAAGAAAGTCCTTTATTTTATTTAGATTTATACTAATTTCTTTAGTAGAAATAACGTACCTTAAAAATATAACCTATTTTTAATAAAATTTACATTTATTAATATTAAGTTATAAGCTAGCTTTTTTTAAAATTTTTAAAATTTATTTTATGTATTACTAGTATTCCTGTAAAGAGTTATTATAAATTAGAATATTATTAATATAAGCTATATAAAATATATTAAGATATAACTAAAAAATATTATTTACATATTATTAGAAAGTACTTAGTATATTAGCTAGCTTAAAAAGTATTATAAAATACTTAAATAAGCTATATTTAGTTTAAAAAATAGTTAATTATTCATTTTTTTTATATTATAAAGGTAGTTAAAAGCTAAGATAATATCTAGTTTTATAAAATACTTTACTTTACTAAAATATAATAAGGTTTTTTAAATTAATAGAATTAGATAATAGCTCTTAATAGTAATAGTATTTAGAACTTAATAGTTAATATAGAATTAAAAACCTTTATTAGGTTTTTTTATGAAAATAATAAAAGAAAATATAAAAAAAAAACTTATTTTAATAAATTCTTTAGTAAGATGCTTATTAAAATACTTCTTAAGAACCTTAAGTTTATTTTAAGATATTCTATAAAGAGAGCTAAATTTAAGTTATTTTTCTTTTTTAAAAATAATTTTATAGTTATATAGTTAGTATTTAGGTAGTTTATTAGCTTTTTTATATAAAAATATTCTAAGAATATTCTAATATTTTCCTAGGACCTTTATAAATAAGTTAGTGTAAATTTTTAAGGCTGAAGTCTTATTAATATTAACTATTAAAATAATAAAGATTTTGTATTTATATTTTTAAGTAAGCTAAGTAAAGAGTACTATTTCTATTAAGTAAATATTTATATTTAAATTAGATTTAAGTTCTTAATAAAGCTTTTTTAGTAAAGTCTTTACTATAAAAATTTTAAGATTTAAAGAAAAAAACTTTTTTATAAGGTTTTTATTTAACTTAGTATTAAATTTAAATATATAGTTAAATATAAATTCAACTTTTAAATAAAAGCCTTTTAAAAAATAATATACTAGAAATTTCTTTAAATAGGTATTAGGTTTTTATAATTAATAGTTTATTTTAACTAACTAGTTATTATGTTATATTTAAGTAGTTAATAATAACTTTAAAAAATAAATCTAAAAATAAAATAAGTAGATAATATTAAAATAAAAGCTTTTTAGTAAAGACTTTACTAAAAAGTGTTTTAAATAATTAATAAATTTCTTTAAGAATATTAGTAATTAAAATAAATATAGGTAATAAGCTTAGTAATAAAAATATTAAAAAGTAGTTTTTATATATTATAGTTAAATTTAACATTATGGCTTTTTATTTAAAGTTAGCTAAAAATTAATTTATTATTTCTTATAGTTATTATATAAAAATAAATATTCTTAATATAATTTACATAATAAAGAGTTACATTAGTAGTATATAAAATATACCTTTTTTTAAGTTATTTTCTATTAAAATTAGTAAAATATAGAATATGTAAAAGTGGTAAAAAATAAAGTTTCTAAATACTAACTAAAAATTTATTAATATAATTTATACTAGTTACTCTAATATTAATTAAAGTAGTAATAAAATAAAATGCACTATTTTATTAGATAATATATAAAACGTTTACTTAATAATTCTAAGAATTAGTTATTAGGTAAGAAATCTATAGGTTAATAGAAATCTAATATTAAAAATATTTTAGAAAGTAACTTATCTTTAAAATAAGGCTTTTAATAAATTAAATTTAAATTACTAGTTAGGTTTCTAACTATAAGATTTATTAGGACTAAATAAGAATAAGTAAAATAATTATTAAAAAAAATTTCTTTAGGGTAGACTATTAATTAGAGTTTAAATAAAAGAAATAAGTAATTTTAAGTAAAGTAACTATATTTATTATATTTAAAATATAGATTCTATTAAACACGTATTTTTTTCAGCTAGATAGAGAAAAGTATAATTTATAGTATTAATTTCTCTAATATTAAAGTCTTTTTATAGTATAGTTTCTAGCCTTATAATTAAGTAGTATAAATTATATTAATTTTCTTTTAAAGCTAAAATAAATATATTATTATAATATTTACTAATTATATTTACATATTTAATAAAATTATTAAAAAAGTTAGTTCTAATTAAAGTATAATAAAAGTTAGAGTAAAGAACTTTTATTAGGCATGTAATTAAAATAAAGTTATTTATTTAAATTCTTAAACAGATTTATAAAATTCTATTAAAAAAAGGTTTAGGTTTTTTAGTTTATATAAACTAACTTTCTTTATGTAGTAGCTTTTTAGTTTAGATTTTTATAAATACTTTAAAGTAAGTTTACTAAGTTCTATATAATATATAGTTAAAATAATTTTACTAAATTAAAAGTTTTTTTTTATAAGTAGCTAATAGTGTAGTAGAGGTAAACTTATTTAGTTAAATACTAATTTTTATTTTTTATAAGCTTATTATATAATTATCTAATAAATATTTATAATTTAAAATATTAGTTAAAGAAAATAGAAAGGTCAAATAGTTATTTTAATAAAATTAGTAAAAAGAATATAGTTAGAATTCCTATAAATATTAGGTTTTATAAAACTTAAGCTATTTCTAAATATATTAGTAGCAAAAGCTAGACTTTTATTAATAAAAGAAATAGTAATAATAGAAACTAAATAAGTAAATACTTACTTTAATTTATAAAGTTTCTTATAAAGAGCTTTTATACTTTTTTAGTAGTAAGTTTTTTATTTAGCTAGTATATTTATAAGCAATTTATTACTTACCTTTAAAGTCAAAAGTTAAGAAATAAAGTTTTTAGGAATTTTAATAAGTTCTAGATTATCTATTTTATAGAGAGTTAGTAATATAATATAGTATTATAAAAGTACTATATATAAGAAGTTAAGAGCTTAAAAAAAGTACTAATTAATTACTATATATAATACCAAGTAATAGTTTAAAACGTTATATAAAAAAAAAGAAAAAAAATAAATTATAAATAGAAATATTTAGAAATAAAGTCTATGTACTAGCACGTAGTTAATATATAAATATATAATAAAAAAAAGCTTATAAAAAAAGCGTATAAAAAAAGCTTTCTTAAAAGATTTTTATAAAATATTATAAATAGTTACTATAACAATTTTTATTAAGCTTAATAATTAAATATTTTAGTAAAGTATTACTTTAAAACTATTTATATTTTAAACTCTATTAATATTATAGCCAAAACTTTTATATGTAAGTAAAAAAGTTTAAAATATAAAAAAAATATTACTATATAAATACAAATTTTAGTTAATTTATAGTTAGTATTTAATGCTATTAAACTTATAAAACTAAATAATTAAATTTTAAATATAATTTAAAAACTACTAAATATAATTTAAAAACTACTAAATATAATTTAAAAACTACTAAATATAATTTAAAAACTACTAAATATAATTTAAAAAGTAGAACTTTTATAATAATTAAAATAATAGCTACATGCTTAAAAAGTTAAAAAAAAGAAAATTATATTAAAAATAATTTAGCTAAGTATAAAGCTTTGTTTATAAAAAAATTATAATAAAAAAGAAAATAAAAAGTAGGTATGTATATAAGAGTTAAAAAAAAAAATTTATAAAAAAAGTAAATATAATAGCTAGTTTACTTAAAGTATACTTAAGTTATATAATTATTTACTTATTTAAGTTTAGTACTTTAATACTAATTTATATAAGTACATTAATTTTATATATTTTTATAAACTTTATTTTAAAGTAGTTAACTTTAGCTATTTTAACTATTAACTTAAATATTAATTTCAAAATTATATTAGTTATAATAACTATTAAATAAAAAATTATTTAACATAATATAAAAAATATTTATTTAAAATATTTATTTAAAATATTTATTTAAAATATTTATTTAAAAAACTAGATTTTAAGGTTTTAAATAAATACTTCGTTTTTTAACATAATTTTACTTAAATTTACTATACTTAAATTTAAATACTTTTTAAGTTAACAAAACTTAGTACTTAAATTTATTAAAATTAATAGTAAAACTAAATACTATATTAAATAAATTAAAAGGTTACATTTAAATTTTAAATAAAAATACTATAAGTATTTTGTTAATTAAACTAAATATAATAACTAAATATAAAAAGTTATAAATAAAATTTAAAATATAACTATTTTAAAAAAAATTACTTTAAAATTTTAAATTAATTTAAACTTAATAACTAAATATAAATACTTTTTATAAAAACTTAAATTTATAAAAAAGTACTATTATAGTAACTATTTATAATACTTAATAAAAAATTTTTTCTTAATATTATATATTTATATATTAGTTTTATACTAAAATATAAGCTTTTACTTTAAATATTTTTATTTATATAATATTTTAAATTACTACTTAATATTATATATAGTAATTAACTAATACGTTTTTTAAAATTTTAATATTTTGTATTTAATACTTTTATAATAATAAATAATTTTACTAAAAGAAATTTAAAATTTTAATTAAACTAATTAATAGTAAAATAATATTTATAAGTATAAAGTTTTATTTTATAATACTAATATATTAAAATGTTATTTTAAGTTTTTTTAGTTATTAAAAAAATAATTAAAGTAATTTTACTTATATTATACAATTATAAAATTATATTTTATATTTTAATTAATATATTAAGAATAGTATTTTAATAATAAATTAATAAAGTAGTAATAGTTTGTACTTTAGTAAAAAAAAAAGTATTAAATAGTAAGTTTATATTTAAGAATATTTTTACTTAAGTTATTTTTAGAATTTTAAGTAAAAAAAAAAGTTTTTATAATTTAACTTTTTATATAAAAAACTAGCTACTTTTATACTATTTATTAAAAAATAAAATAACTTTTAAACTAAAAGTTTAATAAAAAATAGTATTACAAATAATAATAAAAAAGTAATTAATATTAAAAAAGTATTTTCAAAAAAAATTAAGGAAATATATAAAAATACTAAAAAGCTAAAAATAACTAAAAGTATATTAAACTATAAATAAAAATACTTTAAATAAAGTTTAAGAGTATAAGAAGTAGTACTTAAATTTATAACTTATATTATTATAGTTAACATGCGTAAGTAATAAGCAAGTGGGAGCATAACCTAACTATATTAAATTAAGAAATAAAGTACTACTATAAAAGCTAAAGCTATATATTTCTACTAAAGCTAGACTTAAGCTTAAATCTTAGCTGTAACTATAATACGTGCCGTTATATTACCCTCCTCTAAAGCTCAATTTTTATGTACAATAGGGAGCTTAAAATTAAGCTAAGAATAGAAAAAATTAGAATAATTTACTGGCCCTACAGAGAGAGCTTGTAAGCTAGATTATAATTATTATTACTACTATTACTACTTATCTTGTACTTATGGTAGTTATATTCATCTGGTTCCCAAGGGTTCAGATACTTAATTACTAGTGGTAGTAGCTTAGCTGTGGCTAGTGCTAGTAATAATAGGAGCCTTAGGCAGCTCTAAACTTAGTATGTTTATAAGCCACAGCGTACACAGTATTTAGCTTTCCTCTATTAGAGTTATTGCGACAGAGTAACTGACTGTGCTCTAGTCACATCAGTAGCATCACTAACCTCAGTAATATCAATCATGCTAATATTAAGTACTTCTGCCGTGGAGAGGTCCATCCTCTCAGGTTTTAGCTAAGCAGAAGCTGAGTGTGATGAGTATATCACTAATCATGTTGCTAGGCGCTGAGCGGCCTGTAGGAATTCTGGGTATTTGTCTAGTAGCAGCAGTTGACTGTCCAGTGAGCGCTGGATTGAGGCGTTAAGACCTTGGCGGAATGTCGTGATTTTGACGGCAGCAGGCCAGTCTCTTCTCTTGGCTTCGTATAGGATCCGTTCAAAGCGTGCAATGTAGGCAGGCAGCGGCTCATGCTCTTGTTGCTTGACTTTATACAGAGCCTGCTGTGCCTCACGGATCTCATTTGGGTTGGAATAGACTCGTTCCAGCTGCGTCGTGATATCATGCCAGTCCCATTAACCACGTTCCTCAGCATCTGACAGCTGTGGAAGAACCATTGCCTGGATCTGTGGTTCAAGATTATCCTATACGAAGTAGAACTTTGCTATATCGTCTCCTATAGCCTGTCCATCAACGGCTATCTTGGCCTTGATTATAGGGAGCCAGGTCTTGAACCTGTATGGCTTGCCATCAAACTTGATAGGCGTAGGAAGGACGAATCTAGGTCATAAGGAGGTGGTAGAGGCGATGATAGTAAGAGTAGCTCTCAGAGTCTGGTTTTCTGTACGTAGGCTCTAGATCTCCTGGTAGAATTTAACTCATAGAGCCTAGATTTCAGCCTGAAGCTGCTAAATAGGGTCGTTCATCGTAATAAGAAGAGAAGGGCGAAAAAAAGAAGAGAAACTGTGTACGTATAGAGCTAGGACGTAGCAACCTTTACTACATTATCTAGCTAGTTATATGCATATGCGTATGCGTGTACATGTGCGTGTACGTATACATATATAAGGTAAGAATATGAGAATACTTAGCTACCTTTACCCTCTAAAGACAGCTAAGGGTCGCCTCTGTCTCTATGTATCAGCTAAAATAAAGTAGGTCAGGCTTAGTAACCAAGATAGGTATATATATATAAGGATATAAGAATACTAAGTTGCCTTTACCCTTTAAAGACAGCTAAGGAGTTTAATATAATGTTATAGTTAATATACGCAAGTAATAAGCAAGTAGGAGTGTAACCTAACTATATTAAACTAAAAAGTAAAGTGCTGTTATAAAGGCTGAAGCTATATACCTTTACTAAGACTAAACTTAAGCTTAAGCTTAAGTATAAGCTAGGTATAAGTCTAAGCTTAAATCTTAGCTATAACTATAGTATATACTATTATATATATAAAAAGATATAAGAAGCACTTATCGTGGGTATATTTAAGTAAGTAATTTCCTAAAATTATATGAAATTACGTGAGTACTTTTTAATAAGTGTGTTGCTATTTTATAAACTAATATCTTTATAACTATTTATTTAAATTATACTATTCTTACTATAAAATATATTATAAGCGTACTACAGTTTTTTTGGTCTAGGAGATAAACTAAATAGATTATAAATAACTAAGTTATATTAGTTTTTATAGTAGATAGATATTATATAAAAGTTAAAGAAGTTATTACACACTCTAGCGCGGCTCTACGCAGGTAAAAAGACTTAAAATATTAATTATTTAAAGCTATATAAATAGATAAATATAAGCTTAAGGCCTAAAAATAGTTTTTTAGTGTATATATAGTTTAGAAAAGACTTTTTCTTTTTTATTTTAGTACTTCTAGCGTTCTCTTTTACTTAATTTTCTAATTATATATAACTTTTTATCTACCAGCTAGTATTACTAGTACTACTAGTATTATTAATACTATTAATACTATTAGTACTACTAGTATTACTAGTACTAGTAATATTAGTAGTATTATTTAAGCTTATTAATAAGCTAGTTTAAGTTATAGCTAGTATATAGAAACTTAAGCTTTATAATAGCCTTCTTTTTATTCTTACTATATACTATATAAATTAATAGCTTATTCTAGATAACTTTTTAGTAATAAAATTATATTCTAATTATATTACTTAAGCACTAGTAGCTATCTTATTTTTTTTTAGCTTTTATATAGTTAATAAACTTATAAATTTCTTCTTTTACTTTTTTTAAATATTCTTAATAGTAAAGGCCTTTACTAGAGTAATAATAATAAATAGACTTAGCTTTATAATAACGCCTATACTAGAGTTACTAGGACTAAAAGCTATAGACATATTTATAGCTTTTATAGCTACTATAGTAGTAGCTACTAGTATAAATACTTATTTTATAAGTTTTATACTAAAGTAATTAGTAAAAATAATAAATACTTTACTTTATAAGAGTATATTAAGGCTACTCTATATATTCTATAACTTACTTTCTAGCTAGTTTATAAGCTACTAGCTATTTTATAGAAGGGTTTTATATAAGCTCTTAAAAATACTACTAAGTTTAAATAAAGTATACTATAAAAGTATATTCTATAACTCTATATTTATAGCTATATTAAATTATATAATAAGAGTATATTTATTTTATTTTAGTTTATAAAAGAGAGCATAAGCGAAGAAGGGTAATATAAAATAATAAACTATAAAATAATAAAATTCTAAAAGAGAACTACTTATAGGCACTATATAAACTTAAAAAAGCTATTAATAATAAAATTATTTTTATTTAGACTATTTTTTATTTAATAGTACTAGTATATCCACGCCTTAAAGTAAAGCTTTTATTTTTTAATTTAAAACTAAAGCTACTTTTATAGAGTATATAGTAGCTTATAAATTATATATATAAGAAAGTAGTTTTTTAAAGATATAAAAAAGCTAACTATAGCGCGTATAAACTATTATAGTAGGTATATTAAATAAGTCTAATAAAATACACTTTAGTTCTAGTAACTAGTTTATAAGATTTAGATAAAAAAAATACTATAAGTTTCAACATTCTACACACCTACCTTTTATAAAAAAAAAAATTTTTAAATGAGATAAGGCTAGTAGTATTAAAAATATATTAAGTTTTTTATAATTATATTAAGTATAAAAGCTCCTACTTATAGTCCTACTTAATAAGAATTTTAATTTTATACTAGTTATTATAATACTAAAATAAAAAGGCAGTCTTGTTAAAGATATATTAATACTAAAAAAAAAGCTATACTAAAGTTTTTTATATATAAAATAAAAAGTCTTTATAGTATATAGCGTCTATAAACTTTTTTCTTATTATTTTATTTATTTTATTATTTTATAAAAGGCTTATAAGGCAGCTGTATAAGATTAAACCTTCTAAAATAAAATAGTTAAGTAAAAATAGATTTATAATTTCTATCTTATACTAGTTTTCTTTATATAAGAGATAATAATAGCTAAAGAATAAATCTACATGTATATAAAGATTCTATAGTGTGTATACTATTTTACTAAAAAAAAAATTCTATATATATAGCTACTTATTAAAGAAGTAGCTAGCCTAGATATTATTATTATTATAATCTTTATAGCTTATATAATTAAGCTTATTATATTATTAGTTATATTATTTTAAAAAGCTATAAACAGTAGCACTGTAAGAGTTCTCTGTATTATAATTACTATACATAATCTATAACTATTATAGCTTAATTATAGCTATAATATAGGCATTAATAGTACTCTTTATAAATAGAGACTTTTCTATAAAAGCTACTAGCATCTCTATAGCTAGTACTAGAGTAGCTAGTAATATATAGTCTTTATAGTTATTTATAAGTAGCTCTATAGCCTTAGTTAGCAGTACCTCTAAAGTCTTTATTAAGGTCTTAATCTCTATTATAGCTATAGCATCTGCCTGCTCTTACTGTAGCTGCTACTACGTAACTCTAGCTATAGTAGCAGCGCCTGTACATAGCCAGCGCCGTACAGGTACCTTCACATGCCGTAAGAGAATAGTCTCCTGGAGCTAGGTAGCTAGCTTATCAGGCGTAACAAGCTCACCGTTAGGCTAGCTATAGAGTGAGCCATCCTGCGCAGCGCGCGGCGTATAGCACTAGGTCTATATAAAAGGAGCGTTAGCTAGCTGTATGTATATACATATAGACGCGCGCGCACGCATGTGCAGAAGAAGAGAAAAAAGGAGAGGGGGGGAGGGAAAACACCTTCCACTCGCGCTGCTTCGACACGTAGCTGCGCGCCGTGTTCGGGAGCTGCTTGTCCTTCTTAGCCTGTAGGCCGGCCCTGCGCGCTGCGCGGGCGCGTTCGTCCGCTGCTGTATAGAGGTCGTCGGCCATCGTCCAGGCACATTGGGGGGGGGGGGGGATGAGGTAAGGTCGAGTGATAAGTCGTCGCGGCTTATCCAGGCACTTATCACCCCCCAGCGCACGCGATTACGAGGACGCTTGGCGGGCAAAAATGGCGGGTGATAAGCCGGCACGTGCGGCGCTAGGAGGCTAGCGGATTACAGCGTAATTACGCGGACCACCGATAAGAAAAATGAGTCTAAGCACAGACTTATTACACATTATCTTTTTTAGTGGTATTTAATATACTACACATGGGTACAAATGTACACATAAAGAATTTACTATAAGTATAGAACGTTAAACAGCTTAGAGTTACTTTTGATTCTTTATAGTTACTTTCTAACAATTGAGACGGTTTTCAAGTAATATAGTTCTAATACTATCTTGTTGAAAACTTCAAGCCTACTTTTTCTCTTACCTTACTAAAGCCTATTCTCCACTAAGTCTAACAAGCTCTGTTGGTTCAAGGCAAGCGAGGGAACTAACTGCGGTTACTACGGTTAGTTGGAGAATTGCTAATTTAAAACTAGTTCAGTAAGTTAGCAACACGTAACACTAACCTCAAGGTTCTATAGTGTTTGATTTGGGATCGATCTAGATATATGTATCCCATACACTGCTACACGCTCCGCCAGATAAATCATTGGTTGATCCGGCCCCGAAACATCAAAATTTTCTGCACAAATGTTAATCACGATTTAAATAACGTTAAAACAAGCCAGAAATGTGCCATCCAGAGACTCCAAAAAGCGAGGAAATAATGAAGATTTTGGGCCTGCAACACAGTACTCGAAGATTATGAAAACTATCAAAGACCCGGGGGCCGGATCAACCAATGATCTAGGGCATTGGTACCTGGCGGAGCGTGTAGCAGTGCATGGGATAGCTAAGTCCCCTCGGGAAATCCTCGGCTTCACCTCTGCGATACATGTCCGCTAGTCTCCTTATGGTGTCCAGAACACTGACTAAGCTAGGACGGAAAACGACCCTAGACCTCGCGATCTCCCCACTACACCTGTAAATTGCAGCCGCCAACGTGAGTCATGCCAGGGCCAAACTACAAAGTCCATGTCAGTACAGTACCTCTTCCAGACGTCGCCTTTAATCCGTCCTCACATTCAACCTCTTCGTAGCTATTATCCTCGTCGCTCTCGCCGCCTCTTTGCCTTCTCCCCATTCCAACTAACACCCGAGTGGCTAACACCCGTGTGTCCTTCTAGAAAGAACCACCAATACCTCAACTTTCGCGAACCCGTTTCCGAGAAATCTACGGTCTCACGCAATTTGTACATCGATGGAGGAGAATTTAGAGCAATCCGCTGGTACTTTCGTGACGAGGGAGCAAAATGTCAATCCCTGGAGCGTCACAGGTGAGGTCGGCGAGGACGGCAATGTAAAGCCTATCAACTACAACAAACTCGTCGAGCAGTTCGGCACCAAGCTCATTGACGAAGCACTACTGGAGAGATTCGAGCGTGTTACTGGCCATAAACCCCACCGATTCCTTCGACGACAGATTGTCTTTTCACATCGTGATCTGGAAGTCATTCTAGATAGGTACAGACTGCGGCTCTCATGGAAAATACCAAGCTTACATTGGGAAGGTTCGAGAAGCAAGAGCCATTCTTCATCTACACAGGCCGAGGCCCCAGCAGTAACATTATGCATATTGGGCATATAATTCCGTTTGAACTGACCAAGTGGTTGTCGAACGTGTTCCAGGTGCCAGTAATCATAATGCTGACGGACGGTATGGCCAGATACCATCAAGTTAGGATAATCAGGTTTGCTTACGTTGTGAATGATCAGACGAAAAGTACCTTATCGGTCAACCGGGGCGCAACGTGAACGAATATGAAGTTTATGCTCGAGAGAATGCCAAAGACATTATCGCCGTTGGATTCGATCCCGAGCGAACCTTCATTTTCTCGGATTATGGATATATGGGCGGGGAATTCTACAGAAATATCACACGGATAGCCAAAGTCTGTCTCATAACGCGGTTTCGGGCTCTACTAACCGACCTCAGAGAATCAATAGAGGAACTGCCGATGCCTGCTTCGGTTTCGATTCCAGCACGAACATTGGAAAGGTAGTAGTTCACACTACCTTTCTACCAAGCTAATAGCTCTTCAGGTTCACTTCGCTGCCGTCCAAGCCGCCTCTTCGTTCGCGGGATCGTTCCCATTTGTGTTCGGTCCCGACTCAAACCAAATTCCATGTCTTATACCATGCGCAATCGACCAGGATCCGTACTTCCGTTTAACAAGAGACGTTGCCAGTCAATTGAAGTATGCAAAACCGGCGCTGATCCATGCGCGGTTTTTAGATGCTCTTCAAGGTCCTGGATCCAAAATGTCCGCATCCGTCGAGTCAAGCTCTATCCTAGTACGGGACAACCCCAAAAAGGTTTTGACCAAGATCAACCAATATGCGTTCAGTGGAGGTCGAGAGACTCTCGAGGAGCATAGAGCAAAAGGCGGAAATCCAGACGTCGATGTTCCGTATCAATACCTAAGGTTCTTCCTAGAGGTGAGTCAAGAGTGCCTGTCCAATTGCCTTACTGACGTGTCACAGAGTGACGAGGAGCTTGAGCAGATTCGGCAAGACTACAAGTCTGGAAAACTCTTAACCAGTGAGATCAAGAAAAAGTATATCCGGCCTGTGTAGCTGCCAAAGTTGGTGTCCATTCTGACCATAGCACAGGTGCGCCGAAGAATTGGCTAAATTCTGTACCTCGTTTCAGGAGCGACGAGCGAAGGTAACAGATCAAATACTTGAGCACTTCATGACACCACGACCGCTACTCTGTCGAGGGGTTCAATCGAACACTCTGCTTACTTCGATGCAAAGCAAGACTGGCCCCTCCAAAGGACAGGCCAAAGATCCCAACTCCAAATCACAGGCGAAGAAGATGAAGAAACTCGAAGCCGCGAATGCCAAAAAGGCACTGAAGGCTCGGGAAAAAGAAGCCAGCTTCATGGCTACGGCTGGGGTTGCGGCTCTTAGTGTGACGGAGGACACGGCAGTGCGCGACGACACAATTACCTCGACGAGTAGTCCAACGTAGAGCAGAAATAACAATCCGTTAGCATCAGGTGACTGGCGAGAGCGAGAGCATCATTAAATCAATAAAGGAAAGATGGTTTTTTGGTTGGGTTCTATGTATCCAGTGACTGGAGTAATTAAAAAAGGAAGCGGTGACGTAGTGAGTCCACATGTGCCATGCAGTTCTGTCTACGTGTAGCAGATCTGGACTCTTACATACCCAACTGGCCTGTGGCTTCGGTGGCCGAGTCAATAATGGGCAAATTTGCAAGGAAGGTAAGTTGATTATTGCAGACAACACTAAAGAAACTTTGAAGTTGGATGTGACCTCGATGGTGATTAGTATGCGTGCACCGCAGCCTATTTGCAATCAGCACTACCATAGTAGTTCCTCATTCCTCACTCGTAGGCTCCTAGCACTACTCTGTGCGCAAGTGTAGCTACTTAGTACTAGTAGTAGTTACAGTTGGAAACATTCTCACGGATGCCAAGCCCTAGATCACGGAACGTAGCGGTCTGTGCACTCAATTCTTTGCACAGTTTTACAATGCTTGGCTTCAGTAATACTTGTAGTAGAGTACATCTCCACCGCTCTACCACAGCTTGTTCTCTTGGACTTTGCAGCATACGGTTTCCTGATATTTGCATCCACACCATCCAGACATAATGGGAGTCCACTCCCCAAGAGGGAAATTCGATGTGACACCTGCTCTCAAGCATTTGCTGGTTGAAATAGATTGTCGGAACACAAAAGAAGGGTACACCAAGGCATACGATGTCCATGTGGAAGATGTGGCAAGTCACTCAATTGGGCTGACCACTTACGGAAACACGAACAAGCGCTGCACGAACCCAATGCCAACCGATATCCATACGGATATTATCCCAAATCGTTCATTTGGCGCGAGTACGTACGGAAACATGAAAAATATGTACACGAAAGTAAAGTCGAAACATACTCCTGTCAACTTTGTCCTAAAACATTTCCCTGGCCTAACTCCTTGCGGCTGCATGAAGAAATTGTACACAAAGGCAAACGATACTCATGTCCAAGTTGTCCCAAAACATTCAGTCAAACTAGTGGCTTATGGCGGCACCATCGAGAGGAACACCAAGGCAAATGATACTCATGTCAGAGTTGCTTCAAAACATTTCGCCTGAAGGGCTGGTTACGGACGCATGAACAAACGATACACCAAGGCAAACAGTACTCATGTCCGAGATGTCCCAAAACCTCTTCTACCGCTGGCAACTTGCGGATTCACATGAACAACCTGCACGGCCAGCGATGGCTCTGTCCCATGCCTACTTATCGGCATACTGTGTCCAAACTGGGGGTTTCTAACGGGAGAATTACGCAGCACATGGCAATACACAGGAGCTTTGGCTACCTGGTTTGCTTGAACGATCCATCACTGACTCAAATGAATCCGCCAAAGGAAATTGAAGAACACCAAGCACAGCTGGAAGATTGGCTCTCAATCAGTCCCGAAGAAGGTTGTGATACTCTCCGCAATGACTCCAGTCCCTATTCAACGTCCTCATACCCAGCATTGGAGGATATGCATGAAACGCAAGATGTAAGTAAATTCATTGCTTGCGATCTCACTTGCACAACATGACATTCAACTTACCAAGGGACTGAAGTTAGCGACCGACGCAATCAGGGGCAGGAGACTGCTCCAACGAAATCTCACTGTTGCAAGACGTAAGATGCACTCTCCGCGCCAGATTTTCGAGTGATCAAGACCAATGACAACAAGGTTACCCCAGGAAGACTGTATATCGCAATAATGGGCTGCGTTGTATAGACGTCGGCCTTGTAGACAGTCTGCTCGTATCTCACCTCTGCCCAACCGGCGTCACTATCGGGCTCGAAACTGCGCGTCTAATTATCACCACTAAAGGTGGCACCTCAAGTCAATCTCTTCTTTCCAGATGTATGTCTTGCAAAACACAACATGAATATAACAGAATCTTTCTCGAAAAGGACCTGGAAAAGGCAGAAGAACAGACTGTTTGCGACCATCAAAGCTGCCTCAAACCAATTTGGTCTACATCAAGGTACTGTTCCTGGCATTTGTGGTGCAATGAACAGAAATCACTCAACGATCCTGTCCATGAATCGAGTTTTCAAGCGGCAACGGCCCGCGAATGGGTAGCGGACCTTGAAATGCAGCAGGTGTTTCGACAATTCGACAACATACTTGCAAGCACAAGGTCACCCGGAACAATCATGTTTCTAGATCTCGAGTACGATGTACACACTCGCCGTGTCTATGAAGTAGGATTGTGTGACGCATGGGGCAACAACGTCGTCGATTGTTTTGCTCTTCTAAGCGATGCGGAGATAGAGCGAGCCTTAGCAGAACCGGCTGAGCGTAAATTTCGTTAAAGGATTGGTACCCTCATTAAGCAGGCTTCAAAAAATCGTCAACCTACCCATGGGGCAATGGATGTCCATCAACTGGCCGACCACTTGCAAAAGGCAGGTACTACAGCAGAGACGACTATCATTGTTTGGGCAGTAGATTGCATGGATTTGAAGTCTTTGAGATCATGGTTTGAGGCAGAGGGTTATCGCGGTATCCTTCTCCCCGATTCAAAATGTGTCAGAATGATATGGCCTTTTCAGAAAAATCTCGGAAAACTGCCGAATGGGAAGGCATTTCCACTGCGCTTATCATTTCTTTTCCCACTTTTCCATGGCATTCACCATGAGCTCTCAGGTCAAAATCATCACGCTCTTGTCGACGCTCAACAAACTCGTCTTATGTTTCAGGTTTTCAAAGCACTTTGCACAGACATATCAGAGCGTGGAAAGAGTTGGGGCTTCAGAGATTCTGCTGGAGTACGTCAGAAATCTATCACAGACTATTACTCTATCAAGCAGAATGCTGAGTGCATAGACCCCAGTCTGGATGATTATGGCAGAAATGTACAGAGTAAGTTGCAGCTGATCCTTCAATATTTTTATCCCACAGAATCATCAGAGTAACAGTGGTTCAGCTGCGCGAAGAGGGGGTGAGGGATTACTGGATCAATAGGAGTAGTATATCTGATTTTGAGCGTTAGCTATTCTTATATTTCATTTCATGGCTGATTTCGGAAATGAGATGGATTGGTCTTCAAAGTGGGGCATGTGCTTTCCAAGGCCAAAAATATGGCCCTTTGTCTTCTGTGCCATATCCGCCCTCTTTTGTAGAGCAATGTCAACACAGATGACACTTCTATGTGCAGCAGGCATCGAAACCGAGATATTTGATGTCGTTCTAAGCGGTGATCTGTCCACGTCGCTCTATCTCATATCCAGGTTTATGCCTGGCAGAGCCTACCTTCAGCTAAGCGGAGTTTCGGGCCCATGCGTGCGATAAGATGGCATATGGAGGAATATCGTCTCCATGTCTTTCCACAAACTCGAAATCTGGCCCGCCCGGACTTGTGGAATGTAGGAGCCGCATTTCCTGGGGGATGTCCAGACGCTGTTGCTCGCTGTCTACACAAAGTGATGAGACAGATCAATGGATGGAGTGTGCGGAGAGGCTCATCGGGGATAGGTGTGTCTACTAGTAGTGTCTATCACTTCAGGTAGAACGGCGATGTCAATTCGGACACAAAACCGCAACCTCGCCCGGCTCCGACTTGGATGCATATCCGATTCCGCGTCCGCCCCTACCTCTTATCCACATGCAATTGAGGGGAAAGCCTGTTGAGCCACTAACCTCCTCACCTGAACATGCTACTAGATCGCGGTGGTCCAATGCGATTCCGCGCCGATAGAGACGCTCCGCTGAGTCGCGAATTTTAGAGTTCAGGAGACGCAGCCAGCGACGGCACGTTTGCTCCTGCTAGTGCCTTTGAACATCTGCCTGTTCAGACCTTGGTAAGATTTCGATACCATCTTCCTTTTCCGGTAGGCCAGTACTTCCGATTCAGGCTTCATTCGGCATTTTTTGCTTCACGATAAATCATACGATTCTCCGGTTTGGGATCAGGAAATAACTATGTAGCGAATTTAGTTCGCCTTCGCCGAGAACGCTGGTTATTCCTCCGTGATGCGGATTGCTTCGGCCAATTCGAACGTACTCCGCGACTGACGTTTGAGCAGCGATATTTCGATAGGTTCAGTTCTGATGAAAATCTTAATCGTGGTGCTCCGCCTAATAGCTTCCTCTCCAAACTCGAGAACCACACAAACCATGCGCTTCACTCTGAATCTCCTCGCTCTTGCGACCGCAGCTCTCGCTGCTCCCGTCGGCGGTGTGGTCGACCACGTCACGGAATCCCTGCCAGTAGATGTGGAGGTATATGCACCCGTTGTCCGGGAACTGCCAGTGAAACGGGATGCATCAGTGGCGGTTGATATCGGTGGTATCAGCATGAAGAAAGAAGCAGATCCCGCCGCCGATGTCGACAATAGTAGTCTCAATGTGTAAGAATGGGAGGCTTAATAGTAGTGTGAGGAGCTAAGCATCCCCAGGAACGGACACCCTGAGGGATATAGGTGCCGTGATCCGGCCATGAGCTCGCCCAGAAATAGAGATACCTCTATCTGAGCTCTCGCAGCTCGGCCCAACGGACAAAATCGGCGGCGATGCGCCGTTCAATGACGCGGCGGGCTCGATTCACACGGTGAAACGGGGTTTGACGAGGGGAATTCATACTGATATCGGCGTCGAAATGATATATGTCCGCAAAAAAAGGCTATAGCGACAAAAAATAAGGGAAAAGAGCAGTCTTGTTGGTGCTTGTCGATAAGTATGCTGAAGAACGATTAAGAATTCATCGGTTCTTCGAATATATCTCTATCAATTATTTACTTCCTGTCTCGCTGCTTCTTCTAAAACTAGCGACACTCCTGCACCAGAACTCCATTCAGGATGAACAGGACTGCAGGTGCATCTCATGGGGCCTCCTTCTCAACCTTAGGCAGCGAATGCGGAAAGATACTTGAACAAGGTGAGTTCAGTGCTGAAGGCTGTCAACTAAATTTGTATGGGTGAGCTCTTTGCAGTTTCAATCGGATATGGTTTCCATCGAAAGTCAGAGAGTGTGTAATAATTTATCGGGATTGTGGGCTAGTCTATCTATGGGTCAACGGAAGCAAGATTGTACGATATATTAAAGCTCCAAACTTGGCAAACCCTATGTGGCTTCCCCAGATTGCCGGCCCCACGCCAAATGCAGACCACAGTAGCTCCAGGAACTTCAATTCCAAAAATGGCACTTCTTCTGTTTCTGTTCTTCATTGGTGTGGCTGTTTCGCTTCCAATTACTCAGGGAAAGCAAGTGGCATTCATTCTCGCCGGAGACTCAATGACTGCCAAAGGCGGCGGGTAGGGAAATAGCTTCATCTCTCTTATAGAAGAGCCGAATATTGGGACAAACTACGGTTATAATGGAGCAACGACGGTCCCTTTTAAGGAGGAGGAGATTGGGGAACGGTTATATCAGACGTTAAGAAGTATGCCGATTAGTGTTAGGTCTATGTGACGATTCAGGTTTGTCTCTAAAATCTATTTGCTCCTAAGGTTTGATGATCCAGTTCGGTCATAACGACCAAAAGTCCGACAAAGGGATCTCTATGAGTCAGTTTGAGCACAACATGGGCGCGCTGGCGGCAGAAGTCAAGTCTAGCGGTGGCATTCCAGTATGTCTCTCTGGTTTTCTAGAGCCTGCTGACTATTAGATCCTCGTTACTCCTTTAACCCGCCGTAGCTTCAATGGAAACAAAGTGGCAGGGAGTCTGTCCTAATAGCCCTCCGTAACCCTTGTCGCTGCCAAATCTGGAGGATACGCATCTGTTGACCTTAATGCGGAGTTAACCCCGTTATATAAATGCCATTAGGTAAGGCGCTGCTTCTAAATTTAATCTGGAAGTAAAAGACAATACTTATCTGAACGAATGCGGGCGATGTTGTGTTTAGAAGAATGGTTGCGGATCTGATCAGCGAAAAGATTCTGGCACTTCGAGGAGTCTGTAAGAAGAACGACGCCATCAGTGCAGCAATCAAGGCAGGCAAGCCGGCATAGATATCTAAATCCACTTTTCTCTTCCAAGCATCGATTTCCTATCCTACTTCTCCTCAATCTATCTGCTCTCTCCGAAGAGTTCAACAGAGATGACTGGAGGTTCACGCTGGCCGTTTGTACCTCTTGCCGTATATGGAACGAGTGCATCGGAATACCGTGTCAATAGAACTAAAAGGTGCTTGGCATGGGAGCAGATCTTGGAACCATGCGGATCTAAGACCACACGATCAACAGCAAGAGCGTACCAGATAAACTCAAAATGGACGTCATGCAGGAAATAACTTGAAGTACCCCAGCATCTCATCAGCTCAGCTCCGCCTCCCTGCAAGCTTTCTGAGACCTTATTCCGCCTTGCTATCGTAGAGCCTCTATAGATTCAGGAAGTTAGGTTAAAAATTGCAGTTCGCCCGGTTCTGCCTCGATAAATAGTAATAAATTCAAAGACCAGTAGACCTCTGACGATGAGTAGGCAAAAGTCGGTCGACAGGCGGCAACGAGAACGGAAGCTAAAGGCAACCCTACTACTGGATATGCTATCGGGTTCTGAGGAACGGGAAATCAAGAGAACAATACAAGTGCAGTCAGGCTGGTAAAAAGGGGCTGTTGATGAACTCGTGGAATAACTCGGTATTAGCCGGCGACGTCATTAAACCTTGACCGAACGTTTTATGGGTGCTTTCAAATATTTCGTAGCATTTCTTGGCGCGATTGCGACCCCACCAAAAATATTAGCAAATTTGATCAGCTCAACAATATTTGACGAAACGCCCTTTATTTTGACCTCGCCGTTCACCAAAATGGGCAGGAAACTGAGTCCGGGTACACAAAATCTAATCCAATCGGCTTTACAGGACCTGATCGCCTGACGCGCGGTCTCGTCTGACACACGTTTTTGGTCTATCCTCAAGAATCAAATATGAAGCTTTTGAGCCACATACAATTGATAAATTTGTACGATTTTTTAAAGTACTGAAATATCAACTACGGAGAACATTATGAGCTATCTAATTAATTGCGATATCGCTGCGGAAAAACTATTTTCAGCCCGCGACGATTCTGTGCAGGAGCTGCCTCCACTACTTCATCAACGGATGCACCCTTACTCTCTTCATCCGATTTGATTATAATAGGCTCTATAGCCTTCTTCTTATCCCCCTTCGCCTGTTGCATGCCTTTTTGGAGTCGATTTTCAACCTCCTTAGCGTGTTTCGCCTCTTTATTTTCACGTCGCTTTTTCTCCTGATTAAGCAATCTCTGCACCCTCGCATTTGCCTTTATAACTTTTCTCTCTTCTACTAAACGCTTCTTCTCAGCTTTCTCCTTTTTCTTACGAACCTTTTCCTCCTCTTTTTGACGGCCTGCATTCTTTGCTTTTTTATCTTTTTAAACCTGTCAATCACGTGCTTGTTGGACTTTGTTTGGACTCCAAAATATCGCATTACTCTCCTCCTCACCTTGCATTTTAAGTAAAAGAGGTTTGCCACGCTTTCTACGCTTCTTCTCATTAACAAGTGTCTTTTTCGAGCCCTGGTTCTGCATTTTGAGAAGCATACTTTAATCGTTAAAGCGTGAACGGTGTTGCTGAGCTGTTCGGTCTTTTATCGTAAATGTTGTCGACAACCTGGTTTAATAGATTCTCAATGCGGCGCCAATCCTCAGTCTTGAGTACAGAGTTGGTAGATGAGCTTGATAAAGGCCTTGAAGCGTTTGCATTACTGAACTTCTTAATACGCGCAATGGATTGAAGGGATGTAAGCCAGTGGTTTTGAAGCCAGAGAGTATATTTTTCTTGATAAAAGCGCGCTTATAGGCCGCCTAGAAGAAGCGAAAGAAGTCCTTTTTGGTTATATTTAAGAATCCCTGATATTCTTCTATAAACACTCTAAGTTCTATCAAGTAAGCTGTGGAGAGAGGTTTGAAAAGCAAATATCCAAAGCTGCAGCGTATGAGTCGAATGAGGTAAGTATATTACCAGAAGGATCTTATTTTTGTCGTAGTAGTTGATGAACCTTATATTAACATGGGACCTATGTCCATCAAGAGTTAAAAGCCTACACTGCTTTTGGGCCTTCTCTTTAGTCTCTTAATCAAATACTTAAGCAAGCCATGTATAGCCTACATTCTCATTGGTCCACCCGCTTGGAGATGAGGTAAAGCAACACTGATAAAGCGTAGGATTAAAATCCTGTAACCAAGTGTCTTATATCTTGCTAAAACTGCCTGGTATTTAAGGGAGAGTGTTCAACCGCCACTAAGCACCAGCCTGCAAGTTGAGCTGCAAGGTACGATCCCTCTACAGGGGGGGAAACTGTCACAACGACATGAAGAAGACAAAGCATGCGACTGTGCCGCAACTTTGCGCGAATTGCACCTGTAGCTCCTTTCCCTTAATACTGTGGTACCAGACTTGCTAACAATCAATTCGAATTGATCAATTGATTGCAAATTGATTGATTGATGAGTATCAATCAATCCAATTTATACCCTGTTTTTTTTCCAATCAATTCAACTTAAGACTCAGTAATTGATTGATTGATTGCTAATTGATCTAAATGTGAGGCTGTAAAAGTACGTGTATATGGTCTATACAGCTCATTTTTCGGTGTTGCAGAGAGGTTGCCCTGGAGGCCACCTGCCTAATTGGGTATAGGTAAGTCGCCAGAACACCTAAATCTTCTGCATCTAATAACAACAAAACACTCGCACCCCAAATCACGACCCACGAAAATGCCCAAACAGTCAAAAAAAAAATACTAGATCCGCTAGACGTCAACGCGAAAGCGTAAACAAAATATCAGAGTCGCAGACCTTCGAGCAGGAGTTGCGTGATGTTGCCAGTCAACGCGTAGCTGACGCGCCTTCCGAATCTATCAATGCCGCACCACCCTCAAACGCGCCACTACACCCAGAATCCGACACCGAGTTTGACGTACAGTTTGCAGATAACTTTGATGGGATAGATTGGCAGCGTCTCCAAGAGTTTATGAAGCCTCTGCGGACCTAGAGACACAAGAAGAGCTGGATCTATCGGCATGGGTACCGTGTGTGCTTGCGCAGTAATCCTGAACGCATATACTTTATATGCAGGTACTGCCATCAACATAAGATAATCGACGCTGGCGGGCAAGGCAAATATGAGGTTACTCTCTCTACTTCAACTGCTGCAGCTCACCTGCAGTCGAATCGGCGCGGGCACAATTATACTCTATCTGGGCAGCAGAAATCTCACCTCGCACCTGGCCAGAAAACGCTGCTAGGTGTAGCCGTTAACGGGATTGAAATCCCATAAGATGTGGGTAACGCGATGGGCCACTTTAACGTACAGGCCTTTAGGCTAGGTATAGTAAGCTGGCTGGTTAAAAATAATCACCCTCTACGCGAGCTTGAGACTCCTGCCTTTAGGGCAATGATAGAAGAAGCTAATCCAGAGGCTCTTGATGCCCTCTGGAAGAATCACTAAAGCGTTACCTAATACATCCTACGCCTGTTTAACTACCTACTCCTAAAAGTACGTGAAGAGCTAGCCTAATCTCTTATAAAAATCCACATCTCCTTTGATGGATGGACTGTTAAGAGCGGCAAGAAGGCCTTCTGCGGTGTAGTAGCTTATTATGTTGATGTAAACGGCCAGCTAAAGGACCTCCTAATTGCCCTACCTTAGCTCTCTAGCTCCCACAGCGGGGAGAGAATTGCTCAGGTAATACTCTAGATTTTTAAGAAATTTAGTATCTCTCTATTAAAGATCGGCTACTTTGTACTCGACAGCGCTGGCCTAAATAATAAGGCAGTTGAATTAATTGCGGAGACTTATGACTTTAATCCTACTCACTAACGCCTCCGCTGCGGTCCCCATACGATTAATCTAGCTAGCTAAATAATTATCTTTAGAGTTGACAAGGACTCCCTTAATAATGAGGAGTTATAGTTATAGTAAGAGAAGCAGCTTCTGCAGGAGTAGCAGAAGCAGGGTCCTCTTGGCGTACTTATTAACATGCTTAATTACATCAAAACGCCTCAACAGTACGATCTCATCTGGAGTTTTCAGCAGACTGAGGCAGTTCTGCCTACTGGCCAGAAGGCCTTTAAACCAAAGGAGATCGTTAAGCCCGTTGTCACTAGGTGGAACTCTTTCTGCTTTGCTTTCGAGAGGGCTACTAAGATGCAGCAAGCTCTTAATGCCTATATACAGTATCATATTGAGAAAACCCGTACTAATGAGGCCTCCCGGCGCGCACGAGGATTAAGGCCTAAAGAGGTGCCTTCCTGGATGAAATCTGACGGCCTTACCTCTCAGGATTGGGTAGTGATTACCCAGTACATTCAGGTGCTAAAGCCTCTTAAGGAGGCCACTGAGAGGCTTGAAGGCAAGGGAGCTTCTGGCCGGTTTGGTGTAATCCATAAGATTATCCCTACTTTTAAAGCTATCCTGCAGGCCTATGAGCACCTATCAGAGCAGTTCTCCTCCGGCGATTTTAACGAGTCAGATGCCCCAGAAGACCACCTAGTAATTAACGTTCGAGCTGGGTGGAAGAAACTTAAGAAGTACTACAAGAAGCTTGATGATTCACCTGCGTACTACACAGCAACTATACTCCACCCCTACTACAAATATTACTGCGATAACTCATGGAGGAGCCAGCCAGGATGGCTTAAGAGAGCAGATGCTCAATTCCAGGAGTTATAGGCAGAGTACAAGGGAGAGCAGGGCGGGCCATCTCCACCCCAGAAGAAGGCTCGGATTGCTTCTAATCTGCAGGAGCAGATCGATAAGTACGCCAATCCAGCTCCACTAGGCAGTAGAGATGTGCAGAGCGACGAATTCACACGCTGGAAGACTGAGGAGCCACATCTGCCTTGGGACTATCCATTTTCTATCAACCCTATCGCATACTGGATTGCATATCGCCACAAGTACCCAAAGCTCTCCCAGCTCGCCCTCGACGTCCTATCTATCCCAGCTTCAAGCTCTGAGTGCGAGAGGCAGTTCTCCGAGATTGGCGACCTTCTAGAGCCCCGGCGGGCAAAGCTCTCACCCCAGGTGCTCTCTGCTATCCAGTGTGTGAGACGTTGGCTGAAAGCAGGACTCAAACGCCCCCCAGAGCTCTCCTCCATCTCCGAGACTACTCTAGAGACGATTAGCTCGGTATACCAGCTCTTTGATTGGATTTGCGACGACTAAGGAAATTTTTGTATAAGGTCACGTGCTAGGGCAATTCAACTATCAATCGATCAATTTGCAATTCAATTAGGCCTCTAATTAGCCAATCAATCAATCAATTCAATTAGGGTGACGTTTTGGGATCAATCAGTCCAATTAGAGCCTCCGGAAGTTGATTGATTGATTGTTAGCAAGTCTGCCACTGTGGTACTATACTTGAGTGGGTTTAAAACTGCTCAGGGCTGAATAATACAGTGAAAGTAATATGACCTTGTAAATTTAATCTCAGGCCAAGAGGCTGCCATGGCTTCAGACAGCTCGGTGTCGTTGGCAGAGTTTGCTCAACCAGTACTTACCCACTGCTCATCCGGCGCTTACCCACTACTCACCTATTGCTCACCACTGCTCACCCAGCTCTGCCCACCTAGTGTTCTCCGTTGAGATTCTCCCTGGCTAGCAAGCGGAAGAGCAGATTACCGATAACTAAATCACATTACTTTTCTGCGCTGTGCCGCCCCTATCGGTGACGCCGGCGGAAGCGAAATTCGCGCGGTTTCAAAAACAAGGATGCGTGGCTATATTGAGACGAAGAACGGGTAAGGCGACGCGAAGACGGAATTGTTAGATGAAGATAGAAAGCGATATATTGATACATTTCCATTTTGAAGACACAAAGCGTAAAATTTCCCGATCCGGCACGCCAAATGCGCAAAACCAAACCCCTCACAAAACAGAGGTCCAAACCTCAAGTTTCTGCAGCACTTGGTTCGGTATCGATCAAGATATATGCAGACTGCGTCAGCCTAGAGACATTTCGCTCTAGAAGATTCTCGGATTCTTCACAAAGCATCACGAAGTCTTTTTGGAAATTTTAGCTTCCTGCCCCCGCAACTAATCTCTCTTTGTCCGTTAGACTTTCCCAGGTGTACGATAAAGCTTCATAGGGCGGTATCTGATCTAGCTCAACGACGGAGAGTTGACATTCGACAAGATCTCTTGTTCTTCACTAGGAAGAAGTTCTAAAATACGGACCGATGGCTTGGACTTTTAAGCTTTCGTAAACGTAGTGTCCTGCTGCTGGTCCAAGACGTGTCGTTTGCGGGGCTTGTTTGACGCACCGAATTCGGCAGGGCTGATATGTTGCTTCCTCTTTAGGCCTCTGAGATTTTCGGCCCTCGATCTCTTATCTTTGGTAGGCATTGATAAGAGAGTCTCGATAATTGGGCCGATATTTCCGAAAAGCATGGGATTTCTATTGAAATGAAGAAGTACCAAAGTACCAGAACGCTCTCAACTCATAGCCTCGTTGAAAACGTGCGCAAAGCAAAATCGTGTGGTGGCTAAGCTGGCTTAGCAGCGTGGCTGCGTTTCCCATTACTCCTCTGACTCGACGAGGTCCGCTTATGAGGTTGGCAAGAGGCTGATTAAGTCATTCCAACAAGCTTTCGGAGTCTCCTGTGTACAAGAATCCTAAAAGCTTAATTGGCCTGCAAGTTAATCAATAAACGGCGCAATAAACAACCGCTGAATCCGTTCGTACCCGGTATAGCATCTACAAAGCAGCCAATCAATATCAAGACGATAGAAATCGGGCAAAAGGCTGAGCCTACTCCCACGTAGGTGTCTCTCCAAGACTCTTCGGGGCCACCTCATTTCGTGCCCGAATTCTTTGTGGATGGGGTAATTCGGGAATAGAGGATTATGAAGTATGCTTTTTGCCCGTGTCGGGAGATGTAGTGTTGGACTCAGAGGACAGAATTTGAAAGTGACTGAGGCAGTACAGCACTATTACATAACTCTGATCCGCAAACTGATATGCCATGCCTTGGAATGAGGATCCTTTTATATGGCTCCTCACTTCGTGTGATTCGGTAGTGTACGTGATTACATCGAAATAATCAAAAAGCGTTGGTGAGGTGTAAGCCGTGACATAAATATATATAAGCGAATGTGAACAGCAGTAATGAGGAAGTGCTTGAGAAATTTGTACCAGCGCTCAACTAGAGGAAGAATAGCCTACGTTACTCATGCAGGACATTTCCAAACCTTTGGCCCAGGCATGACATAGTCCTCCGGGTTCCTAGAATTCGTATCCCAAAGAATACCCGGATCGTCCTTCTTATACGCACCCGGAAAGCCCACCCTCGCCGCGGCCTCCACATCCGTAGTCCCACTCCCCAGCACCTTCACTTGAAAGCATTCTGGATAGAACTGACACTTGCCCGGCGTTTTGCAATCGCTCAGAGCAATAATTTCATGCCTTACAAGATACTCCCCTGGTGTCAAACATGCCGGCACTGTAAAAGTCCACCGGAACTTCTGATCAAACAGGACCTGCGTCGCCCAAGCTTCGGTCGTGGCGTCCCAGCCCATCTCGTCGACCTTGAACCAGGCGTTGCCTTCTCTGCCGGTGAAATTACCGCAGCCACCGTCTCCGGAGCATTTGGCCATATATGTGAGGATAGGACCAGAGTGCGGCCAGCCGTTCCAGATCATGTCGATTTTACTGCCTGCAGTTACTGGGCCGGTTCGTGAGACGCCATTGTCGGCGATGGGCTCGGCGTTGAAGTTGCAAGTGATGTCTTTGCTAGAGATGTCGAGGACGGGGCCGTCGCCGCCGATGCGGCGGACGATACTGGGTGGTGCACGTGTGAAGTCGGGGGTTGCGACGGGGAGGAATGCGGTGTAGGAGGCACTGTTCATGACCACGGAGACGAGGTGGCTACGACAATGTCAACGCTTCTGATTCCTATATGTTGCCTCATTTACAAACCCATGACTGAAAACGCCAGCTACTAGTGAGCTAATGACGCTACCAATAGTTAGAGAACGCATTTTGTGAGGCGAGGAAAATGCACCCTGGCCGATTGATGTAAGCCTAAATCTGCTGGTCTATGATTCAATTTATATTCCACATTTCTATCTGCACTTTTAGAATACCAAACAGTTCAGTCAATTTTACAATTGCTAAAGGGGTCCTTAGTCGTGGATGTTTGGTTTGATGTTCCACCATTCATTTCGGTGTAGTCCCTACAACACCAAATCTAGTCACGAGCTCAAAATTGCTCCATTCAGTAGTAGATGTTGTATGATGTCAAGATATTGCTGTGGGCTCGAAGGTACGAAGTGCCGCATTGCCGTCGTCTACATTGACCGCGCCTTGCTACTCCACTGCAACTGAACGTTTCTGGAAACTCTCAAGGTATTCCTCCGCAAAATGCATGGTGCCTTTCTGGATGAAGGGCAAGCCGCCGTAAATCAGGGTACAATCAGCGATGTCTCCACTCTCATAGCAGATAAACGGAGATGATATTTTCACCGTCTCGTCAAGGGTATCTTTAGCCACTCGCCCTGTACTTCGCCCTATACTCGTCCAGTCTCTTCAAATCTTCAACACTTCCCAAGCTCTTGAGATACTCAATGACATCGTCTAATGTGAGAATAGCAAGCACTGGAATTCCGTACTGCTTCCTCACCTCGCCAATGGCGCTTGGTCTCGGAGTACCATCGTCGTCCGTGGCACTGGGTGTTTTTTCCAAGCGGTCGAAAGCAATGATGATACCCACCAGCTCGCCCCCTTCTTTCTTAATAATCTCAATTGCCTCTCGGATGGCAGTCCCGGCTGTGATTACGTCGTCTACAATGACAATTTTCTGTCCTTGTAGAGAAGCACCCACGATGTTCCCACCTTCTCCATGATCCTTTGCCTCTTTTCGATTGAAACTGTAGCTCTTCTTTCCATATTTTTCCATGTTCAGATCTGCCAGCTTGTCCACTGTTGCGGCTGCCAATGGGATTCCTTTATATGCTGGTCCGAAAAGCACATCGAATTGAAATGACGGGCTAGCCTCCGCGTGCTCAGCTAGCGTGTGTGCATATGCAGAGGATATAGATCGCAGAAGGTCAGCGCGGTGGAAGAGTCCAGCATTGAAGAAGTAGGGCGATATGCGTTTTGACTTGAGAGTGAAGGTGCCGAATTTGAGGGCGCCAGCTGAAACGCAGTCTTTAAGGAAGCTCTCCTTGTATGAGGGTAGTGATACTTGATTCGAGGCCATTTTGAGGTGTTTTCCCTGCAATGTCCAGGTGGGAGATTCGATGTGAAGTTCTTTCGTTGAGTTTCCGCCGATCGCGCACTACGAGGTGCACCCAATGGCGTGCTAGCAGTTGTGGCAGGGGCTCTGTTAACCCCATGTCTTATTTTGCGTTACATATATTATTCATAATTTTTCAATTCATAAAAAAAACTCCGGTTCCATGGCGCAATTGGCTAGCGCGTCTGACTGTTAATCAGGAGGTTCTGAGTTCGAGCCTCAGTGGGACCGTAATTAATCCTTTTTTTTTCCGTTTCTTTTTTAATTGTTTCATTTCATCACGACGCTAAACTTTTATTTGCAGTGCTGATAGTGAGGGCGAGAAATACTTAGGTGTGGAGGAAAGAATCGGCTACCTCGGAATAAATGCCAGAAATCGCCGATGGCCCGTGCGCACATTCAATGATCATGATCACTCCCTGCCAGAAATTTATCCAACGCCTTCACAGCCAGCGTCGCCATCCATCGCCATCACCTGCGCATCTTCTCCTTGTGCAGTTTAATTTTTTTCCTCTCTTAGTAGTTACTTTTTCCGCATTTTGGGCGTTCAGAAACTCCACCGCGCCATTGAAGGCAGCCGCGATTCTTCATTCTCGTTCCTCAATCCCAACCTTTCTACCTTCAACATGACTATGTACGCTTCCCTCTTCTTCAAAGCCTAATTGAACATAGCATACTAACGGACTGCCCAGCTGGGACACCCTAACCGGCCGAAAATCCACCTCACCACCGACACAATCAGCCACGGAACCACACGACAACTTCACACCAACACCTTTCGACCCAGCAACAGCCGTTCAGAATCCCTCCGAATTCATATTAGACCCCTCTCAACTCCATCCCCTTGCGGGACTCAATCAAGGCACGCTCGACTACCTCACCCTCGAAGACTCTGTCCTCTCCGATCTCCCTGGTTCGCGCTCCGCTCTCCCTTCCCGAGGCTGGTCAGACGATCTCTGCTATGGAACTGGTGTCAGCTATCTCACTGCACTGGCCGCTGGAGGAGCATGGGGTTTGGCCGAAGGCTTGCAAAAGACATCCCCGACAGTAGCGCCCAGGCTAAGGCTGAACGGTGTGCTTAATGCAGTGACGAGGAGAGGGCCGTTCTTGGGAAACTCGGCTGGTGTGGTGGCTATGGTGTATAACGGAATTAATAGCACGATTGGGTATTATAGGGGCAAGCATGATGCAACAAACTCTGTTGTGGCGGGCGCGTTGAGTGGGGCGATATTCAAGAGTACGAGGGGGGTTAGGCCAATGATGATCTCGGGAGGTATTGTGGCCAGCGTTGCGGGGACGTGGGCGGTGAGTCTGCATTATAACACATTCAAGAAATGGGGTACTGACTATGGTCCAGGTTTTCCGAAGAGTGTACTTTGAGCGTGATTAAGAACGTTTGGTAATCGGGCGATCTGGAGAAAAGTTAAAGGAATTCGGAAGCTGTCAATCGTAAAAGAGTGTGGTTTTCGGGTTAAGGGGAGGGATTGAGAGGTGAAGGCTTGCGGTTTCAGTTCTAGCAGGGCAGTTTTCATGCATTAGTATCTTTGTTCATTCTCAACATACTTCTCTCACCTCTCCTCATGGGTTTCCCATTGTAAAATAGATGGCTGCAGATACGGACTGAAAAGGATCAGTGGATATTATGCAGCTTAGATCGGGAGTGGTGTATATAGGTCGGGACGTCTAGTGCTCAAGAATGTAGGATCAATGAATGTGGAAAATAATTCAATACTAAATTGAATCGTCTCAAACACGATTTTGGAGATCTCAGGGATCGTGACTCTCCGGGGGATGAATAAGAGTCCCCATACAGCGTCCGTCAGTCATACCTTCTACTTCTAGACATGCTATACGGACACTTTATAGCAAGGGAGATAAGAAGAGCCGGACCGCAACTATCAAAAAGTCGACTTAACACATAACGAAGAATCGGGGTCGTTAATACTACTAACCTATCATCCAAATACATTGGGGGCATATCCCTCCCAACACAGAACTGAAACCCCATCTATTTTAAATATCAGCCGTAAATTCGCTAAAACCTGGAAATCCTCCCAAAGTTACGCCGTGGTGACCGAAGACCGTACTATTATATCTCTATCTCAACATCTTCGGATGAGACACCCTGTTATCTTCGTCCTCGCTCTTCGTAGCTCATGTGGGCAGCTCCTGCGGCGCCGGTTTCGGCGTGCCATTGTGAGCATACTTCGTCGCGGCCTTGTTCTCTGTCCCAGCTGCCATTTCCGTCGCATGGTCACCACTCAATTCAGTAGGCGGCATATTCGCCATCTGTCCTTGATACGGGCTATACGCATGCGCAGGCATGTAATCCAGTTGCTTAGCCGGGGCATTCTTCCTCTTCCGCCACCAAAGTAGTGCTCCAGCGATAAACACAATACCAGCTACACTTCCAATCACTGGTCCCGCTATCCACGCTTTGCTCGAGTCGTCATTATTATTGCCGCCGCCGCCGCTAGGAGCACCAGTCCCTGAAGGTGCGGACGAAGGAAGAGAGGTTCCGGAGAGCACCGCATATGTCGCCTGCGCCTGGTCCAAAACTACCGACGTCGTGTTCTGGAGATAGCAGTTTTGATAGCCGCCCTGCATGCTGGAATCGAAAACCACGCCCACACATCCCTTATCGCTGGTTGCACACGCATCCATACAACTGGTAATATTCTGCCGGTGTAACAACGTAATATTCGTGACAGTATTCAACTGTCCGCAGTGAATCTCGAAATTCTTATTTCCTGTCGCCGTGTACTTATCCTCCTTCGGACAGTTCGTATCCACTCTATCCATACTTGTAATAGTCGCTGAGTGTAGAACACCCATACTCGAAGGTGGAGTGTCAAGAGTGTTACCGAAACCGGTTTTGGGCCAGCAGTTTGCAAAACCGATTTCGAGACCTGGATTGTAGGACACGGCGCGACAAAGCGGATGCTCTTTTACGCAGAACTGTAGGCATTCTTCGAGAGATTCGGCGTGGTAAAACCCTACGAATGGAGATTGGTTACAAGAAGGATAGCCTTGCCAACAGATGTCGAAAGTGCCTATTACTTTTCCACAGTGTACTGTATATCCCAATCCGTTGTCAAGGGTGTGCGTGGAGAGGTGATCGGCAGGGCAGTCTTCGTTCAGTGAATTCATGTTGCCGTTCTCGACGAGCGCGGCATGGATGCCGGTGTCGTTTACCATGTTTCTGGTCGAGGTGGTGGAGTTACGGAGCCAGCAGTAGTTGTCTTCTCGCCAGACGACGCCGAAGCAGCCCTCGCCCTTGCCCCAGTATCGTGAGCAGCGCTCCATGCATTCTTGCATTGAACCCACTTGGAAGGGTTCCATTGCGTCTGTACGTATATTATCAACTTCTGTCCTTCTTTCCCCTCGGAATCTTGCTGGATGGTTATGGGAGGCGTGAACTCACCATTCCATGGATTGTTCTTCTCGCAATACGTTGTGAAGTTCAGCCCGTTCTTGCTGGTATATTTGTCCGGGCATTTTAGCATCTGCCGTATATCGAGGTCGCGACTTTCTATCGGTTCTGCTACGACTATATTCCTTCAATCAGTAATGCTCTCCTCGTACTCCTTAACAAGGAAACGTACGCGGTGTCGCCAAAGCTCCCGAAGTCCAAACCAGAGCTATCAAGCCCGTCTGCAATACTACCAACCTCATATTTCCGGCTCTTTTCCAACCCGCCTCAATTATAGGACAAAAGAAAATAAAGTACAAGTTCAGGAAGCCTTTCTTTCTCAAGGTAACGCCCGGAAGTGGGTGGGCCGGCGCTCAAACCCCAACGTGCCCATCTTCCACCAAAACAACCCCCAACACTGCCCTACCATGATGACAGGGATATGCATCCTCCATAGGGACGGCGTGCTGCTAGTGGGTGGTGAGGACAAGACTAGTGCGTGAAGTCGGAGTTAAGTTTTCAGGCTAGGCTGGATGAGGCTTAGATCAGGCCCCGTTGAAGTACGATTTTGTGTGGCTGGTTGGACGGGACCGGGACAGTGGGCACGGTGACGTTTGAAGACTTTCAGATGCGTTGGACGCCCTGGTGAGATTATTCATAAGAGAAGTCGCTACTGACTGTCCCTTATCTGTAAGAAAGAAACGTTGAAGACAGACGGAGAGAGCCAAAGCATGACCATCCAATCTCCCGGCTCTTCCCCATGCCCCTTAACTCCAAGCATAATTGCGCACCGCATTTTGGCAACCCTGTGCCAAAGTCCGAAATTCCCATCCATCTCCCCACCTCCGATCCCAGCTGCCATCAGGGTGGTGGTTGTCTGGTTGGAGGAAATGCACTCACATTGCCTAAATCGAGGCCACCGCCTCCACTTGAAGCGCCCACGGCGCCTAAGTGAGGCTTTGGAGAAACGCAAGCTCAAAGGCTTCTATGCTACTATTAATAAGTCACCGTTATGAAATCTCTCAATTACCTCTATCCGGTGAACGAAACGCTTGCAAGCATCCACAGGAGTAACGGAGAGATTTTCGCCACTCGTTCATCGTTAAGTTTGTATTATAGCTGTAAGCATACGGCTGTCTCAGACATCTACAAGTATATGCATTGGTATAAAATGGCTGCACCCGCCGCACACGGGTTACTCTAAGACCACACCCCCAAAGCTCTTGTTAAATGAAGCTCTTTTCAAACGCCACTATTTCAGCCTCCTTGGTATCTTATGATAGGATTGGTGCCGGAATTTTGAAAGCGAAAATTTGTCCCCCGAAACTAGCAGCTTAAGCCTTTCAGCGCAGATAATTGAGAAATTTTCAACAGGGGTTTCCAGAGCACCTTTTTCTTGATAAGGCGTGGATCTTCGTTCCTGGAGACGCCACTCTGCAACGGCCAAATTCCTCAGCTGAGATCTTCATGAAATCACGTGAATGCTTGGAAATAGTGCTTCGCCTGAGATGAAATGCACGGAATTGCTTCCACGGTTGATTCTGTGATGATTCAAATTGTAAGCCGCTGCAATCATGTATGCAAAACTAGGCTAGTCGCTCAGCTGACTCGGCAATTGCCTTACACATGCAATCTCTCATATAAATGGTAGCTCAGAAGCCTTAGCTGAGACAATCCATCCTTTTTCATTAAGAATACATACGGCTTACACAACTCTTCCTTCACAAGTGCAGAGGGCGAAGAATACGAAAGACTCGAGAACTCAGTTCTTGACATAAACGCCAATAAAGAATCCTTCGAATTGTGATCGGGCTTGAATTACCACTGCCTAAAACATACAAGAATCTTGATAATTGAGTACTTTCATCTATTCAGTGACTGACAGGCCATCATGACAAAAGCCCTGCGGGAAACTTCATAGAAAATTGCAGTGCAAGCCATTGAGTCTTGATGCCTTTGGCCTGGGAACTGGAACATGCAGAATTCTGCAGGAGAGGATCCGAGACACGACGTCACAAGCACCGGAGAAGTTGATACTTCGAGCACTTTCTCTGTAAGGTAGACTGCCGAGTGTCAAGGGGAGCTATTATTCTGTACTCTTCAGAAGCGAGTCCAACATATAGTATAGCATGACACTTTCGTGAAGTATAATCGCCACGAATCCTAAACGCCACCTCGTGAACCTCCAATATAGATGAGAATGCAAGTTGCAAACGAGTATAACCCTGGGACTTTTCACCTTCTGTTCGCCTTTCCGATACCACGCTTGCCCATAACCTGCAGAACGTGTTAGTATCAATCAGAACCCACACTTAAAGAGAACAACATACCAAATGTTTTGTCAACGAGCCAGTCTGGTGCCTATCTGCTTCACCTTGCCTTGCCATTCTATTCATCTTCTTCTGTGACAGCTTAGCTAACCTCTCGGCCTTCGTTCTCGCAGCCTCATTAGTGACGCCATCATCCCTCCTATTCGTGCTTTGACTTCTGGCCCTGCTCTTCGCTCGCTGAAGCGCAGCTTTTGGCGTATCAATATCCATAGCATCGGCATCAAATCCTTCTGATCTTCCGCGTAGCACACTTCGTCCTCGGCTTTGGCTCCGTGCGCGTGCGGCGACGTTGGATGTGTTGTAACCAAGACTCTCGAGGTGAGATTCCATTTGGGAGAGTTTCTTTGCCTTTGCCGTCCTAGGAATGACGGCGCGATTCTTGAGACTCTTCCTCATTTTCGCTTCATTGCGGATGAGTTGCCTCTTCTCCCGGATCAGCTCAGCCTTGTACCTAATTTCTGCTTCTTCAGCATCCTCAAGTTCGTCTTCAGAGTCATAAAAGCCTTCAGCCTCCAGCTTTTCCTCTTCCTCTTCCAGGGTGGCAAGCTTAGCTTCAATGTCAGGGTCAATAAAATCATAGACATTCTTGCCCTCAAAGACTTCAGGAATCCTGTCCTCCTTCCACTCAGGGTTATCGAGAATGTAGTTCTTGCGCATGTTAAAGTTATAGACACCAGCTCCGCCGTTTTCCTCCTCGATGTCACGCTCAAGTCTCGGTCGGTTAGGATCCTGCTTGTCATACTTCATCTTATTCTTTGCGGCTTCTGGAATGAAACTCTCACGCACAACGCCACCCATTGGCTGAGCAACATGTATCCTTCTTAGCAAGTCACCTAGTCGACCGGTGGGCTCTCCTGAGCTGTTGGTTCCAGCTTTCAGCTTCTCCGCGTTACGGGCAGCAAGCAGGCGGTCACATGCAGAGTTCCTAACTTGCATGACACCTTCGGTCGTCGTACACGAAAGCTGCAGAAGTTCAACTTCGCCAGATTTGAGCATTCCCTGCAGTGCGTCATGGGTTGCTGGATCTAAATCCTCTGGCCGCATTAGATCGATCTTGTTAATCACAACGAATACAAGCTTGTTGGCAAATAGAGGCTTGATACTGTGGAAGAGCGCAATTTGTGCCGAAACGGAGTAACCACATTGTTCTGAGAGATCCATGAAATAGAGAATTGATGCGCGGAGATGCGCAATGGCGCAGATGCTCTGATGTTCGATTGTGTTCATTTCCTCGAGCGGGTGGTCTAGGATTCCAGGTGTATCAATGGCTTGGAAACGTAGCATTTTGTAATCGAAATGTCCAACAAACAGCGACTTCGTGGTGAATGCGTAAGGTTGAATATCGACGTCCGCTCTAGAGATATTCTTGAGGAAGCTGGATTTGCCGACATTTGGGTATCCGCAAATGACCAATGTTCTGGTGTTAGGGTCGATCGACGGTAAACGCCCTAAATGCTGTCTGACTTGCTCCAGATAGACGAGGGGATCTTTCAGTCGCTTGCAGATTGTTGCCATTCGGCCCAAGGCGGCTCGTTTGAGCTGTTTGCACTGAAATAAACTCTGGCCATACTTGAGCAGACGCACGTAATCTCGCGCTACAGCCTCAATCAGCGATTTGGCTGTGCTTAACTGACCCAGTGCAATCCGGAAGTGACTGAAACACTCATATTAGTCTCACCAATGCCATTATAGAGATTAACATGACGTACTCTGCATCGTAAAGGGTGTTGAGCAAATCGCGGTGGAATGGATGTATGTCTTGGAGACGAGGAAATCCCTCGATGGTGGCGGAGAGTCGTTCGGTGAAGGTTTCAGACGTGTACTTGACTTTACGTGTACTGGAAGTGACAATTAGATTGTATATCCTCTCAAAATAGCGATGGTAAACTCACTAAAAGGCCCGTATGCGACTGATCTTAAAACCGGCTCTAATTTGGGTGGGAAGTCGTCTCTGGCTGCAAAAAGTTAGTCCTGCAAATAAAGAAGTGGAAGATACAGAACATACGTTCTGGAGAGCACAATATCCAAGAACTCCTGACTTGTAGGCACCACGGGTATGTCCTTCCACTGGGTCTTCATTCTGGCGGCTGTGGTGGAGATTCTGCAGAGTTGTTGTGAGTTAAAAGCTAATCGATAAACTGACAAATTTTTGGGCTTTGGGAGAAATCTTGGCACTTTTCTCGGAACAATGTTGGTCCGATCCGGATACCGATCCTTTGACTCTAACATGCGAACTTCGAAATACAACACTCTAGGTCCAACGTCATGGCCGTTCTACCAGTGTGCCACTGGATTCATGTGGAAAATTGCCTTGGGCAACTTCATTTAGCATTTATGCTGTATGTCCCGGTCGATTGCTCCCAGTCTCAGTTTTGTACGGTAGCTAGGGTGATAACTCCTGCTGCGCTACAGTTCTTGAAACTTTTGCTCCTTGACTACCAATTATTAATCTTCGAAAACTCAATAGGCATTCATCTCTGTATTTCCAAGGTTTAGTGATGTATTACCTAGGTGTGATGAAGCTGCAGCTTGCTGCAAACAGCATCGTGGTTTCCAAAATCGCCAAAGCTGAATTTGAATCCATGGATGTTTTCTTTGTCTAAACAGCCGCATCCGCACATTCCATTGCTCACATTCTGTTTCTGCGCTCAAATTCGTCTTTCATGTTTCAGTCTTCAAGGTTCGCCCTGTCCTTCTATCACCGCTTCCAACGCTTTAGAAAATTCAGATATGAAGCAGCCATGGCACAGTGCCATCATCAGCATTGCGAATGGATATCATTAGACAGCCTGACCCAGCTTCGAAAGTGTGCGTATCATTCTTATTCCCCAAGCTCTGCCAACAGACACTGATCGGCAAAGGTGGTCCTCGGTTTCTCCATCACAGCATATCTCACGCTCAGCCTTCTCATTCTTCACTACGTCACAGTATAGGACCCAAAGCGGCGTAGTTCTAAAGAAAAGGAACACACTAACCTTATTGACTGCGATGTCCTCTCCTTTCTTCGAGGCATCATCGTCTGACCCCAAGTCATCGCTTCGAGTATGCAGTAGAGAAGTCTGTCCTTCTGCTCAGTGATGCACAACTTGTCACAGGCCTGGCGATTCTCGTGAGTGGCTACTCACAGCTTCACTGTGGAATATCGGCGTACCACTGGCAGATCATGGTATATGTTGCTTGGTTCTCGTCATTCACCTTTCTCTCTACCATGACCTTCATAGATACTTCGAGACAAACCATAGTCTACGAATTATCCGAGTCTGTTTCATGTTCATCTTAGCATCGATGTTGATTGTTGCGTTACTACCGACCGGAAGCCAACATTGGTTGGATTTAGTAAAGGAAGGAGGGGATTTTATCCATCGCGGAATGCTGTGTGCTATTTCAAGCAGTTAACAATGAGTACGTACACTCATGTGGACCTAAGGTATGGTCAATGATGGTATCAGTATTGGCTGTTGGGATCAGTTACATTCATGGTGGTATCCAGCTTTTCGATCCCACGTCTCAGCTAAGCCGAAGGTACCTGCACACCTAGCCTGGATCTTATCTCAAAAGAGTCTTATACTACTTGGAGCGCCAAGCTCAACCAAGAGGACTCAGAGCGACTATCTGGAGACTACCCTACCTTCTCTTTTACGCAGGATTCGTCAGTGTTCGGGCGCTGTTCGACATCGCTGGGTCCATGCTATTGTAGATAATCTGGCTGAGCTTCGCCATAGTATGGGGCACAATCAAGCTTTTTGATACCTGCACATCTGCAGGCTTCAACGTTGATGGCAAGTACGTGGACGCCAATCCGAATGTTCTGGAGGAGAACTACCGGTCTTTTGGTCAAACACTGCCACTTGTCCTGCTACTCCTCCCGTTACTCTCAATGGCACAGGCATAGATAGACAACGACGCCAAAGCACACGAAGCTATTCATGCCTCCGACAAGGCTCTTCGTGCTACCGACAAGGTTTGCTCGTACTGCCGATAAAGCCCCTCCTGCTGCAGTACAGGAGCCATCGCCAACAACCGCTCAGCTTTCGTCTATCCAGACAAGCCGCTCGGACTCCATCCCCTATTCACGAAACTCGACATCATGCAGCATAGCACGCTGCACACTATTCTTTCCCGCCGCCCTCCGTCACATCATCTCCACTGCCCTCCAAGTCTTCTTCCCCAAGGCTACCAATCCACCCTTACCCATCTCTTCACGGCTATCCCTGGTACAACGACCACATTTTCTTACTATTCCTGCAGATTATGATGGTCATAGCCTTTGCTCTCTTTATACTGAATCATAACAGCAATATCCTAGGCCTGTCAATTTTTCTGCGCTCCCGGCTCTTTATCATCTGGATGTTCGGGGTTATACCGGTAATTTTGTTTATCCATCTGTCACTGTGGTACCTGTTTGCTTGGCTGATCAAGGCTATTGGCATAGACGATTGGAAGGGTGGCGACGGAAGAGGTCAACAATGGAGAAGGAGGGAAGAAAGCAAACCGGTTGGTGGAGGAGAGTAAGAATTGAGTAGAGTAGTGAATTGGGTGCTTAGGATGGCATTAGTCGGCGGCTTACTGACATTCACTTTTGTGATGAGCGTGGAGCTTGCAGAACTGAATCCACTGTCTGAAAGCTTTTAAATTGGGTAGATAGGAGGAAGGACAATCATGTCAATAAATACTCAATCGTCAAATATATTCGGCCTTCTTCCTAATGCGAGGACCCCCAGGTAATGATACAAAGTTGCTTCAAATTTCATTTGATTCTTTCTGTCCCACTGAAAAGGAATTTTAATGACGCTGTTCCCCACGCGAGACCAGGCCAGGATCTCATCTCCATTAGATCTCTATCGAAATATAGCCCATTGTTGAACTAACCTCTCATCTCATCCTCATGTCAAACCATCTAATCTCCTGTGTCTCAAAACCGGCTCCTCAATGCCCGCCTTAACCTAGTGATACTCCATCTCTCGGATGATTCCTTCCTTCCCTCTAGTCATACAACCTGGAAATGTGCATCCACAGGCTTCTTCCCATTAATCGTCAACACATCCTGCGGACACGCACTCATTACAACCACAATATCCCGCAACGCCCCCAAAACCACATAATCGCCCGGCTGATTTACAGGTGGCTCAAAACTGACACCCCGCTTCGCTCCCTCGCCCTCACTCACCGGAATATTCATGAACAGGTTGAACGGATCAGGAACTCGGCCGCCGAGCGCGGCTTGCAGCCCTTTCAAACCGCCTACTAGATTGCTATGTGCGGATGGAAGAGAGGTTGATAGCGCATACAAAGTATCCCAGCAATTATCTGTACACGATTCGTGGTACCCTTGAACACCGAGTTCAGCGTAGCGCCACCGATCGCAGGCCGCAATCAACGTATCATGAACGCCTGGACTTGTGTCTTCTACCAACCTCAACATGGGGGCGCGCTTCTGGCTTACTAACACATCACCTACTGTAGGTGTCAATTTGAGGTTCGAAGCCCGGGTATGACACATGGACATGTATTCTGGAGCCTGGGCCGCGGTGTTGGAGGGCTCAGAGTAGAAGGTTAGGGATGTGGACGTCGCATTGGGGAAGACGGGGGCGGAGATATCGTTTTTTGAAATTGTGGAGGTGGCTAGGGCGAAGGCCCAGGTGTCGACGACCTGGTTTCCGTGTGTGTTGATAATTTTGATTGTTTGGGATTTGCGGACGATGGTTGCAGCTCCTCTGCGGGCCGGGATTTTTTGGATGGGTAGAGACATTTGCAATTGACGGTGTCCTGTGATGTGGAATCGAAACCTGAGGGCTGTAAATATTAGTAGGGGCCTGAAGGCGTTTAGGTTGAGAAAATGGGGATTAGGTATATAAGCACATGGGCACGTAGACCGCGTGAGGGGAAGATAGCTTATGAATCTTGGTTTAGTGCCTTGCCTGCGTGATGATGAATGATCTGCCTGTACCTTATTAGTTAATCTATGATAAGTAACACGATATTGTGAGCTGTCACAGCCGAGGTGGTGACCAAAGAATCTATTCACCTATGGTTGATTGACATGGGAGTGATGAAAGCGAAGCTAGCTCGGTCCCTGCTGCTGAGTCATCGATAGAGAACTAAAATCGTGTCAATTCAGCACGTGACAGTGCCCAGACCCTCCCATCGTCGAAATATCCCCACCAGGTCCACCTCCTATTCCTTCTGCTCCACCACAACTTCGCGCTGAACCAGTCTTCACCATGGCGCTCGCTACGAAGACGCAGTCGCAAAACATCTTTGCGAAATTGAAGGGAAAAGCCGCAAACAAGGTAATTACTTCCAAAAAGAATCGAGGGGCGGTCAGCGGAGGACAGTGACTAACAAAGTGAATAGATATGTTTTGACTGCGGCGCAAAGAATCCAACATGGTCGTCCGTCCCCTTTGGTATCTACCTCTGTCTCGATTGCTCGGCCAATCATAGGAACATGGGCGTGCATATCTCGTTTGTGCGATCTACCAACTTGGACAGTATGTTTCCACGGTTATAGGTGCAGGGGAAGGAGCAGATGCTGATTGAAAACAGTCTGGCAATGGGATCAACTCCGCATAATGAAGGTCGGCGGCAACGAATCCGCAACAAAATACTTCCAAACACACGGTGGTTCCGCCGCTCTTGCTAGTAAAGATCCAAAGACCAAGTATACCTCGAACGCCGCAACCAAGTATAAAGAGGAATTGAGCAGACGGTGTGCAGCGGATTCTAAGCAGTATGCCTTCCTCTTCCCTAACCAAACCCTTTCGATTGCTAACAGTAGGTTCAGGTATCCAAACGAAGTAGTAATAACAGACATCCCCGAGTCCACCTCCGACGGCACAAACACCCCCGCCGGCGAAACCGAAGACGACTTCTTCTCATCCTGGGACAAACCCACCATAAAGCGTCCGTCGAACCCTCCCTCCCGCACCGGTACACCCCTTGGCTCGCGTACCGCATCCCCCTTCCTCAACGCCCCCGCCAATGGCAATGGCACCACGCGCCCCAAGTCCCCGCTCTCCGCCCCCTCCGACAGCGCCGCTACACCCGCAGCTATCTCCGCCGCCAAGCCTGCAATCAGGAAAACGGCTACGGGAGCAGGAGCAAAGAAGAACATCCTCGGTGCTAAGAAGAAAGGTCTTGGGGCCAAGAAAGTCGTTCCCGCAGATGGCGGACTAGATTTTGAGGAAGCGGAGCGCAAAGCGCGAGAGGAGGCCGAGAGGATCGAGAAACTGGGTTATGATCCTGACGCCGAGGCTGCTGAAGCGGCGACCGCTACAAAGAGCAAATCCACTGACACTTCTTCCTCGATCGTCGCTCCTACCCCCATTTCCCCGCCGCGTGCTGGATTTGGAGCAACGAAGAATGAGCGCAGCTCGCAAGAGATGGAGAGATTAGGTATGGGCATGGGACGATTGGGTTTCGGACAAGTCGGCGCGAATAAACCAGCCGCCGCATCCAGGAAGATGGGAGGCTTCGGCAGCACAAGCAAAGCCGTCGCCGACGAGTCAGAAAAATATGCTCGCGAGAAATTCGGGACCCAGAAATCGATTTCCAGCGACGAATTTTTCGGACGCAACGCTTACGATCCGGCGGCATCGAGTGCTGCGAAGGAAAGGTTGCAAGGTATATATCAAGATTTCTCACTCCTATCTCTGATCGTGACCCTCATACTATATCTGCCTTTGCTGTTTCAAAGACAAGTCCCTAACAATTCGCAGGCTTCGAAGGCGCAACAGCCATTTCCAGCAACGCCTACTTCGGCCGCCCCGAAGAAGATATCCCAGAAGACGATTACGGCGACTTGGAATCCGCCGCCAAGGACTTCATCCGCAAATTCGGTGTTACGGCTGGTGATGATTTAGAAAATCTGACGGGTTTGATTGGGGATGGTGCTACCAGACTACAAGGCGCTATACGGAATTATTTGAATTCGTAAGTGTTGGATGGAGGGGAGGTAATGAAGGGATGAAAGGAGATTGCGAGAGGTACGATGAGTTGGTGTCTCGAAGAGGAACGAGTTTTTGTAACGCGGTGATAGAGGCTTAGCATGATTATGATTTTAGTGGAGAAGAAGGCTGGTCCAGCAATGGCGCTTTGATGATGACGATGATGATGATGGAAGGCAGAGGACGTGTTTCTAATTCGATTAGCCTAAGAATAAGGTGGGTGGGTATTTGGTTTCCAATTCAAACAAGCAATCATCATTCTAGTAGGATAGTTTTCAAAATGAGATTTCAATCAACAGCAAAATCACTCCTTTAGCAATGCGAAATTTTCGGGCTTGAACAAATTTTCAATTGATGAAATCTTTTTATATGCATTTATTTTTTTTTTCGGTGCCTTCCCCCTTCTCAAAGACGCCATGGCTCGCACCCACATGTTTAAATCCAAACAAAATCACGTTACCATCCTGGTCGGGAGACATGGCAGAGGTGACTGAAATGCAAGGAGCGTAACGAAGAGTAGATCCCGACAAAAAGGAGATATCACGTTACCATGCTCTATTGGGGAGCAATGGCAGAGGTGACTGAAAATCAACAATATTCAGCATTGACGATCGACATCAGTGTGTGTCCAAACCAATTACTCGGAAGAAGGGGTTGAAGCGGCCTTTGAGGTCTCGCCCTGTTCAGAGTCTTCGCCGAGAGTTTGACCAGCCCCTAGAGCGCGGAAGCCATCGGGGGTGATATGTACGGCGCCGGCTTGGACGAGCTAGATCGAAAATTAGTACAAATCGCTCGACTGTCATTCCAAAAAGGGTTGTACTTACAGCCCGACTCAAATCATCAACCAGATCCTCTGCATCTTCAATTCCAACACATAACCTAATAATATCCTCCGGCATATTCCTCTCCTTCCTCGTCTTCTCATCAATACTAGCATGGCTCATCCGACACGGCATACTAATGAGCGAGTTCACACATCCAAAACTCACAGATATCGCCCATAATCTCGCGGACTCCACAATTCTCTCTGAAACATGCACGTCGCCCGTCTCGAAAGACAAGACAGCGCCAGCCCCGCGGGCCATGCTCCAGTGCAGATCATATTGGGGATGAGATTTTAAGCCTGGATACCGCACCTTAAAGCCGTGGGACTCTAGGAACGTGGCAATGCGCAGTGCATTTGCTTGTTGTTTTTCCATCCGCACGCTTAGCGTTTTCACACCCCTCAACAAGAGCCAGGAATCGAATGGGGATAGCCCGCACCCAGCGCTGTTAATCCAGAAATATAATTTGTCTCCCAGAGCCGGGTCATTGATAGCCATCACTCCGGCCATGAGATCATGGTGGCCGGACAAGTACTTAGTCCCTGATTCATAGACAATGTCGGCGCCGAGATCGAGCGGGTTTTGGAGAAGTGGGGAGAGCATGGTGTTGTCGACAACGACGCGGGCAGCGGGGTTCGCGTTATGTACGATTGTGGCGATGGAAGGGATATCTACGATTTTTACGAGGGGGTTTGTCGGCGTCTCCAGTAATACCATGGCCGTCTTGCTGCTGACGACCTTCCTTACGGTCTCGGGGTTCGTAGTGTCGACATGGTGTACCATGATGCCTCCGTGCGTCGACAGATATTTCAACAGGCGGTTGGTGCCGCCGTAGAGGTCATCGCCTGTTATGACTTCGTCGCCGGGTTGTAGCAGACGGGTTATGACGTCGAGGGCGCCCATGCCGGAGGAGACGACGAGAGCGCGGTTCGCGTTCATGATTTTTGCGAGGTGCCTTTCGAGATGGGTGCGTGTGGGGTTTCCAGAACGTGTGTAGTCGTATTCTTCGCCGCCGCCCGTGGCGGAGTTCTGTTTGAAGGTTGCGGACTGTTCTCTGCATCAGCCATGTCCTGCGACTTAGAACAGTAAAGCGTCTCCACTATCGATTTGAATGAAATAGGAGGAGTTATTGGGAGAGTCTAGGGGTTCATACTTGGTAGATAGGTACGCTGCTGGCGTTATACTGGTCATTTCCCTCTGTGTAGACCAGTTCCGTCGCCAGCGCATACTTTCTGCCATTTCTAGGACTACTCGGCGCAGGTGAGGGAGGCAGATCATGGCCATCGATATCTTTAGTCCTGAATGCCTTCCCCATGCCATTGAGCTTCCCCTTGGAGCTCTCTGGCACCGGGGAGTCAGACATCTTTGTCGACCTTCGTCGATTCTTAAAGCCGAGGTGGGACGTTTGCGAATCTGCACGTTGAGGCAAATTCAATTCTTTTTTCAAAGAAATGTTTAAAATATTAGGGAAAACAAAGGATCAGACAGGAGGACGGAGGGAGATGTAGAGGAGTGAAAGGAAAACGCTGGAGGTCATTCGTGAGCTACTTCTGCAGGTACGTTGGGTCTGGTGTTTGCTGTGGGGTCTGGAGTCACCGCTGGAATTGCGCCATCGATGAAATTCTGTTCGGCTGTTGGACGTCCGAGTTCGGTCCGCGCTGTGGCATTCACTCCCCACAAACCAGCCCCATATCCCACCATCCTGCGTGCACAGGTACTTTTCATTGCCTACGGATACGAAGGTATTGACATACTGGACCAATCTCTCAATCGAATATTCAAAAATGACAAACAAAAACCCGATCAACGTTCCCTTTGCGCCATGCTAGCTATGTTCCCAGTATCCCAATTGCCGTGCTACCCATACCGCAAACCTAATTGTGAAGGCCGAGATCAATAATAGATGCGCAAACAATACAAGTCACCGAATCAAAGGTACAAGCTTCAAACTATCCAAAGTACTCACTTTACCGGGGCACAATAGCGGGAAACCCCTTCCTTTCATGCAAATTGAAATTAAATTCGAAGATGCCTTCCTCCGTCCCGCAATAAAGCTTGCGCCCATCCTGACTCATGGCGAGGCCTGCTGTTCTGACTCCGTTTGCGGGGTCGTGCATTCGGGTACTTCGGCGGTAGCTTCCTGTGAGACTGTAGGGATCAACAGTCTGGGATTCGCGCGCACTACGAAGTCGCTCTCGTGCTTGGGTTAGCTGTCGAAGACGGCGAAGTTCCATTCGCAGCTCAGGCGCAGCTGATGAGCGCACATTGTCTGCCGCTCTTGCATTGCGCGCCAAAGCTTCTTCAATGGTGCGCCACGCGTCCTCAGTCGATGATATGATCTGGAGGTCTACTCGACGGGCATGTGCGGGGATTGGATTGGGAGATCTTGTAGGAGCCGAGTCTGTGATGTTGCCGTTGTTTTCGGTGTTGCTGGCAGATGGCTCGTTCGAGAGGACAACAGAGGGCTGACGACGGGGCGTCGTGCGCTCCTGAAGTTGATTCAATTGGCGAGCGCTCTCTGTCATGAATTCTGACAGCGTGTTGTTGAGATCGGTCATATTTCTTCTAGCTGCCGTTTCTCTATGACTCCTGTCACTACGCAAGCTGGGGAAGAAATCCATTGAAGCAATGCCGTACCGTCTTGTGTCAGTGGACCCCTGTGGGTTGTAATTGATGCTTGGGGGTGTTGTTCCTTGATCACGCGATTCATCTCGTTGGCGAGTGGTCCGAAGAGCTTCTAGAATCTGTCGCTCGTGAGCTGTTAGACCATATGGATCATTGTCTGACTCGACGACTCCAAGTTGTCGATGAAGCCTTCGTCTTTCTGAAGATGCTTCAATGTAGTCCGTCGCGAAATTAATAGCAGCAGCGCTGCCTTCGGAATCCAAGGCACGGCGATATCTCCGGATGAAATCCGCTTCTCGCCTCAACTCTCGCAGTTCAGGGCTCAGCTCTACATCAAAGTCGGCGATCTCGACCTTTTCGAGGCCCTCTTCTTTGGGGTCCAAGAGTAAAACTTGCTTTACTTTCAGTCCAGCCCGAAGGTCGGCAACGCAAACATTTGCTTGATCCTCACTCCAGATAAGGAAATCCCAAGGGGAAGGAGAGAACTGCATAGTTCTCACTGCGCCAGGACCGGCGCTGACATCAGGCCTAGTGGATCTGATCAATTGCACGATGGCTTCTTCTCCATATTCGCACGACATCAGGAGCTCTACATCAAACACTGTGATGTATCCACACTCAGATCCAACAGCGCATAGACGTCCTGAAGGAGACCAAGCTGTTGTAAAGTAGCCTTCGACAGCAGAGCCTGAAGGGACGTAGAGTCGTACCTCTTTAAACAAAGACCATTCGGGAGGTATTGATTGGGCCCTTCCCTCGGGAGTCTTCATCATACTGGGCTTCTGCGTCTTGACTCGTTTGAAGAAGAAGCCGTGCTGCTGGTCACCAACGGCAACCATTAGCTCTCCATCGGGGGATATGGTGGCATGATTCATGGGAAAGGGTAGATCCAGGACGGTGAACTCTAGATTCTGCGTCAGAGAGTAGATGCGCACAGTCTTGTCGTTGTTCGTAAGGACTGCTACCACTTCATCTCCCCCATCGTCCTCAGCCTCAAACTTGTGTACCGATATCGAGTTGACAATGTCTTCTCCAATCTTCTCCAGCTTGATTCGATGGGCGGCGCCCAGAAGAGGTGGGCGTGGCAAAGGAGTGCGGCTCGCAAGATCCAAGGGTAGCAAGGCATCGACGTCGGCAGGGTCGCCTGGAGGAAACCCCGCTACCTTGATGGCGGCGAAATTGCCGTCGTCTGCTCCTCCTACGCATACATAGCCATATCCTGAAGCTGTACACCGTGCCTCCCAAGGAAGCGTAGTGACATGTGCTTGTGATTTGGTGGCCGCATTGAGGCAATAAATGTCTGAGCCGCTGGCGTAGTAAAGGAGGTCCTGCTCAGGTGAGCTGATGAAGTGCCGCAGTTGGTAGTGTCTATCCCCATTAACTTCTCTTCAACACAGGGCCAAACTTGACGGCCACTCACGCAATAGGTATCTTGAGAGGGTAGTAGGACTTGGGAGGTAACACAAAGGCTTCCGTGTCTCGACTCCTAGGCGGCAGTCAGTGTGCTGAAAATGCAAGGCCTTGTTCGAGCGGTAGCATACAGAAAGTCGTCAACAGCCATACTTCGTTATTAGGTGGTTGATGGCTGCATATCCTGTAGTAGCCAGATGCCGTTACGTTGGCGGGTGCATGCGCCGCGCGGGGATGTCGTCACAGGTGAATGGGTGGTCAAGCGCAACAATAATGAACTCCGAGAGCCAAACGTTAGAGTCGAGGACGCGCAAAGCAAATAGGTAGTTGAAATGGTGGAGACGACAGGTGAGAGGCGCGGGCAGCGCTTGACTTAGAGATGCTCTCAGTGCAATTGTGGTTCATCCAGTCCTCCGTGCCTCTAATGCCTCTTGAAGGTTCTCAGACCACCCATTCACTTCTTTCAATGACCACGTGAGAACAATCTACGATGCCAAGCCAGGTAATTCCTCACAAACAGCAGTCTCACAAAGTTTATCATCTACTTTCGTCTCGAGTGCTGTCGACAATGATGCCTCAACTTGGGCATCCCTTCCCTTCACTGTGACTCTCTTGGCGGGTTTGCATCGAGGTAATCGAGGGCAAGGTTGGCCTCGCGGGAGGAGTCGGCGCCGCTCGGGCTCGGCAAATTCCGCGGCTCTAGAAATTTCTCTTCTCCTGTCAAAGCTCCATCCCGTCCTTTTTTCATCATAAACATCCAGTCCCCCATCAATCCATTGCACCCTTTTCATTCCTTGTTACTTTTATCTCCCTTCAGCCACATCTTCTCTTACGATACCCACAATCATGTTGTCCTCAAGAGTAGCACGCACAGTAAGTCCTCGTGAGCTCTCAGAGCTGGCTATATCATACTGAGAATCATCAGTTTTTGCCCCGGGCAACATCTGCTGTCCGACGAGCGCCTGCCATCAGATCTCCTTTGACCTCGTCATTCAGGAGAGGATATGCAGAGGGTTCGGAAGAGAAAGTCAAAGGCTCAGTCATTGGTATTGACTTGGGTACCACAAACTCTGCCGTCGCTGTGATGGAAGGCAAGACACCGCGCATCATCGAAAACGCTGAAGGTATACATCTCTGATTGTTGTGGCCATCTCATGCAATATCAGGCTGACAGAATTTTCGCAGGTACGCGAACAACGCCATCAGTCGTCGGCTTCACAAAGGAGGGAGAGCGACTAGTCGGTATCGCCGCCAAGCGACAGGCCGTCGTCAACCCTGAGAACACCCTCTTCGCCACAAAGCGTCTCATCGGCCGCAAATTCAGCGACAGCGAGGTTCAGCGCGATATCCAGCAGGTGCCATACAAGATTGTCCAGCACACCAATGGCGATGCATGGCTTGAGGCTCAAGGACAGAAGTACTCTCCATCGCAAGTCGGCGGTTTCGTTCTCGGAAAGATGAAGGAAACTGCAGAGGCCTACATGGGCAAGAACATCAAGAACGCTGTTGTTACAGTTCCTGCCTACTTCAACGACTCCCAGCGTCAAGCCACCAAGGACGCCGGTCAAATTGCTGGTCTCAATGTGCTCCGTGTTGTGAACGAGCCCACTGCTGCCGCTCTTGCCTATGGTCTTGACAAGTCCACCGACTCCGTCGTCGCTGTCTATGATCTTGGTGGTGGTACTTTCGATATTTCTATTCTTGAGATTCAGAATGGCGTGTTCGAGGTCAAGTCTACCAACGGTGACACCCACCTTGGCGGTGAGGACTTTGATATCACCCTCGTCCGACACTTGGTACAGCAGTTCAAGAAGGAACAAGGCATTGATCTCAACAGCGACCGCATGGCTATCCAGCGTATCCGTGAGGCTGCTGAGAAGGCTAAAATCGAGCTGTCCTCATCTCTCCAGACCGAGATCAACCTTCCTTTCATCACTGCCGACGCCTCCGGACCTAAGCACATCAACTCTAAGATGACCCGAGCGCAACTCGAGAAATTGGTTGACCCCTTGATCTCGAAGACTGTTGAGCCCGTGAAAAAGGCGTTGAAAGATGCTGGTCTCAATGCCAAGGACATCCAGGAAGTCATCCTCGTCGGTGGTATGACCCGTATGCCCAAAGTTACTGAGTCCGTCAAGAGCATCTTCGGTCGCGATCCCGCCAAGTCGGTTAACCCCGATGAGGCTGTCGCTATCGGTGCTGCCATTCAGGGTGCTGTCCTCGCTGGTGAAGTCACTGACCTCCTGCTTCTCGACGTTACTCCTCTCTCTCTCGGTATCGAGACCCTCGGTGGTGTATTCACTCGCCTGATCAACCGAAACACTACTATCCCAACGAAGAAGTCCCAGGTCTTCTCCACCGCTGCCGACTTCCAGAGCGCCGTCGAGATCAAGGTCTACCAGGGTGAGCGTGAGCTCGTCCGTGACAATAAGCTCTTGGGCAACTTCCAGCTTGTCGGAATTCCACCAGCCCATCGTGGTGTGCCTCAAATCGAGGTCACCTTCGACATCGATGCTGATTCTATCGTCCACGTCCACGCCAAGGACAAGTCCACCAACAAGGACCAGTCGATCACCATTGCCTCCGGATCCGGTCTCTCCGAGTCTGAGATCCAGTCCATGGTCGATGATGCTGAGCGCTACCAGGAGCAAGATAAGGAGCGCAAAAACGCTATCGAGGCCGCCAACCGCGCCGACAGCGTCGTCAATGATACCGAAAAGGCTCTCAAGGAATTCGAGGACCGACTCGACAAGGCCGAGGCCGAGAAAATTAGGGAGAAGATCACTTCCCTCCGTGAATTCATCTCCCAGAGCCAGTCTGGCGAGGGTGCCGCTACTGCTGCCGAGATCAAGGAGAAGACCGACGAGCTCCAGAATGCTAGCTTGAGCCTCTTTGACCAGATGCACAAGGCCCGAAGCGAGTCTGGTAGCCAGGAGGGCCAGCAACAACAACAGTCTGGTGAGGGTGAGGGCGAGGGCGAGAAGAAGCAGTAAACCTGTGATTAGGTTCTGTTAGTTGGTCGTTTCCTTTTCTGCGGTCATCTCGGCACAAAAAGCAGGCGTCTCGATGTTGCATTTCCAGGCTTTGGGTCTTTAGACGTGTACATTTTCCTTTAGCTGTACCTATACCTTTCTCATCTTCTACTTAACCTCTTCTACTCTCCCCAAGTTTGTTTTATTACCCAGCTTCTCACTTTTCTTGGTTATGTTTTTATTATGAAAAGAGGATATACTCGGAAGAGGGAGTCTAGGCGGGAGGCTTGCTACCTTCAAGGTCTTTGAAAGCTGTCGTTACTACGGGGGTTTGGTGTGGTAATTGGTGGAATGGAGATGGAAGTGAAACATTTGTACTATAGCATAGGATGTGAGATGTTAATGCCACTTCTCCGCTCTTAAAGCGAAGTAACAGTACAGCATGCTTCCAACCCCGGCGGGACGGGTATATGTTGGACATCACCTTATTGCCTTCCGTACATTTCCATGCGAATCCGGCATCATCCCGACTAAGTGCCTAGATCCCTCTTTGCAAAGCTCCCTACCGCCATGAAAGCAAGCAGGATAGAGGAAGGGTATTAGGTGGCGCAGTTACCACCGTCCCTCCGGACATAAAATAGTACAATATTCAGTGTGTCTTGATCTGGTTGAGCGGTTAGTGGGTGAAAGGGGGAGAGAAACACCAACCTCCCAAAATTGACGAACACCATTTCCTCTTGCGAAAACAAAGGCAAGTCACACCACACCACTTAAAAAGGAAAATATTTATGTAGAACTAGCTCAGAAGACCTTTTTGGCTTTTAAAGCTCACATCCAATTTATTTTAAATGATATTTTTTCTTGAGCGTCTTGGGTTTTTTCATTGGATATATGAGCTCTTCGTTCCATCGGATTTTTCATGGGTTGTGCGATGAGCTCGGTGAAGTCTATGTGTTACAAAACTTCTCACGATAACTTATGGATTGAACCTTGTTCGCACTTTTAGTTATCATTTTTCTTTGTTATTGCTATGAGGACCAGCGATTGATTGAACTACAAATGACAGTTTTGACCGCGCACTGACTTTAACTGTGTTGAAAAAGAACGAGCGTCTAATGCCGCTAATGGGCTACTTTAAGAATCTAAGGACTAGGAAAAGAGTGTAAATAGATAGCATGGCAGTCATCTTAACAGGGAGTAGGATTAGCGTGAGTGAATGGATGGCTGTGGTACTTGGTGACTACGGGACAAGTGCCTAGCTCTGCTGCGCGGTGATCAAAGGAGTCAGGTCAGCAAGGGCAGGATTGAAAAAAGGTCGAACCACTTACCTGACGTTGACCAGACTCGAGATCTTCATCGCGGGGGGCTCTTCGGCGATTGTGTTATCTGGCATGAGTTCACCACTTTCAAGATCGAGTTGCGAACAATGAGAATGCTCAGAAGAAGCCCGAGAGCGTAGGAGACTACAAAAGAGGTGCTTCCCTCTCGACTTGACATTTAAACAACGGCATATGAAACAAATAATGGCACCAAGGCCTACGATAGCCCTAGGTATGTCGATTGCTAAGCCTTTGATTGCGGGAGGACTCGATTCATCCGAACGAGAAGTGACTACAATCGGTGGGATGTAAAATAACAGCCACCCGGTCGAGCCATGCCTAAATCCCGTAGTAGACTAGTGGCTTGCCGGGGGGGTACGGGGGCGTACAGGGGCCTTAGAGGGTGAATACTACTTAAATTTCTACTGTAAATACCTCAAAATCCATGGGTAGCTCCTTCCAAACTAGCTTCTCAAGGCCTACTTTACCTCGTAGAGTTGCTGCTCGTTCCTTTGCAGTTAATTGCTCCTTCTCACGAGCCTCTCGTTCTTCAATTTCTTTGAGAGCTGCCTCAGCAGTCAACTGTCTTACCTTACCAAAGTGTTTCTTCGTACGATTCTTTCTTCCCTTCTTTTGCCTTATAATAAGATAGTTATTCAGGATTTGAAGAGCAGTTCTATCACCAACAGCAGTTAGACTAATATTCTTCAGAATCTCAATTGAGGAATGATACTGGGGAGCAGCACCTTGTAGAACCTCATCAACAAGCTGATTAATTTGCTTTGACTGATCTTCGTTCGCTTGAATATCAATGCGTACTCCGTTTGCATTCGTAAGACTAATAAACGGAGGCGTTTTTGGTATATATTCTTCTAGAACGTGAAAAGGATTGTATAGTAAAAGACCTACTTTTTTCCATACTCTAGCAATATTGTGTGAAGTCATTGCTTTCTGTCGTGCAATGTGGAAAAAGAGAAGCAACTCGTAATTTGAGATATGCTCAGCTCCAAAGAAGCTGTTCTTACGAACCTGCTTCTTATATGCCTTCGCAAACGGTGAGAAAATACTAACGTCAAGAGGTTAAAGTATATGCGTTGAATGGGGAGGTAGGCAGAGAGGAATAATCTTTGAATCTTCGCAGAACTAAACGAAGTCAAGTGAGACGTGAGAATTGTGTCCATCCAAAATTAGAAGCCGATGTGTCCCTATTGTATGAGGCCTCGTGTAGCTGTTGAAGTGTTGAATCCAAGTTAATGTAATCAAACAATCTGTCTAACCAGCTGGGCTAACTTGTAGAACTGTGCGTGAATCTATAGAAGTATTAATCTATGAGTGCTGGATCTGCTTTCCTTGGAAGATTACGGAGGGAGGTGGTGTGTATTTATTTATTCGAATTGCTTCAATTACAGAGACCTAATCGCGATCTCCTAACTGTATTAACCAAGCTTTCTCGTCTTCCATAGGAATAAGCACTTTACAGCTATCTCTTACGCCTTTTATGAAGCCTTTCTCATCCATGTTATGTTGATTTTTTGTTAGAATCCCATATTTTATGCTGATCTCGTTATACAAGATAACCACTTCTTTAACGATTCGTAATCTGCAGCATCTTTCCGCGACTGATTATGACAGCGAGCGAACTTCAGCTTAATCTCAGGATGTCTGGCAAAATAGTTCTTATACCAATTGTGGCCTAGAGGTTCTTTATCACCTCGTTTTCGAAGCAGATTCATCACAAGGCTTTCCAGGTATTGTATTGAGACTGGCTAGCCCTAGGCTGCCATCTGAAGTATACATCGCTTTACTAATGCTTCCTCTTGTGTAGATAGACGTTGCTGAGATTGTTGGGATTCGTTGGCCGAGCGTCTGCCTGCGTTACGCGCTTTGAGGGTCGAATAAGGTACGTTGAACGTTTTGGAGGCTTGGTAGAGTGAAGGGATCGATTTTTGACGAACTGCGTCGATTGCAAGCTGTATGCGAGCTTCTTGAGGTAATTGCACATCATTTGAACTAGGTAGAGCCATGGTTGGTGTGAAAGTTGTAAAAATGTAGAGGCGAAGGTTCGAACGCGTGTGTAGGGAAAAGGCAATTTTAGAGGGTGGCCCGACCGGGTGGCTAGCTCGACCGGGTGGCTGCGATTTTAAATGGATGTCACATTTGTATGCTCTGTGGAGTTATCTGGATGCAATGAGGTAGTAATGTTACGCAAAGGCGGCATGGTAACATTTGCTCGAAGTGAAAGATAAAGATTGGTGCTAATTGGAGGTAGGTGAGGAAATAAGGGAATTAGGGACCAGGATTTGGCGGGAACCTAGAAATGAGAGCGAATAATCTTTCTGATCCGGGTGCGGTTCCAAGTAACGGACATTGCAGTCTGATTGGCTGAGTGAAACTGGTTTCAACAACTTTGAAGTGACTCCACGCTCGGTCTTGCCTTGTGAAGATTCCGTAAGATCCGCCTTGCAGGAAAACATCAAAAAGTCTTTCAATATCTGTCCAGAAAGGCAGCTTCCCCTATTTCATACTCTTCTCTCTCTACCCCAGGGTCTAAGTGCATAGAGTGCCGGATTTTCCTGCTGTTGGAGGTCGAAGTCATCAAATCGTTGCCCGCTTCGAGGGCTCGTTGCCGCTGATACCAAGGCCTAACCGCGCTGGCTGGTACGTCGGAGAATTTCTCGAGATACCTCCCACTCCTCCCTCCCACCTCTTCTACAAGACTTTGGGAGACGCCCAATTTCGGTTGAACCTTTCTTCCTGTCCAAATTCTCGTTCTGTGAGGCCGCTCGAATATGACGCCCTCCTACGCGCTATTAAACACAATGTCGAGCGTCCAACTGGAATCATCAAACCCTGGTGGCTTGGTGGACAAGGTTCCAGGAAATTGCAGCAGAGGACATACACATCAGCCTTGGCCTCAAGGTGGAGACGTGGTGATTGAGAAGCGTGATCAGACATGCCAATATTGTCCTGTGAAGGCAAAAACGGCGGGAACTCTCCGAAAGACTAGTACATTCCTTGTATGAACTACCATCAAGCTAAACATGTGGGATCTAGCATGTCATCCAGCAACACAAGGTAAAGGAAGGGAAACAGATACATGTGGTTGAGAGTACGAGCGGTCTAGATAAAACTCGGGCCCGGCCTTCCACAGTTGTGAATAATGAATCCTTTACACCACAAATTGATCTCATCAATATAGCTAGTCAAGGGTCTATCAGCCCTATAGGAACTCCTGATGAAAGGGACCGTATGTGGACTCTGTGCTTCCCGCAATCACACGTAAACGGCTCCATCACTGTTGAACAATCAACCCTTGCAACGCACCCGGATCCTGCAACACTATTCGAACCTACAATTAACTTTCAGAAAGGGAAAGATGCAGATGGAGAGGGAAAGCATAAAGAGAGAAACCCTAGTTTCGTCCCCGAGCAATCGCAATTGCCACCACATGATATGAGCCTGAACATCGACGCGGTTCTAAATGAGTTAAAGAACCTCGCTGCCAACAGTCGGATTACTGCTACCGAAATTACTGATTTTCGCGGAAATATAAAGATATAAACCCAGCAAGTTTCTGCCTGCCAAGCATTGCATGTGCGCTTTTAGCGGTCCATCAAGTTAGCTGTAGACGACCTTGGAAAGTATGCCAATCCGATGAGAGGCAAACAGATTTAGACAATAGAAACGGCCTAGACTAATAATCATCACGCTGTACTTAGGTCCTTCAACACTGGCATCCAACATGCCACTTACCTTAAAATCCCTATTAGCGTAGAGAACATAGTCTCGTTATGCTAGAGCAGTAGCATTCCAAGCGACTCGATTGATATGAAGCGTTTGAGCTTATATGGCAGTATGGTACTGGAGACGTAAATGCCAAAAGGTCGTTCCTATATGGTTAGTCTAAGGAGGGTAGTTGCTGATTCTTTCTGAAGGGTGGGTAAGGTCTCGATAAACCGTTTGCTGAGTTATAGTTGGCAAAATAAAGATCGATCTTGCAATTGCTGGGCGTAATACTATTCGTATAGTCACACCGGGGGTGGAAACCTTTAGAGAAGATCACCTAGAAAGTAAGATTAATAGGGTTTGGAGAGGTAGGGCACAGGTGGGATAATCTCACTCTAAGAGGTGCACATAGAAATGTAACAGAGCGCATAAGTGCAGATGGGATTTGAATTAATGATTTGCGGACATGCGTGAAAGATCGATGGGAAAATTAATAGATAACCGGCCATGATGTGGGTAGATTCGGAATGCATGCCCAAACAAGAGAAAAAAAAGGAGTGGCAATAGCGATAAATGGATTATTCTGAGCAGAATTAGACTGCATTTTTGATGAACTCAATTATGAAGCGATGAGTACGAAAGGAGCAGAAGTTGTGATCCCCGCAGACAGAAGCGGGTCGCGAGGGGGTCATACTCTCCAGAATCGCCCAAATCTGGGGACTCCACATTTCACACTTTCTTCGAGCGTCCCCGTGTGCAGAGTGGATTCAAAGAACAAATATGCAACTTCCTCCCGTCCTCGACAAAGCGAGGCCTCAGAGCTCGTGATGCCCATCCCAATTGGGACAAGCGCACCGCGGAATAGATCCGAGCCCAGCCTCTTCCGAAGGTCCATCGGATGAGCGCAAAACTTCATCTCGTTTGACCTTCCATCGCCATCCTCACACCACTGACCGCCGGCAACAACCCTTTGTCCGACCGACCAATTGATCAAGCTCTTCGTCCCAGAACGACGATGGCCTGGTTTCAAAGAGGCATCGATTATGCTGCTCATACGATCCGTGCGTTTGGAAAACAAGGGTCAAAGAAGCTGAATTCGAAGCGTTCATCAATTGCTTAAACTGACAAACCAGGTTTTCTAGATTTGAAGAACATGGCTATTGCATTCCAAGCACCTAACTGCCCAGGGCACAACAGATGACATCTGGAAATAGCGTTTGGGCAGCTTCGAGAATAGCAGATTTAAGATGCCAACGCCATGCTTCCCCGCAAAATCACCCACGTTGGTTGAAGGCTGATCCTTCTCAAGCGGACAGCTCCATGCAACTCCCTCCTCTTCTCCGCACCATCCACAGCTCCCATCTGCGACTTCTTACATCTCCATTCACCTCCGCCAATCCGACTCTAAGTCACCACCTTCCAGTGGCATTCGCGCATGAGGCCATGGACTACCCAATGGGCTTGTTTGGACTAGACTATTCCTGGATCGTCTGTTCGACTTTTGAGACTCCGTGGGCCCCGTCGGCGCTTCTCAACTTCCAGCGGTTGAACATCTCAAGGCACAGGTCCCACTGCGGCAGCAGAAAAAGCTTGTCAATTTCGACCATCGGATCCTTAGTGATTGAGTTCAGGCAGCTCAAGGGTCTGAGGAAGCCGAAACGCCAAGTCCTCTTTGGTATAAGCTTCTTATATCTGGCTCGGTGGAACCATTCACATCCAAGCTCCTACCATAAACTTACTAGGCAAACTGCGCTCGATTCCTCAGTTGAACACAGCCCTTGACCTAGGGACTGTGCTCGTACGAATAGTCTAGGCTAATCCCTCAGAAACAAGCCGCCATGCCACGCTCCGCTAACCTGGAGATCTCCAGTACCCTCCGTGCGGACCCGCTCTGCAGTTCGGTGCCATTATTTGAAAGACCTGGGCTTTCCCAGCTTCCCCGTCTTTTGCTTGAACCTGACTTCCCGTTGTCTGGTATTTGGAATCCATAGTGACGCCTGCGGCAGTAAACACTAGCTCCTCCAACTCTCTTCCATCTCCTCAGGTTTGATCCTCTTCCTGTATCACTCTTCGTTTATTGTTTGTTTACCCTCCTTATCGTCATGACACATCACGAGAACCTGTATGAGCGGACGCAGAACAATGAAAATCTCACTGCGCCGACCCCTCGAATGAATGATTCCGCTCCATTAGAAAAGGACTTCAGTCAGAATGGTCAGTTCCCATCATCAGACATTGCTCATTCTCTAGTCTGCTGACACGGGAACCCGAAAGGCAACCCGTATCACAGCCATCTTGATGCAAGCCACGACTCCGACAATGCATTGAAGCAAATCCGGACAGCAGGCAGTATATCCATCTCCCCAGAGCTATTTGAGAAGCTCTACCTGTCCCCTCAGAATAGGGTGCATGGTGACCTTCGAAGGACAGTTGGTAACCCGACTCCCTTGTACGTCCCGAGTTCCCTACTCCGTTGGGCCGAGCATTCTGACTTTTCAAGGGCTTTGATCGGTTTTCTCATTTCTTTGACTCCTCTCAGCATGGACCTAATGGGCTGGCGAGGCGCAGGTGGTAACGGGGCTGCTGGTCTTGGAACTTACTTTTTCTTCGGAGGTCTGCTGATGATATTGGGCGGTCTTGGTGAAGTACGTACTCATACCCTTACCTTGTAAAAACTCTATCACCTTTCGTATTCCGCTCTTTCCTCCGTACGATCCCAGGCATTTGAAATGACGCCTAATACCATCCAGTGGATCATCGGCAACACGTTCCCCTTTGTCGTCTTCGCCTCCTTCGGCGCCTTCTGGCTTGCCTGGGCCGCAACCCTCCAGCCCTTCTACAATGCCTATGGCGCATACTCGACCACCGACAACCCAGCTGATGGGCTCGAGACAGTCGGATTCAGATCCAGCTTCGGTAAGCCCGCTCTCCCCGCGTCCCGAAAATCAACGTCAACCCTTCCAACTTTCTAACACTCACCAGCATTCTTCTTCATCGCAATGGCAATGATGTGCTTCGTTTACCTAATCTGCTCGCTGCGCACCAATATCGTCTTCTTCATGATCTTTCTCACCCTCGTCATCGCCTTCTGCTGTCTCGCCGGCGCGTACTGGCAACTTAACAACGGGGCCGCGGCGCTCGCGTACAGGCTTCAGGTTACGGCGGGTGCGTGTGCGTTTGTGACGAGTTTGTGTGGTTGGTGGATTTTTATTGCGATTATGTTGGCTAGTTTGGACTTTCCGTTTAGTTTGCCCGGTAAGTTGATACTCATAGTCTACGGTTGGGGAAGGATATAGGAGGATTTGGCTAATTGTGTAACAGTCGGCGATTTGTCGGGTGTTATCAAGGGCGCAAGCGAGAAGGGTGATAAGAACGTTTAGTTCACAATGACCGGGATATCCTGATGGGTTCGTGGCCTTCGATAATGACGAAACCAAGTTAGCGGTTGTGTGGTGATTGCGATGTCAATGTGATGGTCATGGGAGCGATGACCTTGTTGAGTGAAAATGAAATTATCTGACCGTGGTGCTACTTGTAAATAATCTAAGGTGCATGGATGGTATTTGGTGGCTTGGAAAATAATAGGGATATTGATGAATAATTAATCGTTCCCAACTCAACGAAGGCGTTCTCGAATCCGCATTCGCTTCTCTCCGCTGTCAGGAATCCACCATGGAGTCGGCCGGCTGCCAGATTCACTTTCCATCCATCCCTGTATCTTCCACATCCTCCGAGTGTAAAGACATTAAATACTCGCCTCTTTTCAACAATCCACTCCCCTCTCCCACCAACACTCCCATCAATCATCACCCCAAACACCCATCTCCTCCCTAGCAACAGCATCCAAATCCACCAACCCCTCCCTCCTTCCCACAACATCCCCATCATCCTCATCATCACTATCCTCCTTTCTCGCCTCCTCCCTACTCATCTCGCCCCACCCTGCATCATCTTCTCCCTCATCACGTCGATATGATGCCGATACGGGAACGAAATCATCCATCAAGTTCTGTGGCATGCCGACTGGGTGGTTTTTGGATTGGGAATCGGTTGGGGGTGCGGTTAGTGGCATCATTGCCATTTCGGGGGGTTGGTCAAGGTCGATAGACGGTGTTGCGTGGGTGTTGTGTGGTGATGAGTGGGGTTTGGTTGGTAGTTGAGGGCCTGACTCCGGCAGTGGTTCTGGGTCAGGGTTTTGTCTATGGGAGGATGAAACGTGAGGGGCATTTTTGGCAGTTTCTTTGTGTTTGAAATGGTTTTGGTCTTTCGAAATGGGTCGTTCTTGATTCTCTGACCTGGGTCGTGATGTTTGCGGCTTGGTAGATGAAGGCTCAGCTGGTTGAGTAGGTGGGGAATTTGGGCGATGCTCGGGTTGGTGCTGTTGCGAGAATGGGAAAATAGAGAAGAGGGTCGAGCTTAAGCTGTGTCTGTTTGGTGGAGCTGGTCTAGTTCTTTGTTCCTCATCATCCTTCTCCTTATTCACTGGAGTGGTATTTGATGGTAGTGATACTGAATGAAAGTGCGATGATTGCTTAGACTTTGATGTCTGGATTGGGCCGGGGGCCTTGGATACAAGTGTTGATTCTGGAAGGTCTGATGCACACATCTCGCAGGCCGCGAGGTCAGGGTGGTTCAAGAATGTGCAGCGAGGGCATTGTTTTTGCTGTGCCAGTGATGTTGGTGCGACTTGTGAAGGTGGATCCTGGGAAGGATCTTGTGGAGATCTAGGATGATGAGCAGGAAAGTTTCCTGTTCCAGGCATGATATCCCCTGGAGAGTATCTCTGCGCGGCCTTCGATCTATGTTTCCTTCCTGAAGGGCTTGGATTCGATGGCATTCGGGTTGAGGATGTATTCTGTGGTGTTGGGCCAGGGGAAGGATCGATGGAGATCACAACAATAACGCCTCTCTTCGTCCCACACTTTAGACATTGGCATTGACGGACTACGCTCCGTGTATGTGTATCCGATATTTCGGTCGGTGCATCGAATCTGATTTCAAATTTATCCGGCTCCCCATATGAATCTTCTCGATTCTTCTGCTTCCAAGCTTGCGCATTCGAGTACCCAGCCCCTTTGGCAACGATTGGCATGATAGGGTCTGCGGTACCCAAGACAAGGTGGTCGACGTACGGCACCAGCATCAAAGTCCCACTGCTTTTGATCCTAGCATCAACTTCAGGTCGAAGACCGAAGTCATCGACTGAGTGTAGGTATCGGAAGTACTTAGCAAACATGTCCCCATACCACGATCGCACTTTCACGCCTTGCTGGAGAACCTCTTGAGGAATACTGCGCGGCGCCGGCGAGGGCCACAATGCATCAATAAGATGTTTCTCCTTCAAAGCCTTGCGAACCATAAGATCCAGACGACATGATTCATACAATTTCTTCTCCAAGCGCTCGTGGATTTCATACTTGGCGAACCGAATTACTATTCCACGTACGAAGCTAGCGTCGAGATTGCGCTGTTGGACAAAGAAGTCAAGAGATTCAAGATCTTTCTGTGCCTGGGCGTTTGCGGGACGGAAGGACAGAGGCAGTAGCTCATGACCCATGCTCGACCATCTCTCAGGCTGTCGAGGCTGAGCGGATGTAGTAGAGAAAAAAGAGCGAATAGGTGCATATTCGGCCTTGAAATAGTTGAGGATAAAATCAAGAAAGTCGGCTTCCGAAAGAGGCAGCATCGCGTGGCCCCGAGGAATATCCATTTTGAGGTGCTTGGTTGAAGGTGGCAAGGCTGTGTAGGTGCTCCAAGCCTCAAGTCACAAGACCTTTCGAATAGGCAAACGAACAGACAAAGTAAGGCAAATGAAAGCGCTTCTCAAAAGCAGTGACAAGAGTGTGTGAGAATACTCCACCTAAGCCTTTTCCTTTAGCAGTCCCGTAATGCTGCTGCCTTGGGCAGTGCTGGAAGAAGTCTACGTGTGCGCTTGAGTTCGGATTTATTCAAATGACGAAGCAGGCAGGCTCTGTCAGCCACATGCTCGTGAAGTTTGCTCAGGCCGGCTTGGTTTCCTGCAGGCTCGTCCAATGGTGGAGGCGTGAGCAGGATTTGGGAGTTCGCTTCACGAGGGCTGTGTCATTTGAGAGGTTTGAGTGTGGCGGTGTGGCGTAGCCACATGCTTTGTCGAGCATAACATGCATTAAAAGTCCCTCCGATCGAAAGAAAACTTTGAGTGCTATAGACTATCCCTAAAAATAACCTCTCTAGATTCTATTTCCTATTTTAGATTATAAAGTCTTGGGTAGACTTGCTTTTGGATATATTAACTAAAGACTAGCATTTATGCTATTTTATAATCTAGTAAACTACTAGTAGCTAATAGCGTTTAATAATAGTACTATAATATAAATACTACAAGAAATAGCTATATAAAATACTATTTATATATAAAATATATATTTAAAAGTATTTTATAGTTATTACTTATTATAGTATTAAAATATTTACTAGTATACTTAGTTTATTATTTTATAAAACTTTTAAATTTTCTACTTTTTTTACTATTATAGGTAAAATACAAGTACTTTTTAAATATTTTTAAACTTAAGTTTTATAAATTTTATGTTTTTTAATAACTACTATTAATTATAGAATTTTTTTATTAATTTAAAATTTAGTATAGTTAATAAAGTAATAATTAATTATATTATTAAATAAGTTCTATAGTTTTTATTATAATACTTATGTTAATATTTTAGTTTTAAAAAAAAATTAAAATTATAATCTTATTTATATTATTATATAAAAGAATTTTTTTATATTATTTTATTTTTTAAAATAAACTAATAGTAAGCATTACATTTATTACTAGTATATAATATTTAGTATTACTAGAAAACTTTTTTTAAAAGCTTAACTTTTAAAGTAGTTAAAATAGTAAAGTTTTTAAAATACTAAGTATAAATAACAAACTAAAAAATAAAGAAATTAAGTAAAAACTATTTAATATACTAGTTAAAAAACTACTTTATTAGCTATTTTAGTTTAATAGTATAATAAAATATTTTTATACTTATACTACTTTAAAAATATATTATATTAAAAGTAAAAGTAATTTAAATTTTTAAACTACTTATAAAAAACTTAATAACAAATTTTTAATAAACTTAATAACTAAATAATTATAGCTAAATATACTTTAATAGTAACTTACTAAAAAGTCTTAAATAGTATAGTATTTATAGCTTTTAATGTAAACTAGCTAGTTTATACTTAAAGTTATTTAAATACTATAAACTTAAGTTACTAATAAGCTATTAGTTTTAAGTAAACTTAAGTAAAACTTAATAAAATAGTAGAATATAAGCTTAGTTAGTAAAAAGCTTAAAAACTAATAGTTATATAATATTAAATTATTACTAAGCCTATTTTTATAAAATATAGTTAGCTTATTATTTTAAAAAAGTTATAAGTAACATAAAGTAATTTACTAGGTATAAAAAAATTATAGAGTATAGTATATAATAATAATAATAAATAGCTTTAAAGTACCTATTTTAGTAAACTTATATAACTTTATATATAAATAGCTTTTTTTAAGTACTTATATATAATAAACTTTATAATAAAACAAATTATACTTTTACTAATAATACTATTTATATAGCCTAAAAAAATAAGTACGTATATTAGTTTATTTAAAGCATAAGTAGTAGTACTATTAAAATAAACTTAAAAAAGTAAATTAAAAAACTTATACGTTTATAGTATATAGTAAGAAACTTAAGTAAGTAAATTATAATAACTTTACTATATAATATATAATATACATATTTCTTTAACTAAATAACTTTATAAAAAGTCTAAATAATTAAAAATATTACTAAATTTCTTACTACTAACTTTTTATAATAAATATACTACATATTACCTAATATAATATATAAAAAATAAAGACAAAATTGTAGTTTTTTTAGTGTATAACTTTAGAAGCTAGTAAAATATTATTATTATTTAAAAGTTTTAATAAAACTAATATATTTACATTATATACTATTTTATAAAATATTTATTTTAGTTAATAAATTTTTTAATAATAAAATCTGCTTTTTTGTTAATAAACAATTTTTATTAAATATATAATTAGTAAAATACTATAAGTTAAATTTTTCTATTTTTATAATTTATATTAGGTAGTAAATACTTTATATTTATAACATTTACTTAAAAGCTTTTAGTAAAAACTAGTATAACCTAAATTCTTTTATTTTTAACTTTTAAAAGTAATTTATGAAGTTAAGTAAATACTTTTTTTTTAAAAAAAAAAAATTAATTTATATTACTTACTATAAAGTAGTACTAAATATTTAATATAATATAAAATAGTAAACAACTTTATTTAAATTACTATAAATATAAACTTTAGGTTTTTAATTTTACTAAAAACTATTATATAGTTTATAAAATTTTTTATTAATATAATTAATTTTACTTTTACTACTTTAAGTATTTAAAGTAAGTTTATTAATTATAAGAATTATAAAGTTTTTACAATACATTATATTACTTACTTATTTTTTTTAAAAGTTATAAACTATTATAAACTTTTAAACTAGTTAACAAAAGTTTATAAATAAAAAAAATAAAAATAAAAATAAAAATAAAAATAAAAATAAAAATAAAAATAAAAATAAAAATAAAAATAAAAATATCTTAAAAAAATACTAGTAGTATATAATATTTTTATAGTTTATAAAAAAGTTTTAGTACTTAAAAGGTAATTAACTAATATATAAAATATTTTAGGTTTTTTTAATAAACTGTATTTAATATACTATACTATTATAAAAAGTAAAACTAAACTTTAATTACTTATAGTAAACTCAAAAAGTTATTAAAGTAATAAAGTAGTAGAAAATAGTTTAAAAATACTATAAAACTATAAAAAAAACTTTATAATTTAGTATAAATAATAAAAAACCATTTATAATATTAAAAAATAATACTTTTAAAACTAAATTTATAAAGTAATAACAAAAAAAAATTTATGAGCTAGTAGTATAAGCTAAAAATTAGAACTACTTTTTATTTAAACTACTTATTTTTCTTTTATTATAAACTAAAAATAGAACAAAATAAAACTATAAAAAAAGTAAATATTTTATAAAAGGAATTTTTTTTAGTAAAACTAAATATTAACTTTTTAAATATTATAAAATTTATATACTTTTTATAAGTTAAATAGCTTTTAGAAATTACTTTAAAAACTATTTAAAAAGTAATAACTAAATGGTAAGTATTTAGTACTTTAAACTATAATAATATTTTAAATAGTTTTTTTAAAAGCTATAAGCTTTTTTTTATATATAATTATAGTAAAAATTACTTAAATATATTAAAACCTAGTATACTATTTACAAATATTTAATATTACTTTTATAGTAGTGTTGTAAAAACTTAAAAATAAACTACTTAGTTTCTAAAATATAGTATTTTATTATACTTTTAAATATAATTATAAAAGTTATAAAAGTAAATATAGTAAAATAGTTGAAATAACTAGTAAAATAGTATAACGTATTTTACAAGCGAGCTGGTCAAACAAGCGAACCAGTCAATTTTCCAAGAAATTACTAAAACCTTAATAACTTTATTAATTCTTAATATTTTTTAATAAAATTTTATGATTTATAAAGCTATATACCGTACCTAGCTAGTATTAAATTTATAGTATAATTATATTATTAATTAATTTAAATACAATAATTAGAATAAGTTTTAATAAAAAGGTATATAGATAACATATTTTCTTTAAACCTTAATAGAAATTTATAAAAATTTAATAACGTTTTATTACACTTATAAATTAAGTTATTAAATTAGTAAATAGTGGTAGAAGTTAATACTAATCTAAATATTAAAAATTGGGGGCCGAAAATAGCTCTATATAATGTAACTAATAAAATTAGACTAGTTATAAACAATTAACTATTTTATTATAAATTTAAATAGTTTGGAATAAATAATAAAAATTGTTCTTATAAATATTTACAATAATCTAATAGAATAGTATTATTAAAGCGAATTTTGCTAAGTCTTTCGTCTTAGTTAAGTAATTAACTTAATTAGTAATATAATTATACTGTAAATTCAATACTTGCTAGGTATAATATATAGATTTATAAATTTTAAATTTTTATTAAAAAATATTAAGAATTGATAAAGTTATTAAGGTTTTAGTAATTTCTTGGTAAACTGACCGGTTCGCTTGTTTGACCAGCTCACTTATGAAATACGTTAACATACTTTTAACTTAGTAAATAAATATAAAGTAAAATAAGTTTATAAATATAGCTTTTAACATTTTTATAAAGTTTATACTATTAAAAAAAATTATTATAACTTTTTTAATACTTAATATTTATAAAGCATTTAATAAAGTAGTTTATAAAAAGTTTATTTATATTTTATAAATAATTTTTTTTATAATAGTTTACTTATTAAGCTAAAGTATTTATAATAAACTAAAAAATAATAATTATTTTTTTAAATTATAAAATAAAGCTTTTTACTATATTAGCTAAATTTTATATTATAAGACTTTATATAACTTATAATAGTACTTATAAAAAATATATATTAGAAAATTTATTAATGATACTATACTCTTTATATATAGTTATTAAATAAAAGCTAACTACTATTTTTTTTTTAAGTATTTTTATAACTATTATATTAGCTAAGTAGTTTACTATAAAGTAGTTTTTATACTAAAAAAGTATAAACTTATATATTTATTATAAAATTTAAAATACTTTAATATAGTAGCCTTTATAAATATTAATAGTACAAAAAAAACTTATAAAAAAGGTTTATATTTTTAGTATTTAATTTAACTTAGCTTTTTACTAAAGTATATATATTTATAAAACTTTATAAAAAGTAAGAAAATAGTAATAAGGTTTTTACTATTTTACTATATTAATATAAAAAGCTACTTTTTTATAAATAAAATAAATTTATATTACTATTATATTTTTAATACTTACTTTTAGTACTATAATCTAGTACTAGCTTAGTTAAAATAAGTTAGAAAAAATTAGTAAATACTTAAACTAATTTTATAAAATTTAAATAAAATACCTATAAATAATTACTAATATATATTAAGCTATACTAATAATAGTAATTAAAATAAAAATTTTACTTTTTAATTATAAATTACTTTTAATATAAAAGTTACTAATTATAAGTATTATATAAAAACTTTAAATAAAAAATAAAAAATTATACAAACTTATATAAAAATTTAAAATAAAATTTAAAAGTAGTAAAGTTTTATATACTTATATATAATAAAAAAAGTATATTAATTAAGTTTTAAAATAGTTTATAAATATATAATAAATAAAAATAAATATAAAAAATATACTAATTAAACTACAAACTATTATAACTTAAAAATTAGTAAAAAAAGTAAACTATTTAATAATATAATTAAGACTTACTACGTAAATAAGTTTTAGTAAAAAAAAATTAAACTACTTAATAATATAATTAAAGTTTAGTATGTAAATAAGCTTTAGTAAAAAAAGTACTTAAAACTTATGTAAACTTTTATAAAGTAAAAAATTTAATTATTACTTAAGTTTATATACACTAAATTAGTTTTATAGTATTTTTTATAAAAGTTTATTTAAAAAAACTTTTCTACTACTATGTATATTTGTAGCTATAAACAAAAAATAGCAGAGTATATTATATTTTACTATTTTTAGTTTATAAATATAAGAATAGATTTATAAAATATAGAAACTAGTAAAATTAATTTCTAGTATTTTATAAAGTTAGTAGTAAATATAAATAAACTTTTATACTAACTAGTATAATAATAGGCTTAGTCTTCACGTATTATAATATAAATAAAAGTTAATAGAATAAGTTAGCTCTATTTTAGCTATATTAAAATAAAAAGAAAAGAGACATAAAGAAAGCTTATTTCTAAATAAAGTAGTATATAACTTAAGTATAAACTAGTTATACTCTAAGCTTTACACTAGATTATAGTTAGTATAGCTAGTTATAATATTATATAGTTTATAGTAAGTAAAGTAAGTAGCACTATTACAGCTAGCATAAATAAGTGTTTTATTATAGTTTTATTTAACTATAAAACTATACTATAAAGTAAAAAATAAGTAGAAAAGTATTTATAATAAGTAAATAAAGTACTATAAGTAGCAAGAAAATAAGACGTATATAGTAAACAAAAAATACAAAAATTATTTTCTTAAAAAATAAAAGTTATATACTTTATAACAATTTTTTTTATGTAATTAAATTTTTTAAAAAGTTTATATAGTATACTACTACTTAAATTAGTATAAAAACAATAAATAAAAATAATATTTTAGTTTACTATTTTTAATTTTTTAAGTAATAATTTATTATTATTTATATAATATTTACATATATTTTCTAATTTTTATATATATTTTCTAATTTTTATATAAATAAACTACTTACTAAACTTATTATCTACTTTTTTTATAATTATAAAATAGTTTAAATTATATAAAAAAAGTATATAATAATAATAATAATAATAATAATAATAATAATAATAATAATAATAATAATAATAATAATAATAATAATAATAATAATAATAATAATAATAAT